>CM035592.1:4794996-4830219 GCA_020423425.1 Chrysopa pallens
TACGATTTGTGCTACACAAATTATCATCTACTGCTGGAAGACACAATGGATATTCGCCATTCGATGCAGTAGATCTAGTAAATTTAATATTAAATCGATACATTTCCGTCATCATTGCATTCAAACATCCACAATGCCATGGATTTTCACCAAATCGAAGATATTTTAATTTTGAACGTTTTAATAGATCACTATTTAAATTTGTTAATGGATTATGTGAAATATCTAATTCTTCTACATTACAAACATCACCAGCGAATATATTCGATGCTAACGATTTCAATTCATTTGATGATAAATTAACAATTTTTAATTGTGGTACATTCAATAAATTCGCTGGAATAAATTTGATATTATTATTAGCTAAATTTAATGATTTTAATGACAACATGTTTTGGAAAATTTTTCTATTTAACATTCTTAAACGATTATGATTTAATGATAATTCCTGAACATTTACTAAATTATTAAAAATTTGCGATGGTAAATTTCGTAAAAAATTATGAACAATTTTGAAAACGATTAAAGTTTTACCCATCGATTTAAAGAAATCGTTATCAATTGAAGTAATTTGATTATTACTAACATCCAAGAATTTTAAACGAGTTAACGGTGCAAAAGGTTTATATGTTAGATGTCTTAATGCGTTAAAATTTAAATACAATTCTTCAATTGGAGAACTTTCATCGGTAGAGTTAACATTAAAAGTATTTAATTCTATAGCATTTAAACCACAAAAACTTAACACTAATTGATTAAGTTCTCGATGGTTATAGAACGTGTTTGGTACTATACGATTTAAATAATAGTAACCTAATTTTAATTGTTTTAAATGAATTAAATTATTAAATGATTCGAATTTTAAAATTAATCGATAATTATACAGATAATCTTTTGAGTCTTTCATAAATAAATTTAAATAATTTAAATTTTTTAAATATTTCAATACTTGAAAATCGAAATTTCGTATTCGATTACCTTCTAAATTTAATTCGAATAGTTTTGAATTATATTGAAATAAATTCGCTGGTAATTGTTTTAACAAATTAAATTTCATATTTAATTTTTTTAAATTACGCAATGATTGGAAAATATTTGATGGTAAATTCGATATGCGATTACTGCCTAAATATATTTCCTCTATTTTCTCATTTGAATCAAATATTTTGGAATCCAACTCACTGATTTGATTCCAATCCAAATAAACTATTTTCAATTGAATTAAATCAACAAAATAATAATTTTGTATAATCGTCAATAGACAACGTGATAAATGTAATTCAGTAACGGATACATGTAGCCGATGATCTGTGTAAAATGTTTGATTTTTTAAAACTGATAGTCCATTTCCATCGAAATTAATTCGATTTAAATATACGTTTGTTCGAAATAAAAGCGATTCAGTATTTTCAATCCAGTTTTTATTTAAATCTAATTCTTCTAGAAGTACTAATGGTTCGAAAATATTGTTCAAACTAGTTAATTTATTTTCACTTAAATCTAATTTAATTAAATTGCGCAGACCATAAAATGTTTCGTCGTCTATATCGATGATTTCATTTGCAGCAATTGTTAAATTTCGTAAATTTTTAGCATTCTCAAACAATTTCGATGGTAATTTGCGTAATTTATTATCGCTAATATTTAGATCAGTTATTACTGTCATACGGCTGAATGTTTTGGTGTCAACCGATTGAATACCACATTTTGTTAATTTTAATTTGTGAATTTTTGGAAAATTTAACGAAATATTTTCTAAATGTTGTAATTTTCCATTCAATACTTGCAATTCTTCTAATGTTTCCTGAAAAAATAATTATAGTTACATTATATGCCGTTTCAATGAAGCTATGTTAACCATTTTATAGCTATATTAAGTATTGTTCGTCAATGGCTTCCTTTTTTGCCGAGATATCAAAATTATTATTTGTGAAAGTTGATCCCCAAACTTGAGGATTACTTCATATTATTTGTCAGTTAAATTGAAAGGAAATTTTGTGATAAACGTGGAAATTTGTCCAATAAATTCTGATAACGGCGATAGTCCTCTACATGTGAAAGATGTATGTGTCTTCGTGAATGGGTATTTATCGGAATCAAATTGATTTTTGGGTGGAATTGCTCTTCACATTGTGTGGTAGGTGTGTTTCTTCCTACCTTTATCAGCTTTGAACATTTACCAAAACGACACGTTTCGTCATTGGGCAATAGTTTTTATACCATTTCACAAAATTTCTCACAAATACCAAATTTAGGCGCCCCGACGAAACGAACACACTCTCAAAAATAAGTAGTTTGATGCTTATCATCCTTCAGGTCCACAGAGAAGAAATCATGAAGCCATTTATTTTTTTTTTAAATAATTGGTAAATATAATTGAAAATATTTAAATGTTCCAATGTTGCTTATCGCTAATCAATAAGACTTGACCTTCCAACAACCTTGAAAGTCAATGGAACATTCAAGATCAATAATTATCACTAATGAGCATTGACTTTTTAATAGTCTAGGCTCTTAGAGTCTGATTCATATGAATGTTAAATTAATTGATATTACTTTGTAACAGAACTGATAGAAAGATACATTAAATTTTGGATTTATTCAAAAAACATTACTTTAAGATTCTATGGTTTAGTTCCAAAATATTAGCTTTAATTTTAGAGGGTTCGTATTTTATGTTAATCAATTTTGCGCTTTAAAGGGGTGGAATTTCAAAATTTTATTAAGTTATTACTTTTGAGTTATTAATAGTAAGATAAGCGGGTGTTTTGATGAATAAACCTAGAAAATTTAATAAATTTAATAAATTACAGCCCAAAACCTTACTTCTGATGAGAAATCTTTCTTGGTACTTGATTTCAATAGCTTAAAGTAATGGTTTGAATTCCTCAAAAACGTTCAATATCTATTAGTTCCGTGTAAAGGTGATTCCAAAACTGAACTAAGTGAATAACGAACCAATATGTCTTCAATTCATGGCAAACTGAAAACCCAATTTCGCAAATTTTTAATTTCCCGCTAAGAAAATCGAAGATTTTCAAAAATCCGTTTTACAAAAATCAAGTTTGCATCAGATCTTCACGTTTTGGGTTTACAGGAATCTTCCCTGACTACCCCTGTGAGGTTGTCACTATGTCTGTATGAATTTGTGTGTGTGAAAGTATGTTCATCGCGGTTGGTCCCATTTGAAAGGGCTTGACTAAACTTAGATTTTGAATACAATTTGGATCTGGTAGATTTTAGGAAACCTTAGAAAATTTTTTTTTAATGTGGTTTTTTTGGAATAACTTTTAAACGGCTCTATCGATCTACTCCAAAAACTAATCAGCTGTTAACCTTGATCAATCACGTCGATCAAAAATACAGTCAAAATCGGTTGATTCGTTCGAGAGATATCGTTTTCGATGAAAGAAAATAATTATATATTCTCAAAAAACCACGTCGTTCGCCGCCAAGAACATGAAAATCGATTGATTGGTTTGAAAGATGTCGTTAACGAAATATTCTGTAACAAGTGTTTTTTAAACATCAAAGCCTCTTTAAAACATTGTAATATGTTAAATTTTAAGTGCTTAGGTATAAAATTAGTGAGAATTTGCAAAAATGGCCTTTAGAGTGAATGGTTTTCAAAAATTTTTTTTTTATTAACCTCACAAAATAAAGATGTACTGTAAATAATGTTTTGTTTTCTGCTTACCAAATTTTTGACTTCATTAATCTGTTCCAATGTTGAGTAAAAACAGTCAACTTTTCTCTGATTTTCACTTTCAATTACATCACAATAAGATTGAACTAAATTAGCTTTAAGCAGAGCTAAAAAAATTATAGAAAATTTTAAACAAACCATTTTTAAAAATAAATACATCAACATTATTGAAAATTTATTGAATTCTATTTGCGAATGTTCTACTGAAAGGTAATGTAACCATTGTAATTGTATCAATAATAATAGACAAATAGCAAATTATTTTTTTAAAGTCAAAACAAATTTGAGGCAGGCCTTATCGGGATTTAATTTATACTTTCTAAACAGATAAGTCTTGCATTTGACTTAAAATAATTTACATCTGCTAGCATGTTGCAAATGTGATTTTTGGTTTCTATACAACCAGTATGAAAATAGAAAGGTCATTGAATCCCACCCTCATGAATGAACCGGGATATACCGATGTATTAAAACACGTTGCGAATACGGCTATGGAGTTTACTATGTTTAAAATCATGTAAAACCCAACTGGAAAAAGATTGAAGGATTTTGATCGTGGAATTCAATTAAGAGATTAATTTTCTCCTTGGCAAAAAAATATTATTTTTAATTTTGACCAGGATAATTTTTTTTTTTTTTTTAATCGAATATTTTTGTTGATCGCTTTTAAGTTGCAGAGTATGAGAGAAATCCGCACAGTCTTATAAAACCGCTAAAACATAAAATTACAAAATTTAAAAAAATATCAGAAATTAATCACGTACTAAATAATAACTAAGTTCAATTATATAAAATTCAGAAGAACCTCAATATCAAGGTAATATAGAAATGTGTGAAATGTAGTGTACGTGCTCGTTTACATAAATTTGCTAAACTTACGCAGCTCCAGCGATTTAAAAAAAATATATATAATAAATAATAAAATTTATCTTTTAAAAAATGTTTTGTGAATAATATTTGACCCACAGATAAGAAAGTTATTCAATTAGTCCCAATGAATTAAACAATTAAACATGTTTTTTTTAAATAAATTTCAATTTTTTGCCCCAATTTCCTTGATCAAATTATTTTGTATTTTTATAAATACGTATTTCGACAACAAAGTAGTCATCATCAGTATGAATTAGCACCTGCAAACCAAATTAGCACAAGTAATATCTACTCAGAGAATCATTACAACTAGCTAATTCATACTGCTGATGGCTACTTTGTAGTCGAAATACGTATTTATAAAAATACAAAATAATTTTATCTAGGAAAAATCTTAAAGTTCTTATTAATAATAAAAATATGTTTTTTTAATAACCGTTTTTTTCAATCCCGATTAACTACAAATCAGAAACTTATTGTTATAACCTACAAAGAGTTACATTCAACGTAACAATTCTGTATAATTAGTTAAAATTCACATACATATGTTATGACATACTCATAATAGTTTTAAACAACTATCTCATACTTCTTGACTACCCCGTTCCTCCTTCTTCGCCGTTCATGTAAAATAAAATAAATTATAATTTTCATGTGAAAAGGTAATTTTACGTTTTATATAATAAATATTTTATTGAAAGCACATACGTTAGAGAACAAGCTCTAAGCTCAATGTTCATTCATACAATTTGTCCCGCTTCAAGTATAGTTTACTTGTAGCATATTTGGGAGTAGAAACCGGAAAGAAGCCTACTACTATCTGTGTTTCCACTTCAAAATTATTCTCAATTCTATTCACGAGGACAAAAAAGTTGCACAGAGCTATGTGATAGAAGAAGTGCCGAAAAAATCAAGCTACGAAATTTTCTCTATACGTTGTTTATGGCACAAACGGAATGCCACACTATTAGTGTTACACTTCGCTTGCTTGAAATTTGGCTTACTTTTGGATTTGACTAAATATATATATTTTTTTTTTATTTATTAAAACTGGCTTCAGCTAATTCAGCCATACAGCCATTAACCAAATAAAATTAACAAATCAATGTATTACATAAACATTGTATCATTCATGCACATGGGCAGGTAGGAAGTTTAACGGAAAGTTCGCCGTCGAGGCCCGTCGAGGCTATTTTACGAAGGAGCTATGACGTTAAACACTAGAAAGGGGACTACGGAAAGGTTAACAATAGAGATTACGTATAGGTTAAAAGTAGAGAAAAATATAAAACAAAAATTGACAATAGTTTGAGGTAAGTAAATTAAATTTAAATAAGGATTTTGGACTGGTTAAGGAAAGTACAAAGACTAGAAAGGATTCCTATATTATTTGGAGATAGGATATGAGGAATATTGAAAGGCCCAATAACACTCATACGGGCTAGGGAACTTAGAAACATAGGTCTATGCTGATTGAGGAGTGGGCAGACGAAGGTGATGTGATTTATATCACAGAATTGGTAACCACATTTGCATCTAGAATCGGACACAACATGTATTCGATGTAGATACGTTGGTAGAGAGTTGCGTCTCGTTCTGATGCGTCTTATAATTGATATATGTTTCCTGGTTGAAGCTCGTATAAATAGCGGCTTTTTGTCGATGAACTCCATATTTGGTTCCAATTTTGTAACATAGAACTTTTGCAATGTGACCAAAGATCTTGTGTAGGTGGAGGTGATGGTAAATTTCTCTAAAATTATATTACAATTGTATGTCGCTTATTAAACCTCTTTGCTGAGTTTTGTGCAAAACCTATTTTAGTCTCATGTCCGTCAGGCCAAAGCTTAGATGAAAAACAGCATATATTTGTCAAATTAGGCTTGACAAAATAAAGTTTTGCATAAAACATATTTTTTTAAGACTGTTGATTTAATAAATATTTGGCTACCGATGAGTTTGACCGCTGTACTTTGCAAAATATTCGATTTTATTTTTGACATCCCTAATTATGAGTATTGCCTCAAAAACCTACTCTAATATTATCGACCAATGATATAAGTGCCACACTGTATTACCTATCAAAAAAGTTTTCCCAACCCCATTTCATTGACAAGGGGTTAATGTTTTTGACATATGTCATAAACTCTCAGTAGTAATTCGTTTGTATATAGGTTTAGCATTAGATATATAATACAATGACAGTTTACTTTCTTGATGTCAAACAAGCACAAGCTCAGAGAACTCAATAGGGGTTTATGTAGTCAGTAGTTTAAGTGGGGCAGGGTGGTGGTGAGTGCAGTTAGGAAGGGTTAGTATAGCTCAATTTATATGTGGAAATGAACAATCATGTGTCTGGTTACAAACATATATATATCGACTCTAATTATTATTGAAGGGAATATTTTACAATTTATATCAAACACCGAAAACGGTTAATGAATCTACGACGTAATAATGATGAGGAAGATCGAAATAATTTTGTAGGTTACCCGTCATATGTGTAACATAGTAAATAACACTGTACATACTATAGGTATACGAGATCAGTGTTGCAAGAGAGATTGTTCACAGTTACTTGCGCATTACCCAAAACTACATGTAGTGCATATACTCCATCATATAGCTTGGTGTTGTGTCGGCACTCAACACTCAAGCTGACACTCGCCTATAGATGTTTTGACATCAAATCTTTATTAGCTTTTTAATTGATACAATTAAGTACAAACAGTTTGCCGAAAATTTTCAACGTGGTCAATGCCTACTATGAAACCGTAACGACATTGTCTACAACTGAAATAGATTTTAATGAACAGATTACAATGTTATATATTGAATGCAAAAAGATAATTGAAGAGTTTTCAAACATCTAAAAGATCAATCTTCTGCAAATCAACCAATTGAGCTCATACAATTTTTTCGAATGTAAATTCTAAAGTAAAGAATATTAAATGAAACACGTAAAAAATATTAAATAATAACTTTAAAACTGACATACTGAATATTTCAAAAGTATAAAATTCATCTTAAAGGTCTAGAGGATTTGCACCTTCATAAGAAGTGTCAAGTATAATAATTAAAAATCGTATCTTATAAAGGTGTAAAGGGCCTGCATAATACGTCTCAAAGCTTATAAATCTTATCTTATTATAAAGTATAAGACAAACTTTATATACATAATAACCCATAGTTATTCTATAAATAGGGCAAAGGCCAGTTCAAGTAAACTCCATCATTTTGTATCTTTGATGCCCTGTATGCCCAGGCCAACGCCATTTTAATCTCTTTACAAAAGTGA
Source organism: Chrysopa pallens (assembly GCA_020423425.1). Classification (NCBI taxonomy): domain Eukaryota; kingdom Metazoa; phylum Arthropoda; class Insecta; order Neuroptera; family Chrysopidae; genus Chrysopa; species Chrysopa pallens. Next base: position 4,802,871 of record CM035592.1, read on the forward strand.
CCACGTACTTAATTTGTGCTCCGTTTTTAATGTCATATAATCGGATTTTTTGTACATGCTTAATATTTATCAAGCTTCTATCCACATCTCTCTGACATGTTCTTAGTTCGCAATCACCTTTACTCAAAGTCAAAGTTGCCGTACCGTAGTATCGACAGAATGCACAAATCCATCACTTATTTTTTAGTTTAATAGAATTTAGGAGCGTTGAGCCTAAATAGAACTTCATCTTCTAGGCTCTTATTCTTTTATACGCGAAAAAATAATTAATAAAGCTATTTTATCTTCTATATCACTGTATAACTGATTTAGGAAAATACGAAAATAAAATCCAATGGGGTTTCACTCATACCTGAAATAACGAGAAAACAACAATTGAAGCCTTTATTACCGTTATGCTTATTTATCACCTTAGTGACACTTTAGTTGAAATTATATTTTTTTCATTCAAATAATAGTCATTATATTTTTTTTAATTCAAATTATCTTTTTTCACAACACGTGTTCATTTCTTTCCTTGGTAAATCATTCTCATCTGGTGTAGCGTGTCTCCACCTGTTCAGTTCATAGTACTCCGCCAATAACGTGGCAAAATTCAAAATTAAATTAAAGAGACTCCGAAACATCCGGTACATTTCTTACAAAAATCGATTACAACAGACGAGGTTTTCTGCAATCGATATTAAATGATTAAAATGTTAATAATTATTATAATATTATTATTATTACTATTATTATTATATAAGAGAAAAACGAAAAATTGTGTGTCGTCCTTAGACTGACCTCCGCTTTTTTGCTATCGAAGAAATTGCTGCTTTGGTTTGAGTAACTAATAGTGAGTGACCATCAGAGTTACCACTTATGCATGTAGGTCTATTCGAATTTCGGTATAAGAATATAATTTTGCACATACATATTTAAAGAGTGTTACAACAAACTAAACTAACACGTAACATTGAATAAGGTATGAGGTATGAGGGTTGAAGGTATAAAGGTAGAATACGTATAGGTAAGTACATATTTAATTCATGTGTCCGGTTTAGGTAGCGTATTGATTTTATTGTTTATAAACTATTAAATCAACAGTTTGAACTCTATTTGAACATAAGTTACACAACGACATTGGTGACGTAGCTTGAATGTTTTGGGTAGTAGGAACAGACGTTGGGAGGGTTGGGGGGTGTTAAGAGAGAAGAAAACTATTCTAAAGATTGGAGAAATATTTGTCTCGAGTTTATTCGATGAAATTTCGATGGGAAAATTTATAGACCGATTTGCAAATAAAATAAATACAATTGTCGACAGAAAATAAATTACCTTAGAAATATTGTATTTATTTTAATCACAAACTAAATTTCGCTCGATTATGATAACCTTGGTGCCTCAATTTTTTGATGAATTTTGGCCAAACAAGGCAAAATAAGACGGAAATGATAAATACCTATTTTCGATTTTTCGCCTATTTTTCGAGTTATTCTTGCCAAAAACCAACCGGACCCGTGCCAACTACACTCCACATATCCATGCATGGGTTAATAACAGTCGAAAATGGCGTACATGTATTTTTTATAGCTGTGTTAAATATACAAGTGTTGATTTATTTTAAACGAATTAAATTTCGGTTATTTGCGCTTGAATTGTGTTTAAATTAAAGTCATTTAATAAAAAATAATAATTAAATCTTGTGACTTGTTCTAAATTGTGGTATTTATATGATCATGATAATTTCTAAAAAAAAAGTGTCGATAACTCGAAAAATAGGCGAAAACTCGAAAATTGGTATTCCACATTTTCATCTTATTTTGCCTTGTTTTACAAAAATTAATCGTCAAATCAAGGCGCTACAGATATCGTAATCTCTCCCTAAATTTTTTTATTTTTCACATAAAGTTAGTTACATCTCTCTGCAATTTTTTCACAAAGAGGTGTAGAAAATAATATTTTTAACTAAAAGTTAAGTCATTCCGTACGCTGAAATGAATCTGATTATCGAAATTTTCTATTTAAAATTCCTCCACTTTTTTTAAAAGTTTCGATAGGAATTATGATGCAAAAATTATTTTCGAAATTTGAAATTTAAAAATATAAATTTCAACCACATATTAAGATTATTATTGAAATCCAAATATCGTTAATATTTCATGATTAGGTTTGGCACTTTGAGCCAATTTTTATCTGAAAGCTACCAGCGTTTATGTGAGAGCTGATCTAAAATTTTTAGCACGTACTTGGGGCAGCAAGAAAACTTTCTATTAAGTATTACTAACAATTTCTAGATACAAAATCGAGTACGCTGAAAAGTAATCTCACACTAATGTCAAACTTTTCCTGATCTGTCAATATGAAATATATTTTACTTATAAATTTTATTCTAAATTTCACCTTACCACAATTTGAAATAAACAAAATTTGGTACAGTGGTACTTTAACACAACATTTCATGTCCACTTAAATATTATCTACTTTGACGAGACTACTAGCTCCTAGACTACAATATCTATTAACTTGAAATGAAAATAGAAAAACAATTCACAATTTTCCATTTAAATTTTTCTATAACAAAAACAATGCATATACCCTATTTTTGTGAAATGTATATTTTTGAACGTATCAGTTTTCCAACCAACATCAGTTGGAAAAATGATAAAAAGTTTTCCGTAAATGTTTACCAAGTACTAACGTTTTTATTCGAGATTCGAGATACCACCGTACCATATAGAAAACCTAGTTTTCTAATCGTTAGCTACCCACTTTTCTGTACAATTTTCCCAGTTTACGTTGATAATAAGTTTTTAACTCTCATATACAACATGATCATTGTATGATGGTACAATTACAAACAAAAGTATGGACACAGTTAATATAATCATATGGACAATCGAGTCCGTACAAAAATGAGACGACCATTATCATTAAAATTTTTCCATCGTTTTTTTACAAATAATTCATTTCAAAACAGGTCTGATATTTGTCTATAACTTTTTATACAATCATTGATTTAAATCCTTATAACAGCTATTAGTTGGGGTCACCATTTTTATACGCCTGTAAGAATCTGTGATTGGCTGAAGAATTATCTTATTTCCACAAATTTTTGTGTTAATCCGGAGATTTATTAAGTGATGTTCTGTATTTTTCTATATTTAATGTCTCGGATTTCATATCAATGTTAAACTATTAACTTTCATAAAATACTCTAAATATGCAGTCTTTATAGTCAGTTATGCAAATTTTCTATATAATAATATGTTTTATCTAATTATACATGCGTTTGTAAACAGTTTATGGAAAAATGATTCAAACAAAAGTTGTTTGTACTGAAGAAACAACCATTTTTATTATTTTTCTTCATTTCTTATTTAGTTGGGTCATGAATCCAATCTGTGCCCAATTATCTGATTTTGTTCATTCTCGAAGCTAAACACAATATATCATCTCGCTATCTCTCATTGTCTCAGACAGGCGGACGGGCGGAAATGGACTAATTAGGTGTTTCTATGAACACCTATATCAAAATTTTGTTTGTGAATATTAGGTAGCGTTACAAACTTTAAACTAAAATTTATATGATAAACAAACCAGCAAATTTTATGTTTCTGGACACAATTAAAAAAGTCCACACATTGATCTGCCGTTTTTTATCAAATTTGGGTACTTTGATCAATTTTTTTTTTTTTTTTGCTAAATTTTATCAATTTATTGTATTCAGTTTGTGGGTGATATTTTTTATTTAATATACAGAATGGTCCCCCATGGATTATACAGGAAAACAATACAAGGAAAGATAACAAGTGACCTAATTGTTTATATACTCGACAAATAATTGAATTTCATTATTTGGATTATTTTTAATTGGCATTCATAAAATACTAAAAATATCCAGTCTATATAGTTACCTACTAAAATTGCGGAGAAATTTATATATAAAAAAAAAATTAACATTTACTGTATTTAAATTTTTCTTCTATCTTTGATAGTTTAAAAGTTGGGTCATCGATATATTGGACCCAATTGACCGATTTTGCTTATTCACGAACTAAAAATCACTTTTTATGTTTATAATATATCACCGAAATTTCTGCTTTCTATCTCTTTTTATTTTTGAGTATTCTTGATGTCTATTTCAACGTCAACATGATTGGGTTAATGAACCATAAAAATATGCTGGCCGACCTATTCCATGTTGACACTAGACACTAGTGGCATCGGGTCTAAATGATATATCACAGTACATATTTCTTGAGGAATATGATTATGACGATATGCCATCTACATTGTCAATTCCCGCTACCAGAAAACCAACATTTTTTTGGGATAATATTTCCTCCCAAAAAAAGAAAACGATAATAGAGATGGGCATTGAGAAACGAATAATGAACTTAAGTAAAAACAGAAACTTAAGTATATACACCTAGGGTCTCCAAGGAATTGAGTTTTCCTTTGAATAAGACACTGAAAGAATAAACGTTGTTTCCTGCGCATTTGAATAAGCAAATAATATTACAACCTAACATTTTCGACAAACAAGATATTTTTTCCCGCTTGAACATTGAGAGAATTAAAGTCGAGTTCTGCTCATTTCAATTAGCAAATAATATGAAAACTTAATATTCGCGACAACAGAACTTCCTGCTGTAAAAATTCAAAGTTATGGGATTTTGTCCTGTTGTCAAATCCATGCTGGGTCCCTCCTGTATATTATAATATAATTGTTAGTTATTTAATAGATAAATAGATAAATATACTTTTGTTTTATTGTTTTTTACAAAAAAGCCATTGTTATGTGTAATCGTTGAAAGTTAGTTTGTAGTTTATTTATAAAATGTTTAATATCTGTTGTTAAATTTTGCAAAAAATTAATTTTAAATATTATTATTATTATAAGCTTGAACCGGAACTATGGATCAGAAAGTAAAAATCTGAAACCAGACACTTTTAACGGACATATAAAAATGTAGTCGCTAATCTTAAATAATTTACCATGACATTAAATTCATGATATCGATAGAAAAAAACGTTATTTAATGAAGGCGTTAGAATTTCGTAAATATTTTTGAAAGAGACTATGTCAAGGAAGGTATAAATTTTTGAGAAAAAAAGAGCAACAAGAGCTTTAAGCATAGTTGGTTACTCCGTTCTTACACATGTATCGACAATTTCAGTTAATTAATCAGTTAATAATAATTTACAAGTTATTGTTGAATTAGAACTAATAGCGTCCCAGTCAAAATAGACAAGCTGTTACATATAATGCCTTTGCAGTGATTAGATTGACTTATCAAAGCTTACATTATACTTCTGAATCAAGAAACTCAACTCCTGAAATAGCAAAGATGAGCAATAAAACGAAAGTTTTTAAAATTCAACGCTTCAAATTTTTTATGTATTGATTTAAGCATAACTCAAATCGTACAGTTGGTTTTTTTTTTCAATGCGCTTAAAAATGCCCAAGAATTTCAAAGAAAATTTCCTTCAGTTTGTGTTATTTTAGAAAAATTTTAGACCAAACTTAAAATTATGGAAAAAAATAATTGGTTGGTCAAATCATCATTGGCCAAGGCATCAAAGCAAAACCAAAATTCCAGTGTAAATACGTGAAAAGGATGTAGATATCAGAATACTTCTATGAATCATGGTCAAACATCATAACTGTTTGGCCTATGCAGTCTGAAAAATGGTATTATTATTAAAAATGAATTGCACGCTATCAAAGTCTCATGTGTCCGAACCCGGTAGTGCAGAATAAGACACGTGAAAGAAAAAAAACACTTATATAACTACGAGTCTAGGTACATTGGCGCTATCCAATTCTCACCTAAACATTTACAATAATTGCTTTCTTGCATGGAACAGTTGCCGCAGGTTAAATAAACAATGCGTCTCAAATATTTGATTGTTTTGAACAAGGTATTTTATAGATAAAGGCTCTTACTGATAATGTATACGTATGTTTCTACCGCACCACATCATACCACATTATAAAATTATCCCAATTTATTATGAATTTTCTTAATTATAATTTTCGACAGATGATAGCAAGTGTACATGAATATAATACTGACTTGACTACCAGATAAAGGATGTAGAGATTCATAGTAGAGGATGATCGAAAAGTCACTAACAATGTTTAAAGCATTTTATCACTAAATATTTAGGCAGATGTAGCATTAAAGCTGCGTTGGAATACGAAGCTCCAACGAGAAATTTCTTTTAATTTTCCTTCCATGTTTATCAAATACTGTGTTTTTTAATTTTATTAAAAAACTGTATTGACAAATACCACTCCGCGAAATCAAATATAGACCTTGCTCCGCTAATAACTAGAAGAAGTAAGCGGAATAACAGATAGAGATTGGCAAGGTAATTGTTTTATACTGATTTTGATCGATAGAAGTTTCATACGCTTATGATATCGTTACATCTGATACATCCTGTATGCTGGATATATATGTAAGTTTATTTTGATGTACACCAAGTATTAAATTTAAATACAGCAGCAAGCAATGCTAATTACAAAGGTGTTCATTTATAGGTTAGCTAGGTAAATTATATTTAGTTTAGTCGAATAATATGTTTAGTTGGATATACTGGACGCGGTAATTTAGATTATTTTTACAATGAATTACTCGATTTTAAAATACAGTTTGTAGATCCAAGCAGTTTTTGCATTCAGTTCAGAAACGCTACCTAATATTGACCACATAAACAAAATTTAGGATTAAGTGTTCATAGAAAAACCTAATTAGTCGGATAATCCGTCTGCCCGTCATCACGATAACTCAAGAACAACAAGAAATAGCGAATTGAAATTCTCGGTGACGTATTCTAAATATAAAAATTGAGTTTGAGTTTGACAATGAGCCAAATCGGTCAATTGGGTGCAATGGATCGTTGACCCATCTTTTAAACTATAAAAGATAGTTTAAAAGTTCAAAAACAAAAAATTTTCATTGTTTTTTTTTTAAACAAACAACTTTTGTTTGAAACATTTTATCGTACAATGTTTCAGTTCTCCACAATGTTAGCTCAAATTTGACTGATAAACATATATCGATAATAACTGCAGTACACACGTATACATCATGTCTAATTGTATAGACTGAATATTTATAGTATTTTATGAATGCTATATAAAATCAGTCCAAGCAATGAAATGCAAGCAAATTTCGAGTATCTAGACAATTAACTATGTTAGTTGTTATCTTCGCTTGTTTGATTTTGCATTTGAAATGCATAAAATGCATTCAAAAATTAAGCATTATTTAAATATGAATACAATTTTATAAAACTCAGTATTTATAACGGTTTTTGATGTCACTGATGACTTTAACAATGTTGATTACAGCCTTAATTACCATAAACGCCTTTTTGTATGTATTTTCTAAAAATCCTATAAAAATGGCCGTATACATTTAGACAATTTTGTTAATGCCTTGTGACATGATAAATAATTCGCCTAAAAAAAGCATTTTTGAAAGAAGTTTTAAAGATTTTCCAAAAAAATGATTTTATGATAATTTTATTAAATATTCTACAAAATAAAGGAAAATTAATGCAGATATACAAATTAATAATGCTAAATTAATTTTTGGCACTAATCAATATTTTTGTCATCATCAAAGATATCGAAAACTCACGAGCTGCAGAAATTTTAACACATTTTAAGAGATCATAGAAAATCAAAAAATCAATGAATCACAAAGTGTTGACTTTTTTCAAAAGGATTTTTTAACATACTGCAAAAAACTGCGTGGCTCAATGACCTGTAATTAAAAATTGAGTTATTATTGAAGTGAAACTTCTAATGCGTCTTCCAACAACGTTGCGTTAAACGTTTAACGCTTCCATGCACGGGGTATGAAAAAGGCAGAGTGAGTTTTACTTCTACCGCACGGAGGGACTCCACGCACTATTTTTTTTCTAAATAACCGCGTCTATACTGAATATCATCTACCCAACTATGGGTAGTATATCTGATATGTTGTTTGTTACAAAACAATAAACACAATGGCAAATAAGCCTTCTAAAAGGCTTTTATCTATATTATTAAGGCTTCTATAAACGACAGTTCCTATATTCAAATAATGTAATAATATTCAATGCCTACAGGCGTCCATTTATTTGTTATGAATATTAGCTCATAGATGAATACCGATCAATTTTGGAAAATTTATATTAGACAAGCAACAACAAAGATTATGTACTAAGATTAATCTACATCGACGGATTAATTTAGACTAGCCATAATATCTATTTAATTCGAACCCAGAACCAATTTATTATGATAGTGTACTATAATGTCCAATCATGTAAAACCATGCAAATTATATTGAACGAGGATTGACAAAGTGTTTCGTCACATATATACCTGTTCTTTTCTATCTGTCAGAATTTCCGTTTTCACTGTCTTACACATTGTTTTATTGAATGATTATTACTTCTTAAACATCTTTTTTTTTGCATACAAATAATTATTTACAATAACATAATAAAAGGACTAGAGAAGGATATTCAACACAGTCAATAAAGCTCATTGAACAAATTCAATAAATAAATACATATTTTATTACATTAAGTGTAACATAAATCATAATATTACTGCCATAGCATCTTCCGGTAATGATTGAAACGGAACTCGGATCAGTTTATCATCAGTGGCTTTTAACTAAAATATAATATTTAATGAGCGGTTTTGCGAACAGTTTCTACCTGTGAATTGTGTGTGACGGTGATGCTCGCGCATCTCAAAATTATGTATGTATGTATAAACTTTAAAAATATAAATAATACAGCAGAAAGAAAGAAAGAAGCAAGTACAAAAAAAGTATCTTCATATTAATTAATTAATTAATTAATCAATCAAATCGCCTATCAGAATGAAAAATAATTACTATTTATATCAGGAGAATATAATGATTTTGCAATATGTATAATTATATTATGAATTCCTAATAAACTCTCTGTACCATTTGAAGTTTCTCGTTTTTATTCTGTGGCCACCAACTTCATCGTGTCGTTTTTATGGAATCTCACAAATTCACTCTCATCCAAATGGGCCAAACGAAGTATTCCAAACTTCATAAAAACATATTTGGTGAAAAGTAAAATTATTGAACAGTTAAAATCTTAATTTCGAAGTGATAAAAACTGGTTTTTAATGGCATTAATATTCTAACAAAACTCAATTTTGTAGGTTATGTTTGATTTTCTAATTAAAGTGTTTAAATTTGCAAACATTATTCTGATACATATCCGTGCACAATAATAAACATAACCACAAATTTGATTTTTAATGTTGAAATTATTGCTATTAAAAAAGTCTCGTTTTCATTTCAAAATAAAAATTTAAATGATAATTTATTTATTAACTTGTATAAAAAAGGTGATATATTAACAAATCTTAAAATAAAATTGGGTAAGACAAGGGCATCGGCAATTCTGACAAATAGAAAAGAACAAATATACATGTTGACGCAGGTTATTCTATAAAGACTAACTACAAGTTTAACTAATTTTTACAGATTTATCAAATTGTGCAAAATGAGAATTTACCCTAAAACTAAACCACTAACAAAAAAATGTATATTCAATTACATAAAATGGTGGTGGAAATTACACTACCGACACATAATAAAAATCTATTTTGAATAGAAAAATAACTGACCATAAAAATATGGTCCGATAACAAGAGACAGAATCATTATATTATCGATAAATTGTTGTAATAAAATTGAATATTCATAATCGGTAATAAAAATAACGTTGAATGAACGATTCTTTATAGGCCAGTAGCAAATCTAATAATTAGAATCGTTTCACTGAACTGTACAAACTGAATTTACTATACTTGCTAGAATTTTAAGAAAATGAAGCAGATCAGATTTCTTCCAGTAAAACTAACATTTTGATTACACAATTTATATGAAATCACCATTCTTATTCCAAATTAAAAACGCGATTCTCTATTTGAAGCGAAATACACATTTTGAATTTGTTAAAACTTTGTATTCGACACCCCTCAAAGAGAAAGGCAAGCATTGATGACATCTTTGTCTGAAAGTCTGATGTCTGAATCGACCACCAGAGTCCTGGAATATCAATAACTTTACAACAACACTGATTCGTGATTAAATAAATCGTTTTTCATATTCATTAACCTTAGGTCATGCAAGCGTTTTATGCTCATTACGATTCTGAATGTGTTTTTTTTTTTGAGCTAAAGCATGGAGCTGGTAGCATTAACTACTTTTGCTTCAAGCTAATTAGTCTAAGGAATCTGTTTGTAGATTATTAAGTCAAAAAAATTTTAAGAATTTCAATATCGAATTTTTGACCAATTATTCAGTGACAGAAACCGGACTATCATGATAGAACGTGAACACAATATGAAAAATATAATTTTATTATTTTAAATTGCACATTATTTGAGAAGAGGGTTCTTCTGATTTGTTTGAAAAATGTCGATTAAGCATTTTAAGAAACCATTTTTGTATGTAATGTGATTTACATTACTCTGTGTACCAGAAGGTACATATTTTGTGTGCTTTAAAATGAAATACCTCCGTATAAAGTCATCATAGCCTTCAGTACTAAGTATTTTGTATATTTTATAATATTTATAGTTATAAACTGTTAGCATTGATAGAGGAAAATAAGCAATAAGTTGAAATCAAAAAAACTAATGATAATTTGTGAATAGAACCGTTTTAAGATATTGTCTCCTAAGCCTTGGATTTATAGTCTAAGATCCCGCTGCAGAATTAGGGCGCTCGTAGGTTTTATATTTACCAGGTTGCCTATCAAAATTTGGCTGCCAGCATTTTTGATTAAATTATTTTTAATAAGGATTGTTGGCTGTTAAAAATAATAAATATTTAAGGTAGAGTGAAAGAGAGTTAGAGCGTAACATCATTTCTCAGACGAGGATAGCGATTGCCGGCTGTGCGACGCTTTTAAGCCATTGCGCGTGTACCGAATGCTAGTATTCTCAACCATCGGGGAGTAATAGGGATGACTTATAATAAATACTCTCAAGACTCTATCCTCGCCTAACATTGATGATACGCGCTAACTCTCTTTCACTTTACCTTAAGTATTTATTATTTTTAACAGCCAGCAACCCTTATTTGCGGGCAAATTTAATTAGGCAACCATATATGATAATATATAAATTAAAAAATAGCTTTAATTTGATATATAATTAAGAAATGAACGTATATATGTAACAAAATCATACCTGTTTACACCTGGCTACGAAAAGGTACGGTACGGCAATCGTGATTTTTTAGAATCTTCATAAAATTGCCGCATTAATCCTGCAGCAGGACTTGTACTATTCTCTCCAACACTTTTCCTATGTTTCCTAAGTCTCCAAATTTTTCTTTCGTTCGTTACACAAATTTCCATGCCATCTTAAATACCCAAAAACTGTTGACTAGTTTTTCGAGTAGCATATCCTTGCCTTTATACATTGGACTACTAAATTTATGTGTAACTAATTCTGTTTGTATCATTGATACGTCATAGAAGCCATACTGTGCTTGTAGCCCTTTGTAGGAGCGCTTTGTTGTCTCCATAGTATGACATTTTAGTTACTATTACAGGTTTTCTGTTATCCTCACAAATAATAGCAGTATGTTCCAAGACAAAGGATCCATATTAACGACAAATTAACTGAATCATATTATTTGATAAGATAATTAAGTACTAGACTTGCATTCAGATAAATAAAAATATTATACTTAAATGTTTATTTCAATTATATTAAAACATTAAAAGATATACGAATTAATGATTGCAATTAAATTAATACAATGAGTAAACATAATATTAATTTAAGTCTAAGGTTTTTGTAATGCTACCTAATATTGACCGCACAAATAAAATTTTGATATTGGCGTTCATAGAAACATCTAATTAGTCCTTTTTCGGTTAGCCGTCCGTTCGTCCCATATCACAATAACTCAAAATCAAACAAAAAATAACGAGCTGTAATTTTGGTGACATATTTTAACCATAAAAAGTGAGTTTAAGTTCGTGAAGGAGCAAAATTGGTCCATTGGGTCCAATGGATCCTGAACCCAACTCTTAAATTATAAAAGATAGAAGAAAAATTCAAAAACAAAAAAGGTTTAGTTTATTGAAACAAATAATTTTCGTAGGAAATATTTTTTCGTAAAATGTAAGGATATGCCACAAGCTAAGCTCAAATTTAGCTAATAATCACATATTGGTAATTACAATACATGTTTATATACAAGTTTATATAACTGTATAGACTGAATAGTGATAGTATTTTATGATTGCTAATTAAAAATAGTACAAACAATGATATTCAATCAAATGTCGAGTATCTAAACTATTAACTCTGTTGTTTACTTGCTTTATTTTAAAACTTATACTTAAAAACAAAATTAATTGCAATTTTTTTAAATTAAATTTATATTTTTTTTACGTTGTTTAATAAATTAAAAAAAAAAAGCAAAACTGTTTCCACATACCCAGGCTGTCGTTTTCTACAACGGGATAAAATCTCAAAAAATGTAAACATTTTTAAATTATGAAATAAATCGTTGGAACAAATAAAAAATTTAGTTTTAAAAATAGTCAAAAAAATCCTAAGTTTACTAAGATTTATAAATAACAGATAACATAGATTCATATGCAGATTATCTAAACAATTAATTATGGTAGTTATTATTTTCATTCATTTGTTTTTGCTTCCTTGTTTTCGGACATTGCATTATTAAATTGATCGAAAATACATTTGGTATGTAAAATTTTAACATTTGAAATTTGATTACTTTATATCAAAGGAATATAAAATAAAAAAATATAAACTCAATAGAAAAACAATAACATAATTTGCAAGTTAAATAAAAACAAAAACAAAATCCCTGGTGTTTGTAAACCTCTTTTGTTCGTTGGATACATTTTTTGCAGTACAAACCTGGACATAAACAAAAAATGCGAAAACATATGTACGTACATTGCTTTGATTTATATTTTTATATAATGTGATTCATTTAAAAAAAAACACTTTCACGAAGACGTAAAATTTGTAATTATGTGCAAAGTTTAGTAAAAGATTACTATTAATTCTAAACTTTTTACTTATATAATATACTAGTTGGCCCGGCAAACGTCGTTTTGCCATATATTTCTAATCAATATCAACATTTTCTAAGCATACAACATATTCTTAACACTATTTATAAATAATAAAAGCTGAGGCAAATCAGAATAAATAATGATATTAATTTATATTTTAAAGCAGACCCGTCCGGTTCATTGGTTGCTGTGTAAATTTTCCCATTTTATTAAATGATATTACATCAATTACATGCGAATGCAATTCTACCCTTAGGGGTAGAATTTAAGAAAATTCTTCATTATCGAAATCCCGGTATTTAGTGTGCACCCGATATTTACCTGGTATTTGGTGGGGTACATCCGTGGTACTCATACACGAATGATTCCGGTAATACTTGAACAATACGATATGTACAGTTTATATAGTTAACAGTTCAGCATACTGCTAGTGAGAAGAGATAAAGAAGTTTTATTTTGAATTTCAAATTTAGATTTGGGTTTCTCTGGAAATGATGCTAATAGGATTTGTAACATGTGAGAAAAAAAAAAGACAAAAGATGTTTCACAGTATTCGAAAGTTAAATCGTCGTTTATAGTATTTTTCGATACTTATTATTTATGTTTCTGACCGTTTAAACCTTCCCTGAACTTCCTTCCACAAATATTTCAAGATCAAAATTAGCAAAATCGATCCAGCCATTCTCGAGTTTTAGCGAGACTAACGGACAGCAATTGATTTATATATTTATATATATATATATATATATATATATATATATATATATATATATATATATATATATATATATATATATATATATATATATATATATATATATATATATATATATATATATATATATATATATATATATGTATATATATATTTATATATAGATTTCTACTTTGTAATAATTATACTTCAAATTAAATCAATTCTAAAACAAATTTGAATATTTCTACTCTTGAATACATTTTTTTTAATTGATTGCAATGAAATCTACTTCCCAAAATTTCTTCCTGCTCCAATCATTTCGGTTGTTTTAATATAAACTTAATGGGATATGTGAAACCTGACGAGAGCTTCTTTTAAAGTAGAAATACATTGAAGAATAATTGTTTAAAAAATTAGATCAAACTTTTGAATTATCCTGTATATGTATTATATGTTGTGTAAGAAAATCAGTAAAAAATGAATTTTCATCAAATATTTTTATGGGTAGGGTACAATGAAATTCAATTACACAGTCTTTATACCTATGTGAGTGTATGCTTGTGATCAACAATTTTGAACCAATTAATAAATAAAACAGTGTTTGATTCTTGGAAACTCTCATCGGTGGCTGTCATAGCCCAAACCAAAACACAGGTCGATGTTTCTTTTTATTTAAAAAACTACGTCGTCAAAAATAATTTTGTAATACCTGAAAAAAAATGTGTCAGCGATATCGTTTCGAAGGCCGAATCCAAAATTCACCAAATTTGATATGCTGTCTTGATATTATGTAGATGTGCTGCCAAGCGTTAGATTAAAATTTGACTACCGGATTGCCCATTTTCACCTTTAACGTTATTCTCAAAATTGTTTACAGAACACAATAAGAGCTTTGAATATTTTGGCGTTTTAAGAGCTTTGCGCATCTACATAATCGTTACAAATTGATTTAGAAGGTTTAACAGTTTTCATATTGATTCAGTCAATTTCAAATATAGCAATCTGGTGTTTTCAAAAACTTGAATAGACAAAAATTCTAATAAAAAGCGCCTTTAAGAAGAGTGAGAAATAAGTCATTATTGATGAATATATCGCCCTCAATAACCAAATCCTTTCTTGGTCTATTTTGCTAAATAACGTTTCAGTATATTTCATAAATACATAAATAATTATTTGCATAATGTTTCAATATTTTAAGCATCTTTGTGTACACTCACTTACATACGTTTTTGTTTGGTACAGAATGAAAAAATCATATACAATTTTATTTTTATTGTTAGGGCATTTAGGGAATTTTTTGGGTAAAGGCAGGCTTATATGGAATGCACACAATCATTTGTTTTTTAACACTAGCCAATAAAAAGCAAACTAAAATGGATTTATTTTATTTTTTTTAAGTAGACAATAAAAAAATCACTGTTCACTCTAACATGCATAAAAAAAATTTATCAAATTCGTACTAGTACGAGATCCCGCTGCAGGATTAGTGCGCTCATCGGAAACCAAATTTATATGTTTATTTATGATTTGGAGAATATATATTTACCAGGTTGTCTATCAAATGTTGGCCGCCAGTATTTTTAAATAAATTATTTTTTATAAGTGCTGCTGGCTGTTAAAAATAACAAATATTTAAGGTACAGCGAAAGAGAGTTAGCCCGTAATAACATTTGTCAGGTGGGAGCGATTGTACTCCACAGTGGATGAGGACACTAACATTCGACGCATGAAGCATGGCTTAAAAGTGTCGCATAGCCGGCAATCGCAATTCTCGTCTGAGAAATGATGCTAAGCGCTAACTCGCTTTCACTCTACCTTAAATATTTATAATTTTTAACAACCAGCAATTCTTATTAAAAATAATTTAATTAATAATACTGTCAGCCAAATTGTGATAGGCAAATTCTACTAATTATAAATAAACATAAAAATTTGGTTTTAAGCAATAAACCGATGAGCGCACTTATCCTGCAGCGAGATCTTAGACTATACGATAATACTGAATTATTGTATTATACATAGAAACGGTCTCCATGATCAGCGTCGCCAATGAATATTTTCAACTAATATAGTCGGCACCGACAAAATTATTATTCATATATAATTGGCGGTTTTTTTTGGCGACGATCGAAGCGAATCTTAGATCTTTAATAATTATTTGCTCTCATCAGAAACGATCCGAATAGAAATGTCGTAGTTATGTAAAATAAAACCACTTTATTTTTTTTATTTTTCATTCACGCGACTTTAATCGGATTAGTTTTTGGAGTTGATCGATAGAGCCGTTTAGAAGTTATTCCAAAATGAAACAATGAGATTATTTACTGATACATCCTGTAAATGAGATAATAATATGTAAAATAATAATCATAATAGATTCGGTGTCGGAGTATATAAAACCGGTAAACATAGCTCGTATGATCATACCGTCACCGTACCTATTATGTCGGTTCGTCGGTATTCCTTCATACATATTGTCTTGTCTCCCATTAAACGTATGTATATATTAATAATGTGTTCAAGTCATACCGCAAACTTTTCTCGTTTTTCAATTAACGAGGATCTTTTGTTGTATTGTTTTTTTTATTTCTTCTATTCCGACGTTCTTAAATGTTTATTGCATACTCTGTACCACATAGTTTTAGTCTTATTAAATAGGGTATTTGCACTTTATTTAAAATCAAATATGAAATTATATAAATTAAATAGTTGATGAGAAAAAAAAATATATTGTAAATGTAAAACTTTGAACAAAACCTTCTTTTAGCCAAGTGTGGATGCCTCCAATTCTGATAAACGAAACTCTAGATGACTAAATGGAAAAGAGAAATAGTAAATCATTCTGCCCTAACCAACAAACCCAGTAAATTTCTCCTTATGAGCAATTTTAAAAGATATTAATAGTTTTAATTGAGTTAATTTTCAAAAACTTTTTAACGAAAAATTTATTGTATAAATTTATTGTTTTAATTTAATGTTTTTGTTAATACCAAATTTTTATCTAAAAATTTGAATACATAAAAAATTTTTTCTTCTATAGTGTGCCCCAAATTATTGAAGTTATACTTCTTTTGGCACGTTTGGATCAGAATGAATTTAGGAGCTGTGCGCGCACGATTCCATAAAAAACGACATGAGGAAGTTAATGAGGCTACAGAATAGAATTAATTATGTCTATTTCTTTAAATGACTAACTTTACTTATAGGTATTGAAACTATTTTATTAATAATCAATATATTATTAATAATCAATTCGAAATAATTATATATATTTATTATAGAAATTTGTCAGTTGCAAAAAACTGTGTAAAAACTTTAAGAGTGTTTTCAAATATTCGGGGTTAATTTTGTCTTATATTTAGAAATATTACAGGAGAGTTAATTACTGTTTAATTACTGAAATAAAGTTTTATTAATTTTTATATTTTTTGTCGATGTTTACTGCAATGTTGTTTTTTTTTTTAAATTTTCATTTTTCAGACGTCAAAGAAGTATAACTTCTAACGCGTGTACATAACGTACACACACACACAATTTTTGGGCATGTGTTTGCAAAAAATGTGAAGAAAGAGTATTTGAAGAAAGAGTATAAAAATAGAGCAAAAAAAAAATGATAAAAAATTGAAACATTATAATCAAGATTCTTTATGAAAGATAACTACACATGAGCTGAAGCGGTCGTCTCTGTAGTAATCAGGTGGGAAGTGGGAGAGCTGTGGTTATATAATAGAACTCTTTCGTTGTCTACTACGTCTGTATGAAGACACAATCCGAAACAAAATACAGAATAGAATTCTAGTAATATATATAGCAATTCATAAACGCTATTTTACTTAAAGTCTTCATTTACTGAAATTTATTGCTCTTGGCATTAAAATTACGTTTACAATTGTTTTCACAACCCATAAAACTTTAAGACGTGGGACCCCTCAGACAGCTTCACCGGGGCCGATAGGTCATGTCAACCGCCCCTTACTCCGACACTGTTTACATTCATTTTTTTTTAGTAAATATTAGCGTTACTTGCTTTAGATTAAATTTATTCTACCCTCATATATTCTACAAATGCCGGGAACCAATTAGCAGAAGCAAATTCAGTTGAGCTGGAAGACTTTGATTCAATATATTTATGTCAAATTTGTGGTATCCAATAGAGGAGATATTTTCGGTAGTGCAAAATAAAGTATGAAATTTGTCATTTAAATTTATGTTGAAATCTACTTCGAATTACAAAATTACAATATTGTTTTATTATTTTAATATTAAAATATTTTTGAACTTTATGACGTCATAAAAACAAAAACAAAATTTTTTGCTCTATCACGCTCAATTTTTATCCAAATTTGGGAAACAAAGTATGAAATCGAAATAAATTTAGGTAATAGTTTTTATATTTTTGGTTAAATTAAACAAATCTACAATCAAGGTAATAAGGTTCAGGTTATAACATTAGGGTTAAGGTAAGCAAATTATGAATATGAAAAATAAAAAGTATGGCCCAAAATTAGTGGGATTCAAAAAAAATTTCACTGAAATCGGTTAAAATTCGGCCAAGATATTGAAAAAATTAATTTTGTGATCTTTATGACGTCATTAAAACCAAAAAAATTAATTTTGCTCTTTAAAGCTCAATTCTTATGCAATTTTAGCAAATATGGTATGTAATCTGACTAAGTTTACATCATCGTTTTTAAATTTATGATTAAATTAAACGTACTACTAACAAAATTCAAGTTAATAAGACTGTGGTCATGACAATTCATGTAAGAGTTGAAGTAAGCAAATTGTGAATATAAAAAATGAAAAGTATGACCCTAAATTAGAGGGTTTCAAAAAAAATTTCACTGAAATCGCTCAAAATTCTGCCAAAATATCGAAAAAATTAATTTTGTGATCTTTATGACGTCATTAAAACCAAAAAAATTAATTTTGCTCTATAAAGCTCAATTCTTATCCAATTTTAGCAAACAAGGTATGTAATCCGACTAAATTTACATCATATTTTTTAAATTTTTAATTAAATTAAACGTACCACTAACAAATTTCAAGGTAATAAGAGTGTGATCATGACAATTCATGTAAGGGTTGAAGTAAGCAAATTGTGAATACAAAAAATGAAAAGTTTGACCTGAAATTAGTGGGTTTCAAAAAAAATTTCGCTGAAATCGCTCAAAATTCGGCCAAGATATCGAAAAAATTAATTTTGTGATCTTTATGACGTCATTAAAACCAAAAAAATAAATTTTACTGCATAAAGCTCAATTCTTATCCAATTTTAGCAAACAAGGTATGTAATCCGACTAAATTTACATCATAGTTTTTAAATTTTTGATTAAATTAATTTTCATCTATCAGTTCAATCTAAACAGTTATCATTTAATAACAAAATATTTTAATGTGTAAGGTTATGTTTTGTTCTTAATGTGTTATACCAAATATTCTCAATATGATATGCCAGTACGACGTCACTAAAATGATAGACAGCGTTTTTTTATTTTATAGAAAAGGTTCACATTTCAATGTAATTTTATGGCAAGATTTATTTAAACAAATATATTTTTTTTTTTTTTTGTAACTTTTTATAAGAAAATTAATATTTTGAAGAATTTTTTTTAAACAAAGTAAACTACGCTATTGTATACAAAAATATCAAACGTGTAAAGGACGCTTTATGTACCACACATAAGATATTTGAATATATATGTAGCGACACTATTTACAAAACCTATTTGTCAGTTATTTTTTCTACCTTTTTTCACCTTATTTTTTTTTTTTTTTTAATTTTTATTATTTTCATATTTGTTTCCTCATATTATAAAAATATAGTGTGGCCTACCAACTGGTAATGGTCTCGTAGTGAGACTGCGAACGATCCATTGCCTATAGCTTTTCGAATGGCTAGAAATGGATACTCTTAAACCGATAGCAACTATTAAAAAAGAAAACTTGCTCATAAAAATCAATTTTTTTAAACTTCGTTTATTTTTTTCAAGCGAAATTTTATATATCAAACGAGTCTACCTGCAAAGTTTTCAGCTCGATCACAGAAAAAACGTACAATGACGTATTTGTTAAATTGAATTTTTTCGGTGTATCTGAATTTATTCATAACTAAAATATTTTTAGCTCATGTTAAAAACTTGCCGTAAAATGGAAACCTAATTTTAATTAAAAGCATAAAATGTATTGAATGATTGATTTGTGTTGAGAATAAGTTTTTTGAAATAATATTGTCAAGGTTCATACAAAATTCGGAATTTTATATGACTGAGAAAAATAGGATTCATTCAAAAAAGGTCATATTTTTGTTCGCCTACGTTTTTATTTAACAATTTTGCGAAAATTTTTAAAGAAATTTTTTGTATATATTTTTCGCGTGTATATTTTGGCGAATTCCTTTCTTACCAAATAGATGAATGGGTCTCGACAGTTAATGCCTCGTTATATTCTTTCGTCTTAAAAATCCAAGTGTTAATTATAAAAATATATATTTTGCTGTTATACTTCTTTTGGCGTGTTTGGATGAGAGTGAATTAGTGAGCTGTGCGCGCACGATCCCATAAAAACGATATGATGAAGTTGGCTACAGAATAAAATTAATAATATATATTTATTTAAATGACTAAGTTCACTTATAGATATTAAAACTGAATATACAATACTTACTATAAGTATGGTACATAGTATATTGAGATTGAACGGAATGTATCTAACAAAGCGTGTTGTTATTTTTAAATTCAATAAGCAGCAAGTTGAAGTGAAATATATTATTTTATTAATAACCAATATATTATTAATTATCAATTCTGAATAATTATATTTATTTATTATAGAAATTTGTCAGTTGCAAAAAACTGTGTAAAAACTTTGAGAGTGTTTTCAAATATTCGGGGTTAATTTTGCATTATATTTAGAAATATTGCAAGAGAGTAAATTATTTTTGAATTACTGAAATAAAACCTTTTTTGATTAATTTTAATAATTTTCTTCGATTTTTACTGCAGTTTTGCTGTTTAAAATTTTTTTTTTTGACGCCAAAAAAGTATAACTTTTAATGCGTGTACATTCATTATTTTTTTTTTTTTTTTTTTTTTTGTTCTCAATAAACTCTGAAACTACAGATCCAATTGTAACAAATTTTTTTGTTTAAATGTATGATTTGTTCCTGGTTAAAGAATAGGATATAATTTTTATCCCAAATAGTTCCTTTTTAAATGCAAAATAAACGATTTTCATTATTTCGTTTGTCTATTCACTCGCAATCGTCTGAATGATTAATTTCTTAATTAATTACCATGACAACAATCATCTAATTAATGTTTTGAGCTCTAAATTTTTATAATATAACTGAAATTAATATTGAATGGATTCATTGGGAGAGCGCTTTAAAGCATACATGATAGTGGAGATAAATTACCAGTTACAGAATTGATTAGATTTACTACGAGTCACACGTTGGGTGTATCCAACACTGCCAAAGACAAATGTTTGTGAAGAAATTCCTTAGAAAACTGAACGAATCATCGTGTACATACTTTTATACAGTGCTCTATAGATCTAATTTTTTTTCACGATTGTTTTTTATCGACAATTTAGTTTCATATCAAACAAAATACTGTAGTCATATACCGCATGTCAATCAGAAATAAGCTTCTTATGACAACAAATGTAGTTCGATACAACAATTCTAAACACAGTATAAAAATAGATGTTTTATTTATCAAGTATCGTATGTGTATATAGTTTTATTGTACTTTTGTGGCAAGAAGACAATTAACACACTGTACATAAAATAAAATCAACAATTCGCTGTTTTGTTTTTTCACTCATTTTCCAAACACAATTTTCACTAATTTTCGCGTATCATAACCGAGTTTTTTTTTATTTTCGTATTTATTCGTTCACCAATTTTTTGATGGGAAATATTTTATGAATATTGGCTGGGAACAGCCGACCGCTCACTGTTTGCAGTTTACAATCAGAATTAAAATTTTGTAAAACTGTTTAATATAATAATCCCATTTTCAATGAACCAGTCCATTTTATTCTGATTCAAGAATTTACCTACCAAGTACCGGGTCCCATACCAAATACCGGGTGGAAATATTAAAATTTCGTCGTACACCCCATACGGGGTAACAAATCAGGATGTCTCACAACAAATACCGAATACTCCAAATTGTCACAACGCGTGACCGGGTCTGCTAGCTATTAATACAAATCGAATAACGTTTGTCCAAATTTTTGTATAGGCATAAAATTGGCATACATTCATTTTAAGATTTGCAGTTTTTTTTTTAAACAATCGAAAGAAAATTGCTTCTAATAAAACGTTTGCTTCATCATCGACCAGTATAGGGTCTAAGTGTTAAAAAAGCAATCTTTAACAGTTAATGTTTCAAAACTTAGTGCCATAAAGTATACAAATAAAATTTTTACATTAAAAAGACACTTTAAAGTATGTGTATTTAAATTTTCTAAAACATTCTAAAACAAGATTGATTTTCATTAGGAACGTCCGCCCGTGAACTATTCCTAGCTATAGAGAAATTTTTATATATGTAAATATTTATCATCAATAATACCTTCAAATACGAATCATCTTAAAAACTATAGCGCCTAGCCTAAGCTTTATATATAATACATCCTTCTACTTACTAGTTACATACTGATAACAATATTTAAATAAATCGTAAAAAGTACCTACAGAAAATGAAAAACCTTATGAAAAAAATCAATAAAATATTAAACTTAAAATTTAATGGATAGATAATCCATCTCTATGACTAATTTAAGGAATATTTGTCTAGCTGCAATGGACATCGTGTGGCATCAGAAATCTTCTGAGCAGTAACTAGAGCAAGCAAATATTAAAGACACTGATAAAATTTTGGTATAAGTGCTCATTAAATCACCAAATTAGTCAATTTTCCTCCGTCATCAAGACTACTCAAAAATTAACACATATAGCATGGTGATATTTTAGTGGCGTATTCTGGGCCTAAAAAGTAAGTTCATGAACGAGCTTATTAGTCCAATAGATCTGTAATCCAAATTTTGAACCATATCAGAAAAATTCATACTCACCCATATGTCGACTCTTGTGTTATAAATAACTGCTCAAAACCTGTCCTTTGGGGTCGACTTCCAATTCTATTCGAGCAACGGACTACGGTCACTGATCAAATACACTTCAAAGTACATATCATAAAATTTACGCAATCCTACAATATTTTCGAAACTTCTAATCCATATTGATATCATTTTTACTCCAATAATTATTAATGCAACATATCCAAATAACACGTATTAGTCCAAGTGCCAGTAGTCTTCTGATGTTCATTTCTAAATTCACTCAGAAATTTGTTTGCATCTCTATTATAGTTAGAATATTAGCTGCATTCTCTATGAAAATGCTTATATCTAGGACATATCTTCTTTAAGAATGCGCAAGAGTATAAAACTGGCGAATGTCTATTTTTAAATTCCCGGCTAAGAAAATCGATGATTTTCAAAAATCGGGAAGTTATTAGTTTTACCCCATTTCAGGAGGCTTCCCTGACTACACCTACGAGGTCGTTACTGTACATGTATGTGTGTGTGTATTAGTTTTTGATCAACCAAAAACTAATCAGCTCTTAACCTTAATAAACCACGTCGATCGCCGACAAGAACGTGAAAATCGGTTGATTGGTTCGAGAGATATCGTTAACGAAATATTCGGGAACAGGTATTTTTTTAACATCAAAGCTCCAAAACAAAATTTAAAGCTCAAAAACATTGTAATATGTTAAATTTTAAGTGCTTGGCTTTGGAATTAGCAGGAAGTTGCAAGGATGGCCTTAAGGGTCAACCATTTTCCAATTTTTTCTTTACAAAAACATTTCATGTACAGATGTTTTTGTGTTTGCAACTTTATCAAATGTATCGATGCTAGGATATGCTTACTGGCACCGGTATCCTGTACGAATATTTCGATACCTACAGGAATTCCAATTAAAACACATCTATATTTTTTTGTGGTTGTCATTATATTTACAACCCTTTTATTTTTATTTTTATTACGAGAACGCACCACGTTTGGTGTTACGCTTCGGTTTAATGGTCGGTCGTTGGGTACAGCGATGGGTTCAAACATGATATAAAAAAAAATGTACATTCGGAATACAAATATGCGGTAGTTACGGTATTGGTCCATTTGCGCACGGCGGTTCACACACATAGTCAAGATACAAATTTAAGTTAATATTATCAATAATTGCATTTTTTCCGGGTATTTGTATGTTGAGTATTTTTCTTTTTTTTTTTTTTAACAAATGGCATATTTTTAGAGGAAGTAAGTAAATTCAACCATCTAAATGTATACTGGTCAGAAATAACCAATACAGGATATATTTTATACCTTTTAAAACTGGAAAAATCATAGCATTTTTTAAATAATACATAATTGTACAGAATATGTCAAAAATAGGCTGAGTCATATGAAGGGAAGGTGAAGGTATGTAGCTATGACTGTCTTTATAAATAACTATCGTAGTATTCACTTTGTGCAAACCAAATGATAAACCATCGGTAAGGATAGCCGACACCCGATATGCCTCAAATGCCTCCCGAATATCATTGAAACAGTGTTTCGGTTCAGGATGTGGAATACACTTAAATACTTAGATGAAGTACATTTAAATAAATGATTTAAATGATACCTGTAAAATTAAAACAATCAAATCTGCAACTGTCAGTTTTATTTTAGTATTTCACTTAGTTACCTGGTCTTATAGCACATATAATATGAGGTTTCCATGTTTTAAGTCTAAGATTTTCAATATGTCTTGAAATTGATCTCAATCTGAGAAACTATTTGTTTATCAGACACACAGATAGGCAGCAGATTAATTATTTTTTAAATTATGTTTCTGAACTAAGACAGCCTCAAAACGAATGTAAAATTTTTGAAATTCATATCAGAGCTTTGAAAAACCAGTCTATGGGCGAGTATAATTCATAGCTCTTAGCAGTGCCCAGGACTTATTATATATAAATCACTAATGTGATAAAAATGTAAGTCCAAAAATGCCATTTAATGAATTAACGATTTGAGAAACAATTGTATGCCAATTTTTGTTGAAAACCTCACAAAAGACAATAATTTGATGCACTATATTAAGGTCAAAATGTACATGAATTTTGTATCCTTTTTAAATTGGATGAATTTACCTGCGACTATATAGGACGATAATTTATTGGAACACCATTTGAACAACCCATTCACAATTTCTTTTTTATTTATTAATTTTCTATTAAAGGTTTTATTTGTTTATTTTTGTTAAGGAACGGGTTTCAATCAAATGGCTACCTGGTGACCTAATTTTATTATCCTCATAGTCCTGATAATGTGAATTACATGTATTTTCGTCATACGTTAAAGTAATAGCCGGAGAAATGAGCGATAGAACGATGCAAGCAATTTTTTAAAAGCTGATTTTTCAAATACATCCGATAATTCGGGCTCTGGATCAAATTCCTTGCGATTTCTGTCAAATTACTGATCTAATCATTAAACAGATGTTATTTTTGAAATCTCCAGATCAAAACTACCCTTGCAAATAAATTTCATCCAAAACTGGAATAAAAAAATTTGTCGTGCCCTTAAAAAAATTGATAAAATTCGAAAGAAAGAAGTTCTATCCAATTTTGAAAAAAACTTTGTACATAAAGGTAGCTTGGCTCGTAGATTTTAATAATAATATCGGTTCCAAAAACCGATTTTGCGGTTATAATTCATGCAATATCTAAAAAATTTGTAGACCGGTTGTAAAATGAATGTTATTTTTGAGGTTCTTAAGACTAAATTACTCTAGAAATCCAAAAACAATGGGGAAAAAATATTGTTGAACTTTCTGAAGTTAGTATTTGTGCCAAATAGGTCTGTGAGCGATGAGCTAACTCATGTTTTTACAAAACTTCAACATACTTCATGTGAGAATAACATAACTTATATCTTGGGAATCCCTAATGGCCAAATGAAGCCCAAAATATACAGCGGATTTCATTAATTCGATAAACTTGACTACCAAATTTTGTAGATTAGTTTTCATTACCACTTCAGTACTTTCTCCTTCTCCGCCATCTTTTGGATTATAAGGACTATATGGGAAACGGTTTCGTCATTTACTATCGTGGAAAATTTACCATAAGTATTAGATTATACTTCAAACCGATACATTGAAACAATAATCGAATTATAGTTGACTGTAAAATAAAGCAAAAATTCAAAACTCATTTCTTTGCTGGGTCTAAGCCAAACATAACGTTCTCAATTATCTAAATGGGAATTATGCATTAGAAACGTTGCTTAAAGTTGCTTAAGTTTTACTCTGCCTAAAGCTTAATTTTGGGAAGGAGGGTGAAATTAATTTCGAACTAGTTTTTGTTTAAGGATCTTCTAGATTATTTTTGCCGGCAAATTCATATTATAGGCAATAAATAGATATAGTCAGCAAAATCGTCCGAGCTGCTTTTTTGTTGAGGATAATAAAGAAATTATTGTTTTTATTCTTCTCATTGGGAAGTTCGTCTTGTGGACCATGTTGCAAGACCACTAGATAATTTACATAATTGTTATCACTTAGCTTACAAAAAAAAACTGAAACCCGTCTAGATCCATGAGGCCTGTAGTCTAGAACTTCATGATTTTAGGGACGCCAAAATTTTGAGAATCTTTAAAATTTAGAAGTGGTAAAAAAAAATAATTTTTATACAAATTCAAAGGTCGATGCAATGTCAATTTCGTAGATCAATACAAAGCCTTTGAAAACAATAAACTCTTAATTTCTTGTAAATTATTAGATAAAATTTATTTTTAAGACTTATGCACATACCCTAATATTATTTTCCAACAAAACCAATTTCATTCAAGTTTTATTTTTTAATTCGTGCTAGCTGCCTTGTTTTAATTCAAACAAAATGATTTGCTTGTGAAAATTAATTAACTTGCGCAAAGTAATTTTTAATTGCATGCAAATAAATAATTACAATAAAATAATAAAATGATTGTATAAGGATCAGTCAACACAGTAAATAAAGCTCAGTTTAAATTTGAAAAAAATAAATATACATTTTCTTACATTAAGTGTAACATAAATCATAACAACACCTTCCATCTGTGAATGTTGTGTGACGGTGATGCAGGCGCATCTTAAAATTGTACTCTCATCATTTTTTCATAACGTGTCTTAAATTCTATTCAAAAATTCCTTAATACTAATAAGGATGGCATTAGCAAATATGACTAAAGTGGCACTTAACTTAAGTCTGCCACTATTTAACAATACTGATTTTGTTCATTTTGACAGTAGACTACAAATAGAAATAGAACTATTACAAATAATAATAAAAAAAAAAAAAAACAAAGTTTAGTCCGGTAAAATTATGACTCTATTGGGGACAACAATCTACCTTGATAATAGTGTGTCCCATATATCGTGTCATTTTTTTTCTACCACATTTTATGTCCGAACATTTTTTGGTTTTGTTTTTAAAAAA
>CM035592.1:4830319-4955319 GCA_020423425.1 Chrysopa pallens
AAACTCTTAATTACAGTATTTTTTTATATAGCATAAGTTTTGAAATTAAATTCTTCCGAAATGATAATTACGATTTTTATAAAAATATTTAATAGGATTTTTCGGACGAATTTCAAATTTGGATTCTCTTGATTTAGCTATAAATAATTTCAATTGAATATCTAGTAAAAAACAACGGTTAAAAATTTAACCAAAGATGCATTCTTGAGTTAAAATTTGGACGAACATTTTACAGATTATTTCATCTCCGTTGCTCAGACATGTCTATAAAAGAGACTTCCCTACAATTAAATTCATGATCTTCAATCGTCTGCAGCCACCATGAATTGAATGCAGCTATGCCGATATATGTCTTGTGAAGGAGAAACTGCCACAAA
The DNA here is from genome assembly GCA_020423425.1 of Chrysopa pallens. Lineage (NCBI taxonomy): Eukaryota > Metazoa > Arthropoda > Insecta > Neuroptera > Chrysopidae > Chrysopa > Chrysopa pallens. The sequence continues at coordinate 4,830,697 of CM035592.1, forward strand.
CTGCCTAAAAAGCTTACATGGCCCGTTACTTCGTTTATATCCATAACATCGAGAGTATATTTTACTAACTGCCCCATGAATTATTATTGGCAAAGTAATTGCGTCAAGAAGTCATGGTAAGTAGTAAGGCGTTAAGATATGTTGTACTTTTAACTGCATGATCACTTGCTATCACTTGCTAATAATCAAGAAAATTAGGAAAATTCTAATTTTTGTATTGTATTCCCCGGTTTTGGAAAAAATATCTACAAATTTTGCAATGGATGAGCAGTTGGATGGAACAAGAATAGAGGCAAATAGGAGAAATTTGTTTAAGGTTTTAAAAAGAAGTTGAGGTTTTGGTTTATTTTTGAGTAAGGTTTTAACCGTTCGCAGAACGATTAGTGTACAATAACTGATTTCGTATTGATCTGTTCCGAGTCTCTTGTATTATTTCTTGAGTATCGTGAGGATAACTCAAGAATCAGCCAGCAAATATTAGGCTGATAAATAATTTTATGGACTCCATATGCCAGGACTAATGTACTACACTTAGATACTGATAACTTGTAAAATGTTTTATAAAAACATAAATTGCAATTGAAATCAAACCATTTATTTAAATAATTTAATTTATATTATTATTCATTTTTTTATTTATAAACATTGCATAAAAATACTTAAGTCTTTGTAGATATTCGGTGCAAACCTGTGAAATGCAACACTGCAAATTGCAGTTTTAGAACAGAAAATTTAATTTACATTGTTGGGACATTATACAAAATTTGTATAAATGTGTATATTAAATTCAGTATATGGTTTGTGACACAAAAAAATATTACTTATGGCGGTCGAGCTAAAATTCTAGATGCTGTTGCTAATTAAAATTTAACTGAATTCTGTGAAAACGTACAGTTTTACAAAAAATTTACCAAAATACTTTTTTTGAAAAATTTCTTGCTTACATTCGCAATAATTATTCAAAATTAACTAATTACAACAAATATGATTAAAACACATATAACTGTTGACAAGCATAATGTTTATAATTGTATCGCCAACGTATTTATTGTATTTTAATAATTTAAAAGTGAGTTTAAGTGAATGAGCAAAATCGGTCCATTATGGTCCAATGTTTCCTTGATTCAACTTTTAAACTATTAAAGATAGAAGAATAATTCAAAGACTAAAAATGTTATGATTCTTCACAATTTAAACTCAAATTTAGCTAATTATCACATATTGGTAATAACAGAAAATATTTTATTATTTATTAATGAGATCTCTTGGATTTTTCGAATAAATTTCGATGTTTTTGCCCCAATTTCCTAGAACAAATTAACATCTCCTCAGAAAACCATTACAACTAGCTAATGCATACTGATGTTGGCTAGTTTGTAGTCGAAATACGTATTTATACAAAATACAAAATAATTTTATCTAGGAAATTGGGGCAAAAACATCGAAATTATGACAATACATATTATTATTATACATGTATACATTATTATAATTGTAACACTGAATATCAATGATACAATGATACTCAGTTACATGTCGAGTATTTAAACAATTAACTCTGTTATTCACTTGTTTTTATACGATTTGTATCAATTTCACACGTATTTGAATTGAACGTGAAGGATTTCCGCTTATGTTTAACATTTTATGACAATAAAAATTTAATTTATTTTTGTTTTCAATGCGCGACATAATTTTATGCTCAGCAAGCAGAAATGAATGATAAAAAACGCACAGACAGTAAAACTAATAAAAAATTAAAAAAAAAATCTATAAAATAAATAAGATGCGAATTTGTTGTGTAAATTAACAATTAGATAAACAAATAGTTAGATATGGGTTGAAGCGAAGCTACAGACAAACAAATGGGTTTTTTTATGTCAAACAAATTTAGTCCAGAAGCTACAATTAAACTGACACCTAGTTTTAAGTTTAGTTTGATAATTCTTTATAAGCATCATAATATAAATACAAATTGGCTTACTACTATAGCACTTAGCCTAAGCTTTATCTATAATACATCATCTTTATACTAGTTACATCGAGATTACAATTTTTGAAACATCGTATGAAAAATGGAAAATTTAAATAAAATACCATTGAGAGAATACGTAACCTATGCGGATGGATAGGCCATCCATATAATTAACTTGAAAATAAATAAATAACTGAACTTAAACAAAATATATACAATTTAGATAACCCTGGAATTAGGTGCAATCGACATTGTGTGGCTTGGGAAATCTTTTCCTGAAGAGCAGCGCACGTGGGTCAAATTGACCCAGTTTGCTTATTTCCGGGAAAGGATTGTTGATAGAAGATTGGAAAAAGGATTTTGGGTGTCCAGTTTCGCGATGGAGAGCTTCGGACGGAAATCTTAAGGGTTTTTTCGACATCACTCGAAGGCAACGATTTTGGAATTTTTGCATGTTCGTGATAAACGAAGATACAACGTTAGTCCAAATAGAGGCTACGTTGGTGAGTACTGGGCGGATACATGACTTGTAAAGTCGATGCTTTAAACGTTCGTCCATTTTACTCTTGGGGTTGAGTATAATCCTACAAAGGATGCGTTTCTCAGTGCGAGGAGCCTCTTGGCGTTCTACGTCCAGTTCAACTGCCTTTGGAGAGTTACTCCCAGATGCACAACACTTTGAGTTTGCTGGATTTGCGTGTAAACATTTTCAATCCAAGTGCGTAGACGGAAAACTTATTCTTTCTAGTGAAAAGAATAGATTGTGTCTTGGTAGGATTGATTTTGATTTTTCATAACTGGAAAAAGCTTTCAAGAATGGACCATTGGGATTGGAGAGTCTTACGGTGGCTATTCAAATCGTAATAAATAATTTTAATTAATTATGCATGAATAAAAGTAATTGCTGAATCAAATAGATTAATATCAAAAGAGCAAATCGGCAACAATTTATTAGTTTGGATGAGAGTGAATTTGTGAGCTGCGTACTCACGATCCCATAAAACGACATGATGAAATTGGCTACAATATACAATAAACAATATTTTTTTTAAATGACTAAGTTAACTTATATAGTTATCACTCACATGCCTATTCAATCATTACCAGAGGAACCTATAGATATAGCTAGCTTTGTATATTTTAAAAATATATTTCACTCGTTCACATCATAATTAATGATTGTTTATTTTACTGTATATCTATTTTTACTGAAATCACTGATTTTTGATTAATTTTAATATTTTTCTTCAATCTTTACTGCAGGTTTTCTGAAAATTTTGTTTTCAGACTCCAAAAAAGTATGACTTCTAACGCATATACATAAGTACACACACAGAAAATTAAACGAAGCGGTGATTATTAAAGGGTGTAGCCAATCTGAAGTCGGTTACCCCCTTGACTATATAAATTGTAATCTGATACCTTTAAAAATTATTTAATATTCAAAACCAACATAAGAAGAGAACACAACATTGAATTGAACATAACAGAACATAACATTTAATTTAATCTTGATCATTACCTGAAAATAAAAGTGTTTATTACCTTACTAGAACAGAATACAACACCATATTACATCTTACATCTTACAATATTAGTTTATAGTCTCTTATGTGTTACCTTGCCTGTCTCCTTGCCTTCTCTCGTCATCATTCTTTCTGTATATTTTTTTTATTTTTCATTAAATTTTTTATTATCCAACACAAACATGACGACACATTAAATACAATTATTATTATTTTAAAAACATCATGTTACTTCTATTCAATTATCTATTTAATTTGGTCATAAATCTATTAAATTATCGAGTCACCAAACTCCTCCAACACGGCTTCACTCATTTGTATGCAAATTTTTGTATATATAAATTGGTTGTTAAAAAAACATATAACCCTTAATTTTTACCCTTATTATTGATATAAATATTGTAATAATCTCATTGGTCGATAGCTGATCGATTATCAATCGATCAGTTTTCCTTGTCAGGAGTCTATCGGTACCACTTCTCACGTGGATAAACCATCCAAAAATATCGTTCACTTCGATGTATTCGGAGTTTTCTTTTTCGGTTTTTAATTGCCATAATCGCAAATACGGCCAAAAATTTTTATGTATAAATGTGGAATCAAAAAATGCAACACTTTTACCGTTTTACATATTACAAATAAATTATAAAATACACCATAAAAATAGTGTAATTTTAAATATTAATTAATCGTGGAAGATTTAGATCATTGTGTTTTTTATTCCATGAGTATATATATGCCTTTTCAGAGATATAATTTTACATATTTCGACTACAAAGTAATCATCACATCAGTATGAATAAGCTAGTCGTTATAATTCTCTGAGGAGATTTTACTCGTTGCAAATTTCCTGACGGTTTTCAAACCATCAGGAAATTGCGGCAAAAATCGAAATTTATAATACTGGAGCTAATACTAGAGCTCTCTTTGATAATAATGAATTAAATTAAGTGAATTGTTAGTGTTTGTTATTTTTATAAGCCGCCATCGGCCAGAGCTTCCCATACGTTTTTTAGTCATGACCACATCCTCACACACTTACAATAAGTTAGTTAATTTTTGATTTAACTGCCAAAACATTCACTAGAAATAAATTATATGTCAAAACAACGTTTGCCGGGTCAGCTAGTATTAATATATGTTCTGAAATCTGAGAGATCTTGCAAAACTATCAAACAGACTCGTAATACCTAATAAAACACAATTTATTAGTGAATGGTGAAAAAGATTTTATTAAATAATTCCAAACCAGGCCTAGTTTTTTATCCAAATTTTTATGTACAAAATCTTTACAAAGTTCTTCATAATATTTCGGACCAATAATTTAAATATTTACAATGACACGAATTTCAAATACAGCCGAATGATTTCAAATTTTACTAATTTAACTTCAACATAATTTCAATAAGTAGCATTTATTAATATTATAAATATCTATTTATCTGCAAATTTAATATTGTAATATTTCAATAATTTAAAAAAAAAAACATAAAGTATTTATACCGAAAACCTGGATTGAATTATTATAATCATATTTTCGATATATTCGATATAGAAGTGTTTCCGAAAAAAACAAAAAACAAAAGTAAACGAAAAAAACAAATTGCTAATAAAAAAAAATACAAAATAACACAAATAACACAAATAAATACCTGAAAAAAAAGCACATTACGATACAATTTTTTTTTTCTTTCACCAGTAACGTAAATATCGACGACAAACGTATCATAAATTCGTAGCACGATGCGAATATAAAAATTTTCTTTAACAAATTTTATTATACAAGACGTAGAGCGATGATTATTGCCTATATTGAAGACGAAGACGTCGTATATGAATAATATACACAGTTTACAATAGCGTTGGTACCTAACGATTATTATAACGAATGAATTGGTATTTCGATTTAGTGTACGAAATATAGGTGTTTTATAAAGTTGTTTAAAGACGTTCAAATATTTTTACTTGATTTATTTAAGGCAAATGTTTTTAAGAGGGATTGTGCACAGATGTATGAAACAACCTCCTTTATGTAAGGAGTGTACTTTTAACGTGATGTGGACATAAATTAATTGTAATATACATTGTATTTCTTTCATTTTTTGGGTACAAACATTTAAAGAAATCGAAAAATTATGAAATTTGGTCGGCATTATATTTACATGAAAACGGGGGGCTTGCATACAAAATTTTATAATATTTGGAGAAATATTTTTGGAGTTATTAGGGCACGAAAATTGAGAGATTGTCAAAACTTTGCATAAAAAAATTTCATAATATTTGGAGAAATATTTTTGGAGTTATTAGGGCACGATAATTGAAAGATTTTACATGATGAAGTGTGCTTCTAACACCTGTAATTCTTCCTTGTTTACGCCGTATGAAGCCCATAAATATATTTGTTACTTTTTAAGCTAATGGTTCCCAGATTGCCTTACTAATTTAGTATCAAAGGCACAAGAGAGGGTTTACGATGAACTTCTTATGAGGTTTTGAACATGTTTGGAATATTGGTATTTTTTTTCCACCTTTTTTTGAGGTTATTTATTTCAACAATTTGGAGGGGATTTAGAAGAAAAGTTTGAGCTTCAGGGTTCAAAATGTGTATTTTAACCAAGCAATTGCCAGGGATGTGTTTTTTGAGGGTATTTCCACAAAAACCCCTTCTCAATATTTTTACGAAAGAATCATTTAAGAAGGTTCTTTAGGTTTTCTTGCAGTCCCACAAAATTAAGATACAGAATTGAATCCTTTTTGTAGATGTCTTGAGTCGACTTTTAAGAATGGCAAATTTTTGTTGCGTGCTGCAGTTGTGTTACTTTCAAATTTGTTTAAAAATATCAATCCATTTGTGTTCAAGCGTAAAAATTCCTATCAGAATAGTTCTGTGATAGTACATTAAGATTTTCGCTCCTCGATATGGATAAAAACGTATAAAAATCGTGATTCAGAGCTTATTAAAGATTTGTTGGCATCCTAAGTTTTATGCAATAAATCTGTAATATTTTCTGCATTAATCTTTTTATTATCTCAACAAATGAAGTAACGTCTATGTGCTACTTAATGTATTCACATTACAATACGGTATTCTTATAAAAAGTAATAATATTGTTTATATGGTTCAAATCGTTGATGCAAAGCCAACGGAAAAAAATAAGTATTCTTTAAGAACAATCCAATAATATTGAAATAAAATTCAAAATTAACATACGACGACCATCTTACAAGATGTATTTGTTCTCGCTGTTACTGTTAGACCACGTTTTTATTCAAGAAAAACAACAAGAAAATTCTTGGCGAAGTGTCAAAGAAATTTAATCTAGGCAAATTTATTTATGTAGTGTACCATTTTAAGTTAATTTTATCCCAAACTGTAAATTTAGTAATTCTGTAAGTTGATACAACTTTATGGTTTTCTGCAATAATATTGTGGAGAGTGTGTGGAAATTTTCGGGTATACGTATGATTGAGCGAAATACCTCACACAAATTTTTTGCCTTTTAATTCATTTAATTGATTACGATAAAAATAGTTACAAATTGGCTATCGTGGATGTCTTTATTGGCTAAATTAAAATGCATTGATATTACCATATATAGCAGTTTTTGGGATTTTGTAAAAAAAAAACAACATCCAAAAAATTCAAAATTGTTTTGCTGTTTTTAATTTATTTAGGGCAGTAAAGAAACACTAATTTTTGTTATCCAATTTTGAGAAAAATTACGTTTATGAAAGTATAAATTTCGATTTTTTTTCCCAATTTCGCAGATCAAAATATTTTGTATTTTATAAATACGTATTTCGACTACAAAGTAGTCATCTAATTTGGTGACGGTGTATAATTTATAAAAGTAGTTTAACCTGTAGAGTTCAAAAATAACATATTAACGAATGGATGCGTAGTTTTTGAGATATAACCTGAAATTCGATCCGGAAGTCAATATTCCAGATAAATTAGAGGCGATGTCTTTACAAACCCTAGAAAAATTAAAAACAGCAAATTATATATTTTTGATTTTTTCCTGATTTTAGGTTTCTATCACAATCTAGAGCAGGTACCACAAAAATCTTGGAAACGAATTTTTCAGACATTTTTTACGAAATCTAATTAAAAGGCACATCAGAATTTGCATCCAACATTTGTTTAAAATTTTTTCCGATCAAACGCATATCATAAATTTTTTTTCTTTAACTTCTCTCAAGGTCAATTGTGAAAAAATTGCAAGGCTTATATAGCATAGTCCACAGTTTTCCAAGAAAAATGGGCGACCTTATAATGAACAGTTCTTGGTTATTTCATGGTTGGTACAATCGAACACCATATTGGATAGCTAATTAATTGCTGTCTACATTAAACTAAATCAAATTAAAAGGACAAATAAGGATTAACTTATGTAAAAAAAGTAAAAATTAGGATTATGTCTTTCCGAGCAGTGTCAAAAGTCGTGCAGAAAGTCGTAGAAGCCTTAAAAGTGTCGACGATACTTCGAAAAGAAGGTGAAAACTCGAAAAGGTGTATTCTTCATTTTCCTCATACTATAACTTCTTTTAAATTGTGAAAGTGTAATGAAAAATTTCTCTGCCTTTTGAATAAAATAAACATGTCCTGTTTGTCTGATTATGATTTTTGAAATGTTGAATAAATTTGCCTTACACAAATTTTTCGCAACTTGATTGGTTTTATAAAAATCATCTTCAAATCTTTTATATACTCTAGACATCCTTTTAAGACGACGATGAACATCACATAGGGATACAAGGTGGCTCCAACAGCTTTATCTTTGAGGATAAACACGATCACAATGAAAATTTATATTAATTAATGTATTTCGTATTTAAAAAATATCAAAAAATTAAATGAAGCTTATTTTGTATAATTAATATATTTGTATTTTCAAAAAATTATAACATCGAAGTTATCGTTTCAAAATGCCAAACTTCTCTCGATCACCTGGCAGTAAACAATGACAAAGTCAACTTACTTTCTTATTGTTACTCTGACATAACATTTTCCACATATTTTTTTTGCATAACTCTTGGGAAAGTGACTTCAAAATTTGATTTGGAAACATATTTGTGTTTATTTGACATTTGGACAAAATAATGTTTTAATTAAAACGACAAATTTTATTAAAAACAGGTAGTTTTGGTTCCACTTTAATCCGGGGTCACCGGGAAAGATTGACATGAGTTTGTAAGATTAAGTTCCACTACCAATCAACAAGATGTTGGATATTGTGTTAAAAACATTTGGTTCCAATGACCCTCACCATATCAAGTCTCTTACCATAACACTTAATTATCGTAAGTGTAGCTACTTTTTCTCTACGAAAATTCTGAAAAGTGGGGCGTTTTATTTTTTGGGTCACGTAAAATTTTCTTTAGCCCCCACAGGAAATTGACGGACATCGTGTTTACTTGGTATAACATATGGCAAAACGGGTTCTCCTTTGAGTGACATCATCGTATTGTCGGACAACTAATATCTGGTTTTGCTACAAGCCAGAAAAAATAGTTTTTACATTTCTTACCTGTGAGAAAAATCGAGAACTTTACGGGATCTACAAAATTTATGTAGAGGAAAATGCTTTTATACTAATCTTCACTAAGTCATATACAAACTCGTAGAAGTGTATCTATCAATGACTTGATAAGATAACAGACTCCTAGTCTAATTGCAAAAGATCGTAGTTTAACTTACTAAACAGTGGTTTAGTTGGTTTGATAAATTGATTAAAACAAATTTCATTTCTATTTTAATACAACAAAAGTAGAGAATCTGACAATCACACACAAACATTAAACATTCGTTTGTGTTCATAACAAGAAAAACTGCTAAAGATGTTTGTAAATGCTATCTCAAATAACAACATTGAGACTATTTTCAAGACACACTCGGTATTACAATGATAATAGAAGGATATAGAAAAAGGCGATACTTAAATACAAAAGATAGAACAACATCTAAGAGGCCTTCTATTGACTGTGTGTTAAAAGGGTGATATTTAAGTAATAGGCTTTCATATCGATGCATGATGAATTGATCAGGAAAGACATGATTTTGATATATATAAAACACACGTACCTATAGCGAGCTACGAGAACAAGAAACAAAAGAGCGGTAACAAGGACTCGATACTCAATATCGAATGATAGAGAATATGAACGAGCGACGAACGTTATGTAGTAACGTCAAGAGTTCATTCTTATTCTGTAAGTACTTCAAATTCTTTTAAGTGGAGAGTTTAGTTTGAGTGGTTTGTGCTTGGTGGTTCATAGGCTTTGTATTTAAGGGATGTGTTCATATATTGAAATATGTAACTGGCATATTTGGCAAGCTCTTAGACATAGATTAAAATGGGTGCGTGTACGTTATGTACGCGAGTGAGAAGTTATACTTCTTTGGCATCATTGTAAAACAAATTTTTAATTGCATACAAAATTAATTACAATAAAATAATAAAAGGACTGGAGAAGGATAGTCAACACAGTTTTCGATAAATAAATATTTATTTTCTTACATTAAATGTAACATAAATTCTCTCATTATACGAAAGTTAAATTTCTTTTTAAATTATGTTTACTGCCATAGCATCTTCCGGTAATGATTGAATCGGATCTCGGATCAGTTTATCATCAGTGGCTTATAACTTAAATATGATATTTAGTGAGCGGTTTGGTGGACAGCTTTTACCTGTGAAATGTGTGTGACGGCACACATCTAAAAATTTCTCCTAATTTTACTGTTTGTATCAGGAGAATATGATTTTTCAATATGTAACATGTATAAACAAATGTTCCTAATAAATTCTCTGTATGATTTCAACTGTCGTTTTTAGGTGCAGCAAAATCAAATAAGGTGCTCAATTTTTAAAGCTTTTTTGTGTAGAATTGTTTTGCGCTTTTTTTTTATCTAACTCTTATTATTTTGATCCAACACAATTGTTTACACCTTTCAAATCATTACTATTCTTCCACATGTGGGACTTATTTCATTTTACAAAATGGTTTTCTAAGCATACTGTGTATTACCATTAAAAAAATGTACAAACCTTACAGAAAGAGCATTAATGAAGGCGCCCACGAGTCAGTCATAGCTCACAGCAACCACCACTTTTTGTATATAAAATAATCAATCAATTTATTTTTGTTTGATGATTTATCACAAAGCGTTTATGTCATAAAAAAATTAAATAATTTTTTCTCTCTATAACATCAAAAACGTTATTTGAAATAATTGAAAACTGTTTTTGAAATTTGAATTTTTTTTATATATATGATATGATTTTAAATTGATATAACAAAAATTGTTTAGTTGAATTTGACGTCCATTATTGATTTCCTTCCGTTATGTCTCCAATTGTTTTCATGTGTACCAAATACTGCTTCATCTATACATATCTGTGTATGGTACATTATTTTATATTGAAAATTGGTCACCATATATTGAATTATTTTTAACTACCTTTTCCTATTAAAAATTCTCAAAATTGTGAATTTTCTATCGTTTTCTTTCCGTTTTGTTTTTCGGAAACCGGAAAGGTTTCTTTTGCATCGACAAGCTTCAAATAAATGGATAGTCGAAACCACACGCCACATGGAATCGCCTAATTAGTCCATTTCTATCCGTCCGCCAGTCCGTCGTCCAGATATTTCAAAAACGAAAAGAGATAAGCAACCTGAAATTTTGGTGACGTATTCTTGGCCTAAAAAATGAACAACAGTTCGTGAATGATCAAAATCAGTCCAACGGGTCAAATGTACATATGACTTTTAAAGCATTAAGAAAAATTCAAAGACAAAAAATGTATTCAACTTTTGATTGAAGGATTTTTTTTCATAAAATGTTTTGATTCGCCACAATTTGAGCTCAAATTTAGTTAATGAGCACATATATTTGCATATATTTGACGTATTTTTTGAAAGCTGAACTAAAAATAGACCAAACATTGATACAGATATCGAGTATCTAAACAATTAATACTGTTTAGTTATTAATTTCACTATCTTTAAAGAATTTTTTTTCTCATGCTGTAGACACCGTAGTACATATTCATTTGTAGAACTCTATTAAAAAAAGAAGTCAGTATACAAGCTACGCTACCATTTTTCACCACCCCCACCCTCAAACCCCAAATCAATCCATATAAATAAAATTGGTCATACAATGAACAGAGCAACACTCAATAAATAAATACAATTAAATAATTATAATTATCAGACCACAAAACATTAAATAACAAAAAAAAAAATAAATATATAAAAATACATTTTTTATTTGATATTTTCATTCATGTTTTTGTTAAAATATTCGGAATTAATTCAAAAACGTTTGATCTTTACTAATTGGGCCTGTAGTTTATTTGTTGGTTGATTTATACGAATATACATATAATTATTTCATATACATATCCAGATATTTATTGTACAATTAGGGAGTAATAATGACATTATTCCCATAGGATTTTTATCCCCCTTATAATAATATTCATTTGGTGTCCATTTTATACAACACATCATATACGTATATTGGGAATGGTGTAGCAAAGTGGCAAAGTTGAGACAAATACAAGGTTAGAAAAAAATATTTATACTCCTACAAGGAACGTTTTTTGGGAAAAAGTCATTTTAATTAGAGCCAAAGATTTCTTTTCTTTCTCATTGGAGACAGACCTGTCGCAGATCAATGCAGCTGTTGAACTAATCCCTCACTGGATCCCTTGATCGAGTCACTAGGTTATTACTTTTTTTTATTTATTACAAAATTTAATCTTTTTAATATGTGCCCTTACTCAATCAAACTGATTTTCAATAACGAAATTGGAAGTTTTCGGTCTTAGACAGCGCTGCCTATAAACCTTGCATATAGTACCTATTTTACGGTTGCCTAAATTGGAGGGTGACTAAATTCCAGGAAAATCCTAAACGTCACAAAGAGATGCCTTACCTGAAAACCTTATATTTATTTATCCAAATATCATTTCAAACTAGGACTCAGGTTGCAGAAAAATATAAACTGGCGGCCAAACACAAGGTTGGTTTGGATTGGATGACGATTGAGAATTTTGCACAAGGTTTGGATTCTTATCCAACCATATAGTTTGTTCAAGGTTGGATATAAATGGTTTGAAGGACCACAGTTCCGAAATACATCAATATTCAACCTCAAAATGAAATTAAATTTTTTCTCCATAGAATTTTAAAATTAATAATGGAGCAAAACTGTATAAAGATCTAAGATTTGCAAGTGAGCCAATTTTTTCCAGTTTGCCCGTCCATACGTTTGTATTAAGTTGGAATAATGGTCGCTAAAAATATTGGTTTTTTTGTGTGTTGTTGTAAAATTTGTTTTATGTTTTTTAATCTGATTGATTAAATGTTAATTATGGTACACATAAAAAAAAAACAATTATCCATAAGGAGTACAGTGTTCGCATGCTTATACCAAATGTTAGTTTCGTCCTATTAATTTTCTAAACGTGGTTTAATCAGTAAGAAGTTAATAAAAGATACGGCTTTAAGGACCTAATTAATAAAATTGTACAAGCATAAGAATTGAGCATTGGAGATTGACAAAAAATTTGCATTCATAGTCATAAACTGAATTCCACGCAGTGAAGCTGTGGGCACTGGTTGTTCTAGATTATAGTCATAGTATAGGAAGATAAAAACAAAATTGTTATATCCGAACAGTAATTTTTTACGGCATAAAAACAATGAGCCCATTTTGAGTAAACAAATAATGAGTCATTTAGTTGGAAATAAGGTCGTTCAAATTATATTATTATTATTTTCAATTATATAATACAATATTATTTTGTACACTTACGAAAAATAAAAAAATAAACGGTGAAACGGGTACAAAACTCCCATATACAAGTGAAAAACAAGTATTTGGGCATTATTGCCACCTAAAAAACAATTTCCAAACAAAGTTCATTTTTTATTAACCTTCATAAATTTTTAACTTAATTCGGTTATAAATCGAGTTTTTATTATAAATCGAAAATTCTTCATCTTTCGATAAGATCCATGAGACGATCCAATTTTTAACTTCTTCATACGAGCTGAAGTGCTGGTCAGCCAGGTCGTGTGCCATTGAGCGAAATAGGTGAAAATCAGACGGAGCAACATCTGGAGAGTACGGCGGATGAGGTAAAACTTCCCATTTCAACGTTTCGAGATATTTTTTCACCACTTTGGCAACATGAGATCTAGCATAATCATGCTGTAAAATCACTTTATCGTGCCTGTCGTTGTACTGTGGCCGTTTTTCTTTTAAAGCACGACTCAGACGCATCGATTGCGTTCTAGAACGGTCACCTGTGACGGTTTCAGGCGGTTTCAGAAGCTCATAATAAATTACGCCAATCTGGTCCCACCAAACGCCGTCCACCACTATGACGTTCTTCGACAGTAAAATCACCACTCTTAAAACGTTGGAACCATTCCCGACACGTTCTGTCACTAATAACCGTTTTACCATTAGTATCTAAGAAAATCCTGTGAGCCGCAGATTTTTTTCATATTAAAACAAAAAAACATTACTTCCCGCAAATGACGAGAATTCGGTTTAAATTCGGACATATTTAATAAAAAATTTTATTATGATGAAAACACAAATTAAGTTATATCAAAGTAGGGTTATATTTACAAAGTGTTCGACATCTGTGATTAATATATTTCAACTTTTACCGACTACTATCGCCATTTTTGTAAAACGGCGGAAGCAAAGTGGTTGACAATAGTTTAAAATAAAACTCGACATTTGCTTTTACTAAAATATATTGTGTGCCTGTTACAAAACCTTCAATTCTGTATATGGATGTCAGAGCTATGTGCTATAGACCGTCCATGATATTATTATGATGATAATACAAAACCAATTATAATACTTTGGAATCATTAGGTATTATTATTAACTGTTGTTTCACTGCTGTTTGTACCTATAGTATAGTTTTATCATTTTATTTTTGGATCATCAAAATGTTTATCCATTTAATAAATGGACTCTCTAATTATGGATGCTATCTAATCAACTACCTATTTTGTTGTTTTTAATATAATGAGCTTGTTAATGTAGTTAGCAGCTCTCTACAATATTGTACATACGGTATACGAGTACTTCTTAACAGATACTGAATGATCCAAGAAATAATTGCTTTATTATTTTATTGTTTTTCTAGTATATAAACAGGCATACTGATTCTACTAAATGAGCTAATGTCCTGAAATTTAAGAAAATCTGCAATGTGGTATAATAAAGGCAATTAAAAAAGTATTACATTCCTGACAACAATAATTGGGGATTTTGAATCAAGGATTCGTAGGAACACACAATAATGATGTGAAAATGTATTTAAAATTTATGTATAATTTAAAATGTGCGATTGACGAGACCTCTATTGGTCAGTATAGGTAGTTAGTTGTACATGTCAATAATGGTACAAGAAGCTTTGACGCCATAGAATATAGACGTGAAATATAAGTGAAGTCACCATGTCGTAACATGTTATGCAGTGTTCAATAAAAGAACATGCAATAATTTTTATTATAATGAGTTTCTTGTGGATCTATAGATCTGGACCTTTGCTATTGGTTGTTTAAAGATTTATAGTCAGGAATTTTTGTGTTTCTATTTCATAGATTCAGAATAAAAGGCTTTGGTGTTTATGAATTTTTGAAGGAAAGTTTGTTTTAGACAATGCAAAAATAACCTTGTAATAACCTTACATATCATTGCTAAGGTCAAAATAAACGTCATCATGAAGTTCCCCGTTAAAAATTCTATGATCTTTGTCAGTATCTTCTTTTTGTTTTTATAAATTCGTATATTTAAGTGCATCTAGATACTTTTTGAAAACCCGTTTATAATACAATTATAAAAATTACAAAATTGCTTTCATTGGCAGATTTAACGCGCTAAGATAAGTAATTTCTGAAATCACATATGAATTATAACTATTTTTTAAAAATTATTGATTCAAGTGTCGAATGAAAGAAATTTTTGTATTTTTTGACTAATACTGACAAGCATGAAATTTTTCCTGTTATAAGATTACTCAAAAGTAAAATGGACAAGTATAAACAGAATGTAATTTTTGATTTCAAGTGAATATAATAACTAACAGAGTTAAATGTTTAGATACTTGACATATGATTGAATTTCATTGCTTAGACTATTTTTTATTAGCAATCAAAAAATACTATCAATATCCAGTCTATACTGTTATACTTGTATAATAATATGTTTATTTATTACGTTTATATGTTTATTAGCCAAATTTGAGCTAAAATTGTGAAGAACTCCAATATTTAATATATTTAGAAAATATTTAATTAAAATTAACATGCTTTGTATTTGAACTATTATAGTTTAAGAATTGGGTCAAGGTTTTATTCAAGGGACAGATTTTGTTCACTCTTGAACATAAATGCACTCGCTATGTTTAAATTACGTGACCAAAATTTCCCTTTTTTTGTGTCGGACGGATAGACAGTCGGAAATGCACTAATTAGGTGTTTCTATGAAAACCAATACCAAAATTTTGTTTACGTTGTCATTATTAGGTATCATTACAAACTTTTCACTAAAATATACTCTGACATATTATGTATGTCGAGTATAAAAATTATACAAAAATATCCTGAAACATACTGTAATCATCTTAAAGATATTAAATTGTTATAACAAAATATAAAAATAACAAAATTCAAATGATTATAGCCAATAGTAAAGAAAGCGGAAACCAGTAAAAATACAACAAAAATATTTAACAAAACAATATAAAATAAAATTAGGTTACCAAAAATAGAGATAGAAAATCGAAAATATCACTGGATAATATCCAAATTCGAAACGAAAGAAAATAATGACGCAGTACCGGATTTAAAGATTTTAAGGAACTCTTAGAAATTCCCAGTGTCGTAATCTTAAATAAAACCACAATAGTTGTACATTTTTTATTAAAATATCTTTCGAAATTCTTGTGTACGTATATTTTGTAATCTTTCAACTTTTTCCTAACCGAAAATTTTGAATAAAAGTGGAATATTTATTTTCACAGAGCCTAAAATTATTGTTCTGTGCAGTGAACAAAATGGCTATCTTTAATGGTTTAAGTGCTAAGATTACGATGTTGATTTATTTGTGTATTCTTTGGTTTTCGGGAAATTTTGCTATGGCAGTCCTAACTATTTAAGCTGCATTCTGTATACACGATGTATGCCAGTCTTTAATTTACATCCTGTAAATACAATGTGTTTGTCCTTTTATTTAGAAATATTTCAAACGAGATTAACATCAAATTCCAGATATTTATTTGTGTACTATTTGGCTTACGGGAAATTTGGCTATGGCAGCCTCAACTATTTAAGGTTCACCCTGTTTGAACGATTTATTCTTTAGTTACACCCGGTATATACAATGTGTGTGAAAAATATAATGATGTAACTAAAATAATCCCAGATACAAATAATAATTTTTCTAATAGTCACACTACATGTGTAATCTACATTACCTACCCTTACTGTCCTCCTACCCCGCCACTTACTCTCGAAATGAACCAACCTTTGTACAAAAACACATGTAGATAATTCGTTGCCAATAGAAACATCACGTTTGTTCGTTCATATGGTTTTACTAGAGTGTGTACCGTTATCAAAGGTCAAAATTGACCCTTATCAGAGATTATATGTGTAAGAACACTTGAAAGACAGCACGGGACGCATTCTAGCTATCTACAAACACATGTATACGTTCACACACACATGTTCACGCACATATAAACTTAAATATACGATATAGGTTTATATAAAAAGGTTTTTCCGATATTTAAACGAAGTAATTTTGTTGGAAATAAACTGTGTTGTGAAGTAAATAATACAAAGAAATAGCATAGCTACACAACTTCTAGGATTTTATAATCCCGCTCAAATTCTCTACCCAAGAATTTGTAAATATTAAAACTACATAGATTTATTGAAATGATCCAAATAATTCAAAATTATTCGATTTTCTGCCCCAATTTCCTAGATTAAAATAATTTGTATTTTATAAATACGCATTTCCACTACAAAGTAGTCATCATCAATATCACGGTTTGCACGGTTGAAATTTATTTGAAAAATCCTCTTGAAAAGAATTCTCTTGAAAAATGTGTTGAATTTATAACAAAAATTTATTATTTAAATTTAACAAAAACAGGGAACTAAAAGTCAGTAATGGTAACACAAATTCAGTGCTAACTCAATTATTATTTGAGTTTCAATACAGAGGTTAAGTAATTAATTAAAAATAAAGAAATATTTAATGTGCATTATTAATATATGTAGATTCTAATTAGTTACCCCTATTTTTAACACATTGACAGAGAGCAGTGCTTTATTTGTGTACACTCAAGTACCTTTAGATTGTACTCTATATGAATAAATAAGTTGATATTTTGTTGCAATTTTATTGTATAATAATTAATAAAATAATTTTACAACTAATTAGTTATAATAACATGTTGATATATATAAACATAATAATTGTTATTATTTAATAAATAATTAAATTTTTGGATAAATAACTATTATATAATTTTAATATATCATAATATTTATCATATTATATATAATAATAGTAATAATATAATCATTATTTTAATACTAATTATATTAATTAGTAAATAAATATCTACATTATTGTTTCAGTCTATAGATTAATCTCTACTCTTACACAAAGTTGAATATTTATAATTAGCTTCACAATGTTTTGCTATGAAATTAAATAGCTTCAAAATCATTACAATTATTAGCTTATCAAAATTATTGGTTCCTAAATTGACGTGTAAAATGATGAGTAGGTAAATTAAAAAAAAGAATTTTAAAAACATTGCCGTAGAAGTCAGAAAAACCATATGCGCAATAAATCAAATTTATATGAGATGTGTTTTGGATTTTTTCGACGCTTAAATCGCTTGTACACAGAAAATTTTCTTGAATTATCTGAAACCGGTGTTAATAAAATAAAAAAATGTGTGTGTATACATTATGTAGACGCGTTAGAAGTTATACTTCTTTGGCGTCTGAAAAAAATATCAAAAAATAAAACTGCAGTAAAGATCGAAGAAAAATACGAAAATTAATTAAAAAGGTTTTAGTAAGAATAGATATGCAGTTAAAATATACAATCATTTAATATGATGTGAACGAGTCAAATATATTTTTTAAATAATTGAAATATACAAAGCTATATCGATAAGTTCTTCTGGTAATGATTGAATAGGCATGTGAGTGACAACTACATAAGTTAACTTCATTTTAAATAAATATATTATTATTAATTTTATTCTGTAGCCAACTTCATCATGTCGTTTTTATAGGATCGTGCGTGCGCAGCTCACAAATTCACTCTCATCTAAACGCGCCCTTAAAGTATAAAAAATTCCTAACAAAAATTTAAGTTTTTCTAAGAGTGGGTTTGTTACGTTTACGCAGCTTCCACACAACGAATTTTATTTCTAATTGCAACATAGAAATAAAAAATGAAGCTTAACACACTAATTCCTTGTATGCCACATCAAATTTGCATACAACTTTTCATTCATAACATTTGCTTTTTGCTAAATTTGTTACACAAAAAAAAAATGTTATTTACATTTAGTTTATTAAAAAATAACATTTTACAAAAAACCTTAGTAAGTAAATAAAAAAATTAACAAGCTGTAATGCATCATGTGATTCATCAAAATCACATCAAGAACTTTCTTATAAAAAGTGTCATTTCATAGTCTCGAAAGTTTGAGTAATATCTGCTTCAATATATATTAATTACAATACGTATTATAATTTAGCTATTTTTGAGCTTGAATTGTAGTAAATTTAAGGAAATTATGAAAAAGTCTTCAAACAAAAGTTGTGTTGTTTTTATACATCAAGCATATTTGAAGTATTATTGAATGTTTAAAAGTTTAGTTTCATGAATCTAATGAAGTTTGCTGATCAATTTTTTGTAAATGTCGTTTTTACTTCCATAAAACTAACATGATGAATCTGACAATCGCACACAAAAAGAAAACAATTCACTTGTATTTATGCAGTAATTATGCAAATATTTATAGTTTTGATTTGCGGGGCGATTATAATAAATTCGTTTATCAGAATGATAAAAACATGAATGAAAACGTCCAACATACGGACTGACTGAGTGTCATGGCGGGTGCCATCCATGTCTGCTATAATAATAACAGTTTTTTTTTTTTTAATAATTAAATTAACACGATGACAAACATTATTACTTGTAGAGAGCTACACACATTGAAGAGAAAAACGTTGTGTTAACATTTTGTTATTAAAAAAATGTATATTTTATTATACAAACATACATAATATTATAAATATAATGCGTAAATTATACATCTAACTTACATTATATTATAATACAACCTCACTACTACAGGGTGTTACAGGTGTATGATTACGAATATGTACTTTATTGTGCAACTTAATTCAATTCAATATTCATTCTTTTTTTATAAGTCAAAAAATTGAAAGGGACAATTGAAGGGAAGGGGAAGGTATGCAGCTATGCCTGACATTATATGGAACTATTCCAGTATTCACATTGTGCAAATGAAATGGAAAACTATAGAAAACCATTGGTTAGAATAGCTGGGCTCCTGATACTTATGATCAAATGACTCTCGAATATCACTGAAGCAGTGATTCGATTCAGGTTATGGAATACACTTAATACTTGGGTGAAGTAATACATGGACTGAAAAGCCCCGGGCATAACACATAGATGGTGCTAGTTTTACTGCAGTCACCTTTTTTTCAGTTAATATTAACCTTCAAAAGACCGCTGTTAAAATTTCATGATATTCTATTCATTAGTTTGTGAGTTATTGTGCTAAGAGTGACGCTACTTTTGTTATTTTCAAAACAATGGATCAAAAACAATTTCGTGTTTTAATTTTACACTGCTTCTTGATGGGAAAGAATACCGTTCAAGCGAAGCAACGGCTTGAAAAGTGTTATGGGGACTTCATCACAAACAACAATAAAACGTTGGTTTGCTGCCTTCAAACGTGGTCGTAGAGACACCGATGATGCAGAACGCAGTGGACTGGAATGATTGCGTTGCTCTTGATGGAGATTACGTTGATGAATAAAGCTAATTTTGAACCAAAAAAACTGTGTTTTCTTTGTTTCGTTTCAGTCCATATGTTATATAGTATGTAAATTAAAGACGGGAATAGATCGTTTATACAGAATACAGCTTAAATAGTTGGGGCTGCCATAGCAAAATTTTTCGACAAATCAAAGAATACAAAAATAAATCTCTGATATTTGAAGTTAGTCTCGTTTTCTTTGTTAGGCCCGGGACTTTTCAGTCCGGAAGTTTCCCAGTTGAATCAACGCAAGATCAGAAAACCAAATAAAATTCTTTGATCAATCTAAATTTAATCAATATAATTATAATTAAAATTTAAATCGACTATTTATTATCGATTGAACTCAGAAGTCAAAATTGTAGGACAAAATATCTTTACAGAATAAATATAATTATAAATAAGCTCCACATTTCTGATACACTTTGTATAAATTTTACATAAAATTGTAAAAAAAAAAAACATGAGAAAATTCAACACAGAATTAAAAAAATAACTAACCTCTTCTTGTCATTTTAAATTAAAAATTGAATGAAAACGATTATTTTGTAGTACAAAGAAAAATACACCCATTGGTATAATAATAATGTTATGATGAAAATATATTGTGTGGAAAATGTGTATATGTTTTAAAGGCATGGAGACGAAGGATACAAGGATACAAGGAAGCAAAAATATCAAACGGAGGGAAATGTAATTTTTTGTCGCGCTTTATATGTGTAACAAACCCATTTACCCAATAAACTTCTGATATTAGGGTAGGGTAGTCAAATTTGTTTTTTATAATAAAAAATAATGTAATTTGGTTGTTTAGAAGAAACAAATTAAGAAGGCTACTAACAGTATTAAATGTTCAAATACCCTAAGTATGGATTTTTTTAAATACTTTTTATTATATATATTACTAGCTGATCCACAGTGTTTTGCCATATAAATTATTTGTTTATTTAACACAATATGGTCCTCCTGTACCACGAATGATTCCAGTAATACTTAAACAATTCGATATGCACACTTTATTCAATTGATAGTTCGACATACTGGTAGTGAGAGGAGATAAAGAAATTTTATTTTGAATTTCAAATTTAGATTTTGGTGTCTATGATTTGTAACATATGAGAACAACACAAAAGATGTTTCACAGCTAGAAACATTTTGTATTGGAAAATTAAATTATCGTTTATAGTATCTACAGTTACTTGTTATTTATGTTTCTCACCGTTTAAACCTTCCCTGAACTTTCACAAATAATTCAAGACCAAAATTAGTCAAATCGGTACAGACATTCCCGAGTTTTAGCAAGACTAACGAACAGAAATTGATTTTTATATAAATAAGGTAATAAATACATTCTGTTTCTAATAGGCTGTATTTACTATAAGGCCTCGGATATATGCAACCAGGGATAAATAAACATGCCTTAAGTGTTTTCTTTTCAAGGCCAGTTAGATGTTTTTTACTGAAGAAGTTATTGTATTTTTAGCTTAACTTTGTAACGCTACCTAATATTGACCGTACAAACAAAATTTTGGAGTTCTCCACAACTTTAGCTCATTAAATTTGGCTCATTAACACATATAGGTTAAGAATTTTTACAAAATAACTTCAGATCTCCAGGTTCGTTAAGAGAAGATGCTGCAATTAGGAGTAAAAAACAGGTCAACAATCCTGTTACACAAAATAAAATAAAATATATTTCTTTACAAATGGCAACCCTGTTTTTTTTGATTAGGCATGATCATCCTATAGGCTTATCGTTTGATAATGAAAAAAACAATGATGAAAGGGTTACGAATAAGGTTTTTTTTTGTGTTGTTTTGAAGGATACAGTCATACATGCTTCGTCAAAAAAAAAAAGGAAAAATTTAATTTTGATATGTAAATTACTAAAATCACTCAAATACACATAAATGAGTAAGTGAATTATAGCGATGAACGAATTGTTATCAGAGTACCGGTTGTCCCTTCTTCATAAAGGAGGAAATGAATTCTTCTATTTGTTTCTCGTCACAAATGAGTACGTTAGTCGAAAATTAACGTAGTCAAAAGTTATTATTGACAAAAATGGGTGTTATACTTCTTTGGAATCATTAAAAAACAATTTTTAATACCATACAAATAATTAATAACAATAAACTAATAAAAGGACTAGAGAAGGATAGCCAATACAGTCAAGACAGCCCAGTGTAAATTTGGAAAATTAAATTAATAAATATATTTCTTACATTAAGTGAAACATAAATCAACTTCAACTTGTGAATTTGGTGTGACGGTGATAAATATAATTCGTTCATAACGTGCCTATAACTTCAAAAGTAAAAAATTTTTTTGAAAATAGAACCTTTCTTCTTTCCTCCATAACTATTCAATTTTTTTTGGGAAGCCACCTTGTATTTAAAAAAAAAATTACAATTTATTATTTAAAAAAATATTTTTTAAGAAAAATATATATATTTTTTTTTTGTACGTTTGAACTTATGACATGAACTTGTAAAATACAGTAAATTGTAAAAAAAATAGACTTGTCGCTGAATGACAACATTTGAATATGAATAAAATTATTCCGCGTATGCTTTGAATAAAAGTACTCAAAAAAATGTTTGACAGTTTATTCTCAAAGAGACGTGGCACGGTACAGTGTACCTTCCTTAAAAAAAAGTACAGAATGTTCAATGTTTAACGGAGTTTCAGTAAAATCAACTCGAAATACAACTTTGTATCAAGCTTACACCCCAGGAAAAAGTTAAGACATAAGTAAGCCAGACAAAATTTCTTGCCTGTATAGATAACTTAATATGTTTATGGCTAATGGAACATTGTATTTACAATTTAATTTATTATTATTATTTTTAAATCGATAAATTCCGTACAAATTCTTCAATAATTTATTTATATTCATTTTTTTGTTCAATTGATTGATTTGTAAATGTACAATGTAAACACAAACATACCATATAATATGTAAATTTTATATAAGCAAAATATTTCACCATTTTTATTTTGTCGAAGAAGAGCTTATTCCATCTTTGTAATAAGTACAGGATCATACAGAGAGATGTTCTTAAATGTTCCCTAGTGAGTGCGTGTGGCCAGTTTATGCTACTGAATTGATTTTACAGTGAATCGATGCTTATTATCGGGGTTTTTTTAAGCAAATATAGAAAGCTCAATATTCCGGATAAATTAAGAAGGTTCTCAAAGTGTCAATATTGTGCGAGAATACATCTCAATATAAAAAAATTTTTGAGAAATATTTTTTTAGAAATGATAAATGGAATTGCAGGAATAGCAGAAATAGCAATCAATTCAATTTGTATTCTAGAAAAAAACAATAGCCATAAATTGAGCACAATTTTGTGTAAGTAATCGAGACATTAAGCCTAATACACGGAGAATGTACGTAGGGCAAAGACGTCTCAAAGACGGAGCAGGGTCTCTGTGCAAAAAACGTGTCTTCACGTCGTGAAAATTGATTATACAAGGGACTTGGTCGGGGCATGTTTCGTTACTTACACCAGTAGTGGCCTGTTGGTAGCCAGGAGATAAATATCTACCCCTCAACCGCTTTTTGTGAATGCAGCATCTGTTTTGTATGAACTTCAAGACTATGCCTATGTCATGCATTCGACCAACATCTCTTCTGCGTGAATTACAGCAAAAATTAGCCATGCTAGATTCATATCAAATCAGTGTCTTCAACTAACGGCCGAAGTCATCGCAAAAACTGGACATATCAAAGACTGAGTCTCTGATATCTTGCAAAATACATGTCTTCACGTGATGAAAATAGATTATACAAGAGGCATGTCCCTGGCATGCCTCCAAACTTACAGCATTATTGACGGGGTAGTAGCCAGGTGACAAATGACTATCGTAGCGTCTGTCCCACGAATCCCACGAACTTCTCTTCCGCGTGAATTGCGGCAAAAATTTATCATGCTGGATTCATATCAAATGAGTGTCTTCAACTTACAAATTATGCACGCATATCAAAAATGTACAGGATGCAGATAAATATTATAAATTTTATCCCAATTTGGATGAATTTAATGCAAATTACTTTCTTTCTTTCCGTTTTGGGTTTACTGTTACTTCTGGTATAGAAATAATACAAAAGCAAGGTAATATTTTTGTATTTGATCGTAAAAATTTTGTATATAAAAAAATAATAATATTGTTATTTATTTATTCATAACAAAATTCAACTTCACTATTTTATTATAGTGATGCTCACTTATTTTGTCTTCATGTTGGTTCGAAATTCAAAATGGTGGGGTACTCTTTCAAACAAGCACTACTACAAGTGCGACATGTACGTGACCCTATAAAATATATGTAATTTATTCAAAACAGTATTATATTTGAAAATTGTAAAATACTTTATTGATACATTCAAAATTTTATATATATATTATTTATTTTAGTTACAAAATATATTCAAAGGTCTTGTGCTAGCGGGGAAGAAAGGCGTTACATAAAAATAGAAATTTTTAAAACAATGTGAATTTTAAAATTGATATTAATTTTAACCCAAAACAACCCAACCCAAATACACCAACCCGTACTAACCCATGTTTCATCCTTTCCAAATTTTCTAACCTTCTTCCCTTTCATCAGCCACCAAACATTCTTTTACCAGCAGTACAATTTTTCTCGTTCAACTATTTGGTTTTTTTCTCTTACAATGAATAATTTTTTATAAATCTTTCCTGCTTTCAAGGACGAAGGACACAAAAAAACATTGCAGTTTTTTATTCCAGCTTCGTTTTTTTTTATTATATGAAACAAATTGATATAAATGGTTTTATTGAAAGCAGATGGCATTAGTGATTTTTGTGGCATCATTAATAGACGATTGTCCTGTGTCCTTAAGGTTCGTATACATATAGTTTTGTTATCAACGTTATCCTGTTGAGAAAGTCATCAGCAGCTCAATGTTGCAAAATAGTTTAATAAAATTTTCTGACAATTTTTAAATAGTTATGAATTTGTATGGGCCTTAAAATTTTTTGAAACGTTCATAAATATTTTTTTTTTGTACTTTTCAATCCGATTTTAAACCAAATGTTAAAAAGCCGCTATTTACACGAGCTTCAACCAACCACATCTCTGCAAACATGGTTCCAAAAATGGGACGTGGGCAGAAAACATATATCAATTATAAGCCGCTTCAGTACGGGACACAACTCTCTATCAGCGCATCTGCAACGTATACATGTTGTGCCCAATTCTAGATGCAAACGTAGCTACCAATTATGTGATATCAATCACATCAACTTCACCTGTCCACTTCTCAATCAGCATAGACCTATGTTTCCAAGTTCCCTAGCCCGTATGGGTGTTTTTGGTCCTTATACTATTCCTCATATCCTATCTCTAAATAATACAGAAATCCTTCCTAGTCTTTGTACTTTCCTTAACAAGTCTAAAATCCCATATTTAACTTTAATTTGTTGTGCTGAAATATTTTTAAAAATCAATTAGGACTAACCAAATTTTTTTTTATGTCGTGTATACAAGCCTTTATGTAAAGTTATATCTTGGATAGATATATTCTATATGGTTAGATTGCTGTCGTAGACAAGTAATATGTACTGCACAGACGTAGAGAGACGTAGCCAAAGCATGTACGAAGAGTAACAGAGGTACGTTAGAAGAGATCGCGTCAAGAACAAATGTCCACATCCTGTAAAAGATCTTAAGTATCTGATAAAATGAAGCGCTCTCATGCAATAACGATAAATTGATATTGTCTTCTAAACTTAACTTTCATATAATGCTTACATATTATATACAAAATGTTCCAAAATTAGCTACGGGAGCGACATATTTTATTGGAAAATTTCCTCTCATAGAAAATACACGTTATGGTAAAATTAATAAGGCTGTTGTAGCGAATCCTACACTTGTTATAAAAGGTATAAGAAGAAATAATTTTATGAAGTATGTTGTCATTACCACCTGGCACTTTTTGCATATGGTTTCTATGTTAATAAATAAACATACGATTATACTTAAAATGATTAAATATTTAAGGATAAAACATGATTGTAATTCATGATCTTAATGGTGAATTGGAATCCTAGTGACAAACTTGAATCTCCGAACACTTTTTGGAGTTTTAAAATACACAAAATTATTATCTGATGCACCATTTCAGAAATTTTAGGAATGAAATTTAACTTATATAACAAGAAATGGAATTTCTTTATCTGACCTCAACATCGATAGTTAAAGATGAAGTAGCTTTTGCAATCACCGAGTCTAATCAACAAGTCCAGGCAGAGCCTGATTTAACCTAAGTGCCTTGGGCACTCTGAAAAACACTGCCCCACTACCGAAATTTTACATAAAATGAATAAATTTTCTATATAATATAATTTTCAAGTAGAACTTACATGCTTGTTAGAAATGGGTTCCAGGACCTTAAAACACAGATATCTGATGACAACCTCTTTAACTCAAATTGGACGAAAATAAAGAAATTTAAATAACCAACATTTTTTCAATTTTGTTGATGTTGAATATTTATAATTTTGACTTTACTCTTGGGAATGAATTTTCCATAACGTGGAGACAATTTCTTTCTAAATCTACGAATTTTACCGCCCCTTAAACTTCCCGCCTTAGAAACTTAGTCCGATTGCCTCTATTATAAAACCAGGTGTCCATAAAAACAATAATTCAATTTTGTAATATATTTTTAAGACAGTTGTCACACAGTTTTTATGCCATCTTGTAGCTAAAACATTAAACAATATTAGATTACAAAAAAAATACAAGTCAACTATAACTTTCATCGTTGTGGTTCACTGAACATACAGAGACGGAGAAAAAAAGATTTCGACAGTCACCAGCCTTTTTTTTTAACGTATTCTTATATTTAATTACAAATATTTATCATTTTTATTTTGTCCACCGATGGTGGTGCGGTCTATCATTAATTGCATCTTTTATATTGTTTTTGACGTGAGTGGAGGCTTAAGAAGAGCTCTGGCTGGCTAAGAAATGGATTTATTACAATCTGTATTTGAAATTTACTGTTTTTGTAAAAAAAAAAGATAGGAGACTGTCGACAGGAGCGTAAACTTTACACTTTACAAAAATATTTATTTCAGTTTTAATACACTTTTCATATTGGATACTGTCGGCAATGCTGAATTTATGATAGCGGCAGCCGGGGCTAGAGTCCAGGGTGGCAAATTATATGGGGTGGAAAAATGTAGAGAGAGAGGAAAGGAATTTTTTCCGCGTTATAGAAAATGCTTTGAAGACTATCATAATGTTAAAAATTTCAAATTATAATAAATAAAATAATTTTTTTCATTATCAAGAGTTCAAAATTATAAATATTGCAGTTTCATCAACAAAATAATGAAGAAGTTTCAGTGATCAATGCTTGTTTTATTAATGATTTCCAATCAAATTGGATTAAAGAGGTTGTCATCAGATATCGGCGTTTTAAGCCATTTCTAACCATATCCATATGATGTATGCATTTAAGCCCCACATAACTGTTGAACGGCTGGATCGATCGATTTGAAATTTGGGGCGTTCTAGAATATTCTAAGAGGTTTCTGAAAGTCCTATTTAAAAATGGTATTATATAGAAACCTTACACATTTTATGTAAAATTTTGGCAATGGATCAGCGTTTTGCACAGCGCTGAGGGGTGGCACTAAGGTTAAATCCGGTTCTGATTGTCGGTGCCCGCTGATTGAATTCACGGTCACTAATATTGTATATTTGTCCGATAATCACTCTCGACGTATTCGGCCGGCTTAAAGAAGCTTTCATTTCAACAACCGAACTTTTCTGGTTCGTTCAAAATTATGACTAAAACTATCTGCCAGGGCAATTGAGAAAAGACCAACTGACCACTTACAAAACTAGATACAAAAGCAGAAAACTAGAAATTACAAAACTAGAAATTTTGAGTAAAATACGTGACATCTTTAGGTTGCCACTCGACATCTTCTATTTTATCCATGACTCAATATAATTAGCATTTTGGAAATCTTCTTTCATTAATTCTGTTTTGAGAATTTGAGGAAAATTCTGTTTTGAGAATACACTTCGTATTCCCCTAGATATAAAAACTAGAAATTCATCGTAAAATACGTGACATTTTGTCGACCTCTTCGATTTTATCCATTTCTCAATTTATAATTTCGGAAAACTTCTCTCATTAATTTGAGGAAAATTCTGTTTTGAGAATACACTTCGTATGTACCAAGATACAAAAGCTAGAAATACATCGTAAAATACGTGACATCTTGCCAATCGATCTATTCGATGTTACCCATGTCTCAATTTGGACTTACTGAAATGTTATCTCATTATTTTGAGGAAAAATCTGTTATGTTTGACCTCAATTTATAATTTTTATATATTTTCAAATAATTGTATCAAATGGAAATCATATCGATTCGAATAATTAGAATTTTCCATGACGGAGAAAATTTTCCATTATGAATATCAAATAAATGATAATTTTGGTATCAATTTTATCTCCATACAAATGAATGAATAATACAGACTGAATAGAGAAGGAATGGTATGAAGGGAAGGTTGGATGAATATAGAAGATTTTGATAAAATATGCATACCTAAGCAATAATATAATTTATACGAAAGTTTCAAAATTCAGTCATTAAAATCGAGAATATGATATAAAATGACTGAGTGGGTGGGTGGTGTGTGATTCGACACTGGAATGAACGGGAGGAATGGGGGTTGAATGGTTGGTTTTATATAATGCATATATATATATACGTTTATATACCTAATTCGACTTTCGTCATAATCCTTAAGGCTGGAACAAGCACAAAATTCATGATGTCTATACTCTGCTATCATTTATTATTACTCTGTTTCAAAATATCACCTTATCATAAATGATTATCTTTTACAGGGTGTCACAGAATATTATGTGCGGCGCAAGTGGTACACAATCTACGCTGAAAGATATATTTCCATTTCGCAATTCTTGTTAAACTTCACAATGTTAGCAGTTTAAGGCAAATTTAAAAAAAAAAATGCTGTTTTTTGATCTTTAATGGTAATTTAAGTTTAGATATTGATCTCCGGATCCAATTTCTGGTGATATCCCAGAAAACTTTAAATCTAATCATAAAATGGATGTTTGATGTTGATAAGGGTAGTTTGACCTGCAGATTTCAAAAATAACATTCATTTAGCAATCACGGATGCATAGTTTTTGAAATATAACCTTAAATAGGCAATAAATGTCTACATTTTAGACACATTTCAAGCGACGACCCAAAAAAAATAGTAAAAAAGGGGTATTTTTGGTATTCTTAGACCTGAATACGTAAATTTATCCGTACAAATAGTTTTCCATTTGGTTTGCACAAAGTAAATACTGGGATAGCTCCTTGTAAAGTCAGCCACGGCTGCATACCTTCCCTTCATATGCCCCATCCTATTATTTTGACTTATCCTTTACAATTATATATTGATGAAAAGAATTGGATTTAATTAAATTGAAATAACCTAATAAAACCTAAAAACAGATATATTTTAAGGATTTAATATTATTTTACCATCGACTTTTGACATAATAATTAAAACGGCTTAAACTATTGAAAATATCGATAAATTAAGATGGGATATTTCTAGCTTACAGCTATTGAACTTCCCGATCTGAATGAAAATTACCAAACTTCGTTTTGAACAATAAAATTCAACAAATTTCCACAAAGAAAATTTATCATATGTTAGAAAATTCTAGAGTTTCTTACTATGCTATCTTAC
The DNA here is from genome assembly GCA_020423425.1 of Chrysopa pallens. Lineage (NCBI taxonomy): Eukaryota > Metazoa > Arthropoda > Insecta > Neuroptera > Chrysopidae > Chrysopa > Chrysopa pallens. The sequence goes on from CM035592.1 coordinate 4,861,134, forward strand.
TGATGAGAAATGTTTTGGAGCTTAAAAAAATGGTTGACGTCCTAAACAAGTATTAGCTCAAAAGAAATTTTTGCTGGTCGCCATAAAGTGTATGATACCTGCTACATTCTGTATATGGAGTGTAATAGTAATATCAACATATTATTTTCCTGACAAAATCAAATATAGAAAAGATAACTTTATGACACTCTTGATTTTAAATAATGAATAACTTAGTTGTTTTACTGTTAGAGATGTGTACTCTGACGAGGTTTGTTTATACTATGTATACTGTATACTATATACAGTATGTTCGTACAATCACTTTCCATAGGAAACAAAGGAAAAAACAATATTAAAATACACCGCTATAGAATATAATACATAGCGTTATTACTTTATTGTTTTTAAAAGATTTAATAGTGGGGGATTGCAATATGTTTATGTGTACCGTTACCAAAATTTCGATTCGCTTTCTCTTTTTATTTTTGAGTTATCGTGATGAAAGACGGCTGGACGGACAGTCAGAAATTGGCTTATTAGGTGTTACTATAAAGACCTATACCAAAATTTTGTAAATATTAGGTAGCATGAACTAAATTTAATATGGTCTGACATATTTTGTATATCGAAAATAAAAAGTGAGGTTAGATAACCATTTTATATAATTATAACACTTTTTTCAGGTAATAAATCAAGTAACAGTTTAAAACTGTTAAATTAACAAACAATTTTTTAACACAGACCCGTTTTTTTGATGAAAATACACAACGCAGTGTTTACGAAAAATCGGAATAAATAAAGTAAAGAAATCTTCTTGTCATGGATAATTTTATTTTTTATAAATGCAGAAAATGTATTCTTTTACCTTATAATCAAATTGGAACTCAATCGGTCAAGCTGTTCCAAGCAATATAGCTAGACAGCTAGGATAAAAAAAGTCGACGTCTCGTGGATTATTCATTTGATTTGGATGAAATTTTATGAGTGAATGCATGAAGCAGTTTACCTACTTTAGGATTTTATGTCCATTATTGACTAGGTATGTCTTTTGGTAGTGTAATTTGGATAGTGATAACCCCTTAAATCAGATCATACTGTATATTATAAAATCCATTTTTGACAATAATAATTAAAATAATTATTATTTGTAATGTACATTCCAAGAAATTGTTGAATGAATAAAATAATTTTCACACACTCCTACCAGTAGCTAGTAGACTCCTACTCCTAACAGCAGTATTATGAGTGGGTGGGTGTGTTTGTAAACCTATAAATATGACAACGCACTTATTTTAAAGACGCCATTTTTAGTCACATCACATTAATTTTATAAATAATATAATGTATCATCTACAAATATTTATTTATTCATTTCATTTGTATTTCATATACTCCATAAATTTAAATAAATTATTTTGGCGGGCAAATAAAGATGTGGAATATGAAAAAAGAGCTGTCTCCATGACCAGCGCCGACAACAACGAATATTTTTAAATGATAATGCCGACGCCGGCAAAATTATTGTTTGAATATAAGAGCCTGCGCCGGTCATTTCATTCATAAGCGGACAAATAAAGATGTATTAGTATCGATTTTCATCAAGCACATCAGTTAATTTTTAGATAGTCATCTTATCAGATAGAAATTTGCAAATGGTTTAATTATAATTAGTGTAAGAAGATTTTCCTGTACAAAAATTTTAAAGTTTCTTTTGAAGTCCGCTAAATTTTCAATGGTCCCTACTACAAGCTTCAAATTGGCGGTGATGACGTCAACCTACAAAATACCTTCAACTATATCTTTTTTTGGAAAATCAAGAAAAAAAATCTTTGGCTCGAAATGATAAAGATATTTTCCTAATAATTTCTTTAAGCTTCCAGGAGAACCGATTCTGAATGTCTCATTCGACAGAAGAGTGTTGTCGTTATACTTAGAAAATACTGATGTTGATTAAAAATATATGCCAAAACGACGTTTGCCGGGCCAGCTCGTTCTTCATATATTTGACTAAGCACTTTTTAGTGTGTGCTCTATCTTGGAACCAGTACTCTCATTTTTAAAATAAATCTCGTAAATATGTTTGATAAATACAAAGACATTTAAATGTAATTCTTTTGTATTAAATATCAAAGCGAAAAATATTCCTTTTTCTCTCTGTGTATAATTATATACAATACAGTCCTTTTTATTGTCCTGTTTTTTCACTAAAGTTAATTCTTGTTTATTTTTAAAATATCTAATGTTATGCAGTTGTACAACATTTCATTAATTAATTACATATAATCTTTAATTATAAAATAATAATAATTAAGTAAAACATGAAAATCGATCACTTTATTTTTTTAATTATAATGTGGAATATTTTACTTTGTTTTGAAAAACAATTTGTTACTTTTAAAGAGAGTCATAGTTGTATACCTTCCTCATCCCTTCATATGCCCCATTATATTTTTTGACATATTCTGTACAACTTATGTATTGTTTAAGAACAGAATGAATTCAATTTAGATTTAGGTGTCTTCTTCAAAATCTTTTACCAAATTTTTGAACTAAATTTAGATTTTTGCTATGTTTACAGATAATACTTTTAGGTCTTAGAATCTAATTCACCACAACTATCGAAGATTTTAAAAAATCGGTCAGTTATTGGTTTTAACCCGTTTTGAAAATTGCTAGTTTACATCAGATCTCGACGTTTTGAGGTTATAGGAATCTTCTTTGACTGCCCCTGCGAGGTTGTCACTATCTCTGTATGTATGTGTGTGTGTGTGTGTGTGTGCGGTATATTTTGAGAAATCTCAAAAAAACTAAAAAATTAATTGTTTTTAATGTGGTATTTTTGGAATAACTTTTAAACGGCTTTATCGATCAACTCCAAAAACTAATCAGTTCTTAACCTTGGATAAATCACGTCGATTGCGGCCAATCCAATTTTTTCGAGACAATCCGGTTGTTCGAGAGATATCCTGAACTAAATATTTCCAAAAAAGGGTTTTTCTTACATAACGTCGACATTTCTTTTCGGATCGGTTTTGATGATGGAGAATAATTATTAAAGCTAAAAAACGCCAAGAACGTGAAAATCAGTTGATTGGTTCGAGAGATATCGTCAACGAAATATTCTGGAACAAGTATTTTTTTAATATCAAAGCTCAAAAAATGCTTAGGTATGGAATTAGCGGCAAGCTGCAAGGATGGCCTTTAGGGTCAACCGTTTTCCAAGAGGTAATGAGATGATGCAATATTTTTGTGTTTTTTCATTTTTTTGTTTTTTCCCTAAAAATAATGATAAGATTAAATAAAAATAATAATAACAATACAAACAAAAATATTTAATTTTTTTTTTTTAAATCTTACATTAAACAAAATGTAATAATAAGACGACAGAAAGAAAAAATGAGATTTGAAGATTTTCCGTATTTTAATTAGGTTTTATGACATGACAAAATGACAATGATGATAATGATATCATAGCTGTAGCTCTCTATGTGCTCTATGCTGCTCTTTGTTGCTCTCTGTGTTTATATTACAGATTCTTAAAAGAAACAAAGGCAAAACAAATCGAAGAAAAAATAAGAAATTTTTGTATAAAGATATTTAGAATGTAATTCAACGGGTATGCGAATGGTTGGTGGGAAGTGGGAGGGGAGGATAGGTACAAGTAGATACTTATTTCCTCTAATATTGTTGGTACAAGATGTTTAAATACTACCGAGTGTTCAAAAAAGTTACTATTCCCGTATCACTTCAGAGAGCAATTTCTGATAAATATACTTTTTTAACCTCCACAACACTTACAGCAATAAATTTTTCGACAGCGATAAATGACAAAGCTACTTTTTTCTTGAGCTTTTTTTGTAACTTCAATAATGGTTGTTTCTTTAATTACTTGCGATTTTCAGCCAAACTCGCTAAAATATTCAACAAATCGCATAGACAACTGTTTAAATTCTAATAAATTCATATACTATTTTAATAAATTTAGTATTAATGCATGCCAAAAGAATGATTTGGCCAATAGTGGATTCTATTGAAAAAATCAAATTTAATCTGGCAGAGAAAAAATAAATAAACTCTTGGAGTATAAAACTCTCAGTTAATGAATCCGAGCAAAGTTAATGTATGTTTAAGGTACTCGCAATATCTTTTTAATAGGCTGTGTGCTAGAAAATTTATATTTCATTACCTTTTGAATGCCACTGGAAATCCCAAATTTTCGCTCTATATTATAATAGAAGAGACTTCTCAGAGTCAAGACTCCGGGAAAATTTAGTAAATGATTTTGATACTCCCAAAATCTTTTTAAAGCTGTTTGCTAGGAAATTTATTTTTCATTACCTTTTGAATATCACTGGACTTCCCAAATTGCTGCACCTAATAATAAAGAAAAAACACTTCTCAGAGTATTTAAACAGGTCCAACACAACTTTAACTACTAAAGACTGGACATTTGCTTTAAACATTTTTCAGACGCTCATAAGAGTCTTAATCTAACTCTCAATTTTATTTTATCTACACGTATAAGTAAATTTGCACTGTGGATAAGATGGAAAATCAAATACTCTAAGAATTTTACGTTTAACGTTCAAGAGAGTCAAAAAGACAGTTCTGTGGGGTTTTCAGAAATAAAAAAAAGCAAGTGAATTTTGAATAGGCATGCGTCCCAGAGAGACGCTGGTACTCAAAGGCTCAAACTATACACTGAATTGACCCGAACTATACAAAGAATGATTTCAATTCAACCGACAAATGAATACAGAACATTATTTTCTTTTAAACTGATTTAAATAGATTCATGATATCGTCGAAAATGCCGATTTCCTTGGAGCTGACAGTTTTTTTTTTGCACAGGATGACAAATTTTCGACCTCCAAAAAGTTTTTTTCAAGCTTTTGTATGCTTTCATGTCAGTATATTCAGCTAAAAGTTCACTTAGAAACATTACTTATATTCGTACTGCTAAAATTTAACTTAAAATTAATTAATCGTCATCACTTTTGAAACACTTTGTACCAAACAAACATGTACACATTGAGTCGTAGGTAATGATAATAATAAAAATAATATTTTTATTTCATATATTCCCTGCAAAGTTTTTTCTTTTCCAACCAAATATTCAAGCTACAATTTTCTTTTGTTGGATGAAAATATGTTTGTTGAACACATACCATACGATAACAGAACGGGTAGCGGGGTAAAGAGTATTAACAAGTGATTATTATGTGGTAACATAAAAAAATGTAAAGATATGCCAATGCATTCTTATTGTGTTGAGCATTGACAAAGCATAGAGCTAACATCTAATAGGTAGCTCTTTAAGATCACAGTAAACGACACGTTGTATTATTATAGTTTTTCATGTAAGCTTGAACATCTAGCAAATAACGTCAATGTTATTTGTACTCTTGGATCGTAGAGTACCGCTTGAGTTCCTTCATGCTGGAACCCGCGTATGATAATTCTTGTATCATTATTTTATACTGCAAACCTTGCGAATGATTGTAGTAAACTTCATTTGTTTGTAGTTACTGAGAAATAAAACATTCAAAATAAGAAATATTACAAAAAATGGATACGTTATACTGCTTTAACATCATTAAAAAACTATTTTTAATTGTATGCAAAAAACTAATGACAATAAAATAATAAAAGGGCTGGAGAAGGATCAGTCAACACAATCAATAAAGCTCAATTTAAATTTGAACAAACTCAATAAATAAATATATATTTTCTTATATTAAGTGTAACATAAATCATGACAAACAACTTCAACCTGTGAATTTTGTGTGACGGTGATGCACGCGTATCTGAAAATTTCACTCTCATCATGTTTTTCATAACACGCCTAAAGAAGTATAACTAATGTGCGGGTTCCAATACGATGACATAATGGGATCCTAATGATATTTTGAATGATTTTTGGCTCAAATATTTTCAATTTTTCACAGCCAAGAATTCTATCAAACTTTGTGTGTCATGCGATCTTTATAATATCCGAGGACTTGCTAAATATCAGAGACTGGTTAATTTCAGTCGTCTCTTTAGCTTTTCTTGCTATTTCTGAATCTGCAAATTTCTGGTCAATTCTTTTAACTTGTGGCTCATTACCGAAAAAGAATTTCCCTGATAATAACTTTCCTAAAGATACTTTTAGTGGCATTAATACATCCACGAATTTTATGTCTTTTTCATCAGAGGAGTTTCTAAATATCAACGATTTTTCTGGGTTTCAGTCTTCTACATTTTTTAACTTCACGCTAAGAAAAACAAAGAAACGAAAAAAATCGGGAATTTATTGGTTTTACCCCGTTTTAAAAAAATCGAATTTTCATGAGATTTCGACGTTTTGAGGTTACAGGAAGCTTCCCTGCCTACCCGAGGTTGTCACTTTTGAACAGCTCGACCGATTTCATCGCGGTTGGAGCCACTCGAAAAGGCTTGACCAAAATTAGATTTTGAATATAATTTGGATCGATTCAAACTGGTAGATTTTGAGAAATCGCAAAAAAACTAGGAACAAAATTGTTTTTTTAAACGTTGTAATAATCAGCCTTGGTAAAACACGTCGATTACCGCCAATCCGATTAAAATCGGTAGATTCGTTCAAGAGATACCATGAACGGAAAATTTCAAAAAAAGGGTTTTTTTTATATAACTTCGACATTTCTTTTCGGATCGTTTTTGATAACAGAAAATGATTAATAAAGCTCAAAAAACCACGTCGATTGCCGCCAAGAACGTAAAAATCGGTTGATTAGTTCGAGAGATATCGTTAACGAAATATTCTGTAACAAGTGTTTTTTTGACATCAAAGCTCAAAAACATTGTTATGGATTAAAATTTAATTAGGTATGGAATTAGTGGGAAGTTGCAGGAATGGCCTTTAAGGGTCAACCGTTTTCCAAATTTTTTATTTTATTTTTCGAAAATGAAAACAGGGCTGAACTATTTTTGATATCAAGTAAAAAAAGACACCAAATTTATTACATCACTACAATAAGATTTAAAAATAACAACATTTTTCTACAATGGTTACATTTACACCTATAATTGAACCATATACAACAATGCACACCAACATCTAACACCATTCACCAGTGCCCTTACACCACGTAAGGGGATGTGTAAGATGTACGGTATCAGGATAGATAGATGCCTTCTTTAAAAGCTGTATAAGATATCTTCGAAATATATATATAAGGATTTATTTTACATTTTATTAAATATCTTAAAAGTCAGTTTAATAAAGATTTTTGTAAAAGAAAAATTATGATTAATAATCTTATACACTTAAAATTTTATACTTAAAAAACGAGAGTTTGGTTATGTTTCATTTATGGGTCGTTGTTGAAAATGTGTATTGTAGATAAAAAAATAGGGACCATTCTGTGAAGGAAGGAAGCTATCGACTGCAATTAAGGTTAAGCGTGGAAGTTTAATAAAATTTATTTAAACCAAATCTCAAAAAAAAATGCTACCAAAATGATCAGGATTCGTAATTGGTCCAATGATTAGGTAATTATTTAATTATTTGCAATCAAAATTACAAAACTTGTTTTCCTTATATCTCAGCTAATTAATGTTTTTTTCTATTTTTTTTTTAATTCAATAAATTGCTTCCGATTTTGTTCTTCAGAATATAACGAAATGAAAGGCAAAATAATTTACGGGAAGTCTGTGGTTGGGAAGTGGAAGAGGGTGATGTTTTAAGGGACAAACATGGTTAATCTCTACAACTTTTGTATTTACACTTTTTTTCACATAACTTGAAAATGTATGTGAAAAATTAAAATAATAAAGTTTTTATATTTTTATTTCTATATTTGACTCAAAAACAGTTTTAATTTAAAATATTAATTTTTCCTTCTTATTTTGAATAAATATCGATAGAGCACCCTAATTTACAATCAAAATATTTTGAGGCTTTGTTAAAAAAAAGTGTAAATACAAAAGTAGTAGATCTTTTTTTTACCCACAACTTTTCCATTTAACTTACTTTTGTTAGTAGTTTCGCCGGACAAAAACCATGTTTAACCCTTAAAAACACACCTCTGATCGCCCGGAAATTATTTTTATTATATTTTCTTGCGTTTCCAATGGGTTTCACCCAACTTTATATTTTTTTCACTTTGAAAAGGTTTTTACCCTGGTCTAAAATTTAAATACAATTATTTAAATATCTGATACAGTACTTTTAAACGGTTTAAAGTCATTTCTTCATAAATTAAGCTTATTGAGGCTCCATATCTTTAATGGATTGAACTTTGTTCTTGAGTTGATCGATTTTTTTCTTTTTTTTTTTTAATATTAAATTTAATTTTTAGCAGCTTCTTTTTTTTCGTAAATGGATAGCGTAGCGCAGTATTAAAAAATTCCATCCATAGCTGATATTCATTATTCAAGATTTAAGTTATTTTGTAACACACGGATATAGAGCTATTAGAATGAAAGCATCCTTGAAAGCTTACTCTAGTAATGAATGAATATCTGCATTGTGTTACTTACTATCATCTAATGTGTGTTGTTATGTAATAAGTGAAGAGGTTCGTCTTACATTTTTATAATGCTTTACTTTTGTTTTTATTAAATGTATCTATTCATAAGCATAATACTCTAATAGTCCGGGAGGTAGTGTTACATTTCATTCATGGTGATTTCAAGTCGATCAATTTTCGATTGACAGTTTATATGAAGTTGATAATCGACTGGCGGTTCAGCAGATGCAGCCAAGATGGAGGAATAATAAAATATATTTCAAGTCGGTTGAAATTCATAATATAGTTTCAATAATGTAGTAAATAAAAAAAAAATGGTTTGCAGAATATTTACGGGTGTAATAATTGTCAGCTGAATATGACATTTGATTGCCCTAGATGGAGATTGCATGGCTACTCATCAGAAATTTTTATCGTCGGAGCCTGCTGACTTTCATAACAGTGTATAACTGTAAATAAACATTCAATTCATTTGAACGCTACCTCCCGGACTATAAAGAATGTAACTAGATCCATATTTAAGGTAGTTATGACGCAAATTCACTTTTATTTAAAAGTTTGTTTAATTAGCCTTTTAAGTAGCTGGTTGAACGTTTTTTAGGCTGCGTATTAACAGGAACCTTAAATGTACCTCCGTCTAAATTCACTTAAAATTTCTTTAATTTCATGTCAAAATAGAACTTCTTCACAGGTAGAATGTTTACTCGTGGAATCAAAAAAATGGCAACACTTTTACCAATTTTATATTTATTTTAAGACATTAAATACTCGAGTGTTTGTGTTGAAGTAATTCACTATAAATTATAATATATTAATTAGTATTCAATATAAATAAGTAATAAATAATTATTTAAGTATTTACATAAATATTTTAATATTCATTTAAATATGAGTAAACTACCTTAATGGTAGTTTATGTTTGATAACACATTAAATATTGTTCAAGCTTCCCATTACTTACAATGAATTTTTCGTATTATTTATTTTTGTTAATTTTTCATTCAATAATAATGAAAAAAAAAAAAACAGGAAATTCTTTAAAATATTTCAAAATAAATTTTTTTAAAGTTATGGACAGGCAAAATGGTAAAAGTGTATTTGGATTAAAAACATTTTTCTGAACGAAATTGATACATAGGACATAGTAAAAACTAATTTGAATTCCATCTGCAAAATTGCAAAAACGAAAAAGAGCAACTTCGAAAATTGTTTCCAAATTGTTTTAGAAAATCAAAAAATAAGCAAAGGCTAACGAGTATCTCCTCGGAGAATTATTACGACTACAGTCCTTTTACAGCGGTCGAAATTCGACCACAATCATTCAAAATTGAATCTCACTGCCGTTAAATAAAACGTGCGTGCTCTTCAACAAAACATTCTATTAAAAAACAAAGGAGTATATATGCGTGTGTATGGTAGTGTGCGTTATATAAGCTATATCTCTTATATATTTGCGTATCAAAGTGAGCGTAGTGTTTTTTTTAAATTGATTTAATGTCTTTTTTTATGCAATATTTTTGAAAAATATTAGCATTCTCCGTGCACCTTAGTTAATTCATACTAATGATGACTACTTTGTAGTCGAAATATAAAAATTGTTTGCTAAGAAATTAAAAAAAGATGTAAAATAGGACCTTCAACTTACGGCAAACTTGACATGTTGAATCTGCAATCCACGCCGTCAAAGCATGTACAAATACTTTTTCTATATACACATCTTATACTTCAAGCATACCTTTAATCTAAAACTTTCTTTCCTATCTTGCCAGAACATACTTTTCAGTACAAAAGATACAATTTTTGAAAAATCTTATACGCTAATCTTATGATAAATTATTGGATGGTATTTAAAAATTATATTTTTAATTTATATCTTATTTTAAGCTTTTAAGAAAAGCTATATATTTGGTATTTAAACTTGAACACTGTTAGTTATGATAATGTTGTTTTTTCTATAAATATATTTCTATAATATTTTTTCTCAAAAAGAAGTGGTTTAACGTGCCTAGAATCAAAACCCATAAATTAGAGCAAAAAAAAGTAATTAAATTTATTTATTGAATATTTAGGTTTTTTTTTTTTAGAAAATATTAGATAATTATTATTTTTTTTACTAAAATTCTTAGTGTGTGGTCAAAAAAACCTAAAAAGTCAACAGAAATCAGTTTAATAAAAACAAAAAAACTATAAACCAGTGACCGACCAACCACATTGTAAATGTCAATATAAATATTAAAATTATTTAATAAATACATATGTGTACAGGATGTATCAGAAATCATGTTTTTTTTTCAATTATTCTTTGTTTAGTATAATAAAAATTGGGAAAACAGTTGACCCTTAAAGGCCATTCCTGCATCTTCCCACTAATTCCATACCTAATTAAAATTTAATACATAACAATGTTTTTGAGCTTTGATGTTAAAAAACACTTGTTACAGAATATTTCGTTAACGATTTCTTTCGAACCAATCAACCGATTTTCAAGTTTTTGGCAGCGATCGACGCAGTTTTTGATAATTATTCTATTTCATCAAAAACGGTCCGGAAAGAAATCTAAGCTATGTAAAATTTTTACGATATCTCTCAAACGAATCATCCGATGTTAACCGGATTGACGACGATCGACGTGGATTTTCTCAAGCAGAGCCAAGTTTCCCTCAATTAATAAATTGCAACAATGTATTATTAGGTCCATTAGGAGGAAGTTTGAACGTATTGAACTCACAAGTTAAACTCAGAGCACTATTTTTAAATAATAAAAGAAGTATTATTACTGTTACACCTTGTACTTAAATATATATTTATGATATTTGAACCGTATAATTATCACAAATTAACTACCTTACCTCAATTATATTATTACTTTTTTTCTTTTTTTAATAAGCCTATAAATACAATTATAGAAATTTCAAAAAAAAAAATCTTAATTAGTTATGCAGCCGCTAAGACCGATTAACTTATACAATATATACAGTTTTTTATTCCATATTAAATATCATTTATTAATTGTTTAAAGAGAAATCGCTGTGACATTAAACAGTGACATTAAACCGTATACAAAGCGTTACCGATAACAATAAATATTTTTATTTATTTATTTATTTCTAATAATAATTAAAATATATTTGATATTTAATTTATATTTTTTAAAATTCTGTGAAACTTTAATAGCGCATTAAATCTCTATTACAGACCAGGGTAGATGATTTTTCAAAGGGAAAAAATTATTGTAGAACGAAACCAATTGGAAACGGAAGATAATATGATAGGGGGTGAGTAGGGGGTGAGTAGGGGGTGAGTAGGGGGTGATAGAGGGTGAACTTCGATTTATCTGAATTTCCGACAAAACTACAAGTCCTATACAAAGTTGTAGGTAATAAAAAGATCTACAACTTTAATATTTACACTTTTTTCGCATAACTTCAAAATATATGTGAAAAATTCAACAAACCAAGTTTTTGGTTTTAATACCAAAGTAAAGTAAAGTGTAAATACAAAAGTTGTAGTTCCTTTTATTACCTACAACTTTGCCATTTAACTTTTTTCCATAGGACTTATAGTTTTACCGTATATCGAAATAAACCGTGTTTTACCCTTAAAAACTCACCCCATCCTATTTCCCGAACTTTTAGATCGTCTGTAATTTATTTTTCCTTTCATCATATTATCATTCATTTTCAATGGGTTTCATTCTTCGATAAGTTTCTTCCAATTTTTTCCCATTTTTTATGGCTTCAACCTTGGTCTACATCATTTATAGTGACTAACGCATTGTAGATGAAAAAAATTGAAAAAAGGGCAAGCGATATTATTTTATTAATATTGATTTTTAACAACTGATAGTATTAATTGTTTAATTATGTTGTAAATAAAGATGATTATTAATAACTAATAATAAATGAATTAATTATTAAAATAAACTCAAATCATTAAATATATAATTACTACAAGCTAGCCAGAAGAAATAAACAATTTGGTTATTTGTGGGTTATTAAAGCCAACTAATTCGTTGGTTTTAATATTGAATTTGAAAATTGGCTACGAAAAATTAAGCATTGAACTGCATTTTCCACGAAATCACAGAAACCTTGTCGTTAAATAGTTGTTATTTTTCGTATCCTAATTGCATTAGAAAATGACTTTTATCAAAATTCGAAACAGACCGTCAGAAAATCTACAATGGCTAATGATCCTCGTAATAATTCACGACACAAAGTCCTGTTACAGCAATTCAACCATAATCACTCAAAAGTGAATCTCACTGCCGTGAAACAAAACAATATATATGCGGCTGTTCAACAAAACAGTATATAAAAAAAGAGTATACATGCGTGTGTATGGTAGTGTGTGTAATATAAGCTACATCTCTTATATATGTGCGTAACGTTTTTGTTTATGCAATATTTTTAAAAAATATAAGCATTCTCCTCCAGTCCTTAAACAAAAAAAAAAAAAAAATTATATAGATACGATAATTTTCGATAATACCATGCCATCGTTGCCTATTCTATTTACAAATAATAAACATGTATCACGTTTAATTAATTTCGAATTCATCAATAGGCGATAAACTATGAAATAATACCTGAAACGCTATAGATCAGAACGTCGCTTGTACCTAATACGTGTGTTATGTAGTCAGTATCACAATTGTATTCTGATTGACTGATAGAAGCTCAAACATATCTACCTCAAACACTCAAACTCCATCTCAATTCTAGAGCTCTCGATAATTTGAACATAATATATTATCGTCAATTTATAGAAACACTAAATTGTGTTTGCTGATAGAAATACACAAAAATGACAAGTCAAATGGATTTTAGTTGCTTTATAAATAACGACTGAAGCAAATCAATGATGTACACATTTTTATTAAAACTAGATTGCTAACTTCTATAACAGGTGACCGATTTGTGTACATAACGTACACGTACTCATTTTATAATATTAATTGATATATTAATATTATATAATAAACTATTATTGAAATGCATATTTGGTCAATTTTAATAACATTATTGATTAATATATTTCAAGCATTATAAGTTGGATATTTAAACAATTAAGTCTGTTAGTTATAGATCTGTTTTATATAACCAGAAAATGCTCCTATTATGAATTTAGATTTTTGTCCCAAATTCCAAATCAAAACTTGTATTTTATAAATACATATTTTGACTACAAAATAGTCATCTTCAGTATGAATTATCTAGTCGTTATGATTCTCCGAGGAGATGTTACTTGTTGTTAATTTACTGGCGGTTTGCTACTGTTATGGTTGTAATTTTTTTTGTAAATAAATAAATAATTTGTCAGCAATCAAAATTGAACCATAAACATCTATGATACATTACGTATATAAAATTTGTAGTAAAACTCCAATGACTAAATGATTTTGACAGATTGATGTTATGTGAATAATATCACGATATCATGTGATGTCGACCGCCTCCCTCGCACTCCAGCTTACCAACCTGTCCTCTACTATCATGGTCCTGCCTCCCAAGTCCACATCCTCGTTCCGTTCGCCTCTGCTCTTTGTTCATCATGCAATAGTAACTCTGTAATTGTCATCCTTTGTACTTTCACACAAACACACATCACATACATTTTCAGGTTGAATATTTCTTCTATTATTATTATGTCATCTAATTTATTGTGTACAATGTGTTTCAGGTTTGTATTGGCGTACAACAAAAATTCATGAAAATGTACGGTTTTAAGATAAAAGTGGGATATAAAATAAAATTTAGGTATTTAAATAATTGATTCTTTTTTGTATAAAATATAAATCGCTTACAATATAGTAGATAACAACTAAGAAAGTTAATTGTTTGGATATTCGATATATGATTGAATTTCATTGGACTATTTTTAATAAGCATTTATAAAATACTATAAATATCCAGTCTATACAAGTATATATACTTGTATAATAATAATGTATTGTAATTACCTATAAGTGTTTATTAGTCAAATTTGAGCTGAATTTGTGGAGAACTCAAACATCTTACGAAAAAATGTTTCACACAAAAGTTGTTTGATTAAAAAAAATATACAATTTTTATAATGGAACTTTTCTTCTCTCATTTATACCTTAAAAGTTGGGTCAAGGATCCATTGGACCCAATGGCTTGATTTTGCTCATTTTTCGAACTTAAACCTACTTTTTTTGCTTAGAATACGCCACCAAAAATTCATCCTCCAAATAGTTTCACCAACTTCGAAGGAAGATGATTTTTTTGTTACAAAATGTTTCTCTAAATTATTTTTTTAAACCGCACCTTTTAAGAAAATTGGGATAAATTTAGAATATTTTCCAATTTAGAAACAACTCTGATTAGGAGGCAATTTTGATCCAAAATATCTATTTAATGATAGGAGCCGTAGTATTTTGAGCGATATCTCTAAAAAAATCTCTCAAATAAATAAACATTTTATAATTTTCTTCTTTTCTTTTATAGTTTAAAAGAAAGGAAAAGGATCAATTGGATTTAATGGACCGATTTTGTTCATTCACGAACTTTTCACCAAAATTTCTGCTCGCTATCTCTTTTTTGTTTCTGAGTGATCTTGATGACGGACAGACAATCGGAAATGGAATAATTAGATGTTTTTATGAACACCTACACCAAAATTTGGTTAGTACCTCCAATATTAGCTAGCGTTTCAAAATTTATAGTAAAATTAATACTCTCAGACATTTTGTATATATGTAGAGTATAAAAATAAACCAAATAAATATAAAAATTCACACTGTATTTAAATTTATGGAAGAGAGTGGTCGGAGGGAAGAGGATGGTGTATGAATATGGATATGTGGATCCTCCTTGAAATATTCAACTGAACACAAACAAACCTTTGTTCCGTTTGTTCAAACTCTGTGTTTGATTCTCATGAATTAAACAATCAACAGTTCATTCATTTATTTATTCTTTTACAGTGGATACAATTTTTTTGATTCTTTTGTTTTGACAATTTACTGGCTGCCATTGTTTTATCTATTTATTTTCGAACAATTGGGTAGTTGCTGGAAACTACATTTGCTATTTTACCATACCAAAATGTTCAGACTGAATAGAATCATTAAAAAAGAAAAAATAAATATTTTCTCAAGGGAAATAATGCTATAAAGCTCTCAAAGATTATTTTGCATCTCTTTCTTGGAATTACAAAATTTTTCCATATCATTTATCAAACTTTTTTTCAAAGCAAAATGAAGAATATTTTGTAAACAATTCATGTAAAATGTTTCAAACAGAAGTTGTTTAATTTTTAAAAGGCAAGTTTAGAAGACCATCTCGTTACGGTTTTTTTCATTTATGAATGTTGGTGATTCTAGACAAACTAACGGGCAAACGGAACTGGTCCAAATAAATGATTCCATGAACACCTATACCCAAATTTTCAATTTTCAAAGTATTACAAACTTTACACTAAATTTATTAAACCCTTTTATATTTGTATAAAAAAAAACACGACACACTATAATGTGTCGGAATCTTGCTAATTGGATTTTGAATTTTGGCGCGTGTTATCGACGGAGTATTATGATATCAACAGGTGGAGACACGCTACACCAGATGATAATGATTTACCAAAGTATTTTTTAAACATCAAAGCTCAAAAGCATTGTAATATGTTAAATTTTAAATGCTCAGGTATGGAAGAAGCGGGAAGTTGCTGGGATGACTTTTAGGGTCAACCGTTTTCCAATATTTTTTTTTTAATATAAGCGATACCAATGCATGCTCTTTAAGCTGCTATCGTGCTCGCACAACCTTAAAACAAAACTTTGTTATTCAATTTGATTATTTGATAAATAAAATTATCAACTTTTAAGTTAAAGTTTTTTTCTGCACTCGTATTAAAATAAATGTATTAAAAATTGAGTAGCACAAAGTATGAAAAAGCTGACGGTAAAGATAGACATGGAAGCATGAAAAAGCTTTATAATAAGAGTACATTTAATAACAAAAAAATGGTAGACACAAAGACTAAATATATTAAGAGACTGAGATAGAAATTAGATTCAGATATTAGAGATATGCTGCATATATCTCATCTATTCTGTTTTATTTTAACTAATTATATAATATGATTATGTGAAAATAAGCTATAAGCTAACTAAAGCTAATGTAGTTAGTAGCTCACATCATCTACATACTGAGTTATGGAGCTGTGTATATATTAGACAACAAGCTCATATCACCATACTGTACAAGGTGATTTATACATATAAGGTAACCATCCGAATAGTGGTTTTAAATTAATTGTCTTGAATTTAAATTAATATTCTTGAAATGAAAAATTTGGATCTAAAGTTAAATAAATTAAAAGTATAAAACCTTATATTTAAATGCCCCAAAAACAAAAAATATACTTTAAATGAAAAATGTTTACCATTAACTTTTAACGACATTAGACAATTTAAATCTTGTAAAAGCTTGTGGCGATACATTTAAGATTTCACGCGAACAGAAGTTTAAAAGTAGCTAAAAATTGGCTTTTTCTTCATCGATATTCACAAACAATTGACAACCCAACTATGATCTAAGCTTATTTGAATTTTTCGTGATTTCCAGTTATAAGCTTTCTTTCTTATTATCCAGAATTATAACTTCAAAAAATTTTCATCGCGAATGTAAAACTATCGTTTATGTACATACAAAATTTCATCAAAATCATATGAACAGTTCACGAGATACGAGTGTTATTCAATTTGAAGTGACGTTAACTGCAATGAATCATCCACTCTTGTCTATATGATATATAAGTCATACGAATTGTATTTCTGTGTTCACATAATTAGATGTATTTCATACGGTTTCTCTCACACTTTAAGTGTGCTAAAATTAAAGTGCTATTCATACATGAAAGTGCAAACAGACTGCATTTTTATTGGCTGCATTTTGAATGTTATATATGTTACGGATAAAGTATAAATTGTTGTTAATATATGTATTCAGTTTGGAAATATTTATTGTGAGGCCTCTCAGAAGGTAAAGTGTGTAAGACCACGAGGCCATGTACGGTAACCCACGCCTTTCAGCGTCTCTGCTGTTTTGTATGTATATGTTACGGATAAAGTATATATTTAAGTTAATATGCACATTCAGTGTGCCAAATATATGTTGCTCGGCCTCTCGAAAGTCCTGAAGAAGTACTGAAGATCTCGAGGCCATATGCGGTGACCCACGCCTTTCAGCGCCTCTGTTGTTTTAAATGTATATGTTACGGATAAAGTATAAATTTTAGTTAATATACGCATTCAGTGTGTCAAATATATGTTGCGGGGACTATCGGAAGGCAAAGTCCTTGACAGTAAGAGAGTTTGGTAGGTAATCCACATAAATATTAACCATATTATGTCACGTATTTAAACAATTACAACTGTTAGTTGAGTTGTTACCGTCACTTATTTTCCCTGAAAATGGCACAGGATAAAATAGACCTTAATAAAATCTATAGTATTCATATTTAACATACGAAGGATATCTATTCAATTAAATGACACATTCTGTCATCTTTGTCTGGTCCTTGTTTAATATATAGGGTGTCATTTAAGTAACGAAATGTGGTAGTTAGCCTTTAAGAAGAGTGTAAGTCCAGCGTTCCTGTTTAAGACACGCTTAAGAAAAAAGAAAATGTGCCACTAACGAAAAGAAAAGTGCTAAGTGAAATTTAGTCGTTGCTAGATGGCATTTAATATTACATCAGAATTAATATTATTTTGTACTTTTTAGCAAACAGTTTTAGAGAGTATATTCGCTGAATTTTTTTAGTAATATATTTTTTCATTTCTTCTACAAGAAAGGGTATGTTTGCTTTTGCTTTAGCTCAGACTTTACTTTTCGCTTCTATCTAAATCATCAATGTTTTCGTATCGCTATTTCTGTAGCATTCTGTAATAATATGTATATATATATATATATATATATATATATATATATATATATATATATATATATATATATATATATATATATATATATATATATATATATATATATATATATATATATATATGATAATTAGGCAAAATGTGTAAATTGGTGAGACACGACACGACACGACACTCTCACAACGACACTCATACGAGACTCAACACGACAAACAAATTCCATAAATGTCCTTTCTCTATTATATAATATTATTCATTAAACATATTATAAATATTATATGTACAGCATGATGAGGAAAAACAATGCAAATTGTCAACACTACACCCACATAAGTTTAATTTATCGAGTAACTTCGATATGATTTCAGTGAAACAAATTTTTCTGTTACGAATGTGCTGATAAGTGGCTAGTAAAGCTTTTGATGGCACCCATACGCATCCAAATGACGTTTATTTGGGTGTTTTAGTTTGGATAATTTTTTTTAGTGTAATAGCAATAATTTATTAACAAATATAAAAAGGCATTTTGTTCGATACCTAACAAAACGGGCTATCGGTTAACCAGGAAATTGCTATTTTTATCACGTATCAGATAAATCGCCCGGTATAACCAAATCGTGTTATATGTGTTATTTATTAGTCTTGAAAATATAGTCGTATTTCTGAATTAAAGTGTAATTAATTATAATAAGATAATTATTAAAAGAAAGCAAAGTGTTATTAATAAGTGTAATAATATTACTGAAAGTATCTGCAGTCTAAATTTAATTTAATTAAACTAAAATATAATTGTTTTTTGATAACCTACAAATTGCATAGTTTTTGTTTATGACAATTAAAGTGCGATAAAGTAATTCAACGGTATAAGTTGAAGTGAAACAAAACATATATTGTCCTCCAATTAATCTAAATACCATATACAGAGTGATTTTGGAAAGTATATCTACTAAAACAAAAATTTACATACAGTTATTATCTAATAAAATATACTAAAAGTAAAGGTGAATATGGAAGCAAAACTGGATGAAATTTTAACTCAAATGAAGGTACTGAATACAAAAATAGATAAAACCGAAGAGAGAGTCATAAACCAATTAAAAGATATATTGAAGGAGAGGCAGCAGGAAATTGATAAGCTAAAAACGGATAATAAGATCTTAGAAGAAAAAATTAATGAACAGGGTCAGAAAATAAGAGCTTTAGAAAATAAGCATAGAAGAAACAATATTGTAATGTTAGGAGTAGAGGAGAAAGAACAAAGTAATGATGAGCTTGGAACTGTAATTAAGGATATTATCCGTAAAAAATTAAAAATAAATGTACATGATACAGGCATTAATTTTGTTGCACGTATAGGCAAGAGAGGGGAGTTTGAGAGACCAGTATAAATAGGATGCACAACCTGGAACTTTAAAAAGGTAATTTTAAAAAACAAAAGGATGATGAAAGAGTCTCACATAATAATTAAAGAGGATTTACCCAAAGAAGTGCGCGAAGACAGAAAAGAGATCGGTCAAGTGATGTTTCAACTTAAACAAATGGGAAAGAGGGCTGCAATGAGAGGAAACAAACTCTTGTACGAGGGCAAATATTATTCGAAAGAGGAAGCGATGTTATTGGGAACAGAAATAAATAACACAAAAGTGGATGATATAAATAAGAGACCCAGAAGTGAAGAAGAACTAGACGAAAGTCAAGTAAATCCTAAGTTATACACGAGAAAAAAAACAGTTTCTAACGAACGGGAAGCATAGGGGTGATATCCGATGGAAGGTAATGGCAACCCACCATCGTAAAGTGCCCAGGACGACCACGATAACGAACAAGGACGACGATTTATACTACAAAAATGGGATACAATTTCATAAAAATAAAAATATAAAGTCGGCCGCAATGGACCGAATTCAATGGAATCGAGTGGTCTCCAAAATCCTGTAATAGGATATGGAACCCTATGATGATGATGATCAGATAAAATTGATTTTGCATTTGTTAATGGATGATGTGTCTATTAAAATAACGATAAAAATTGGTGCGTGTAGGTGCGTCAGAAGTTATACTTCTTTGGCATCACTAAAAAAACAATTTTTAATTGCATGCAAATAATTAATTACAATAAAATAATAAAAGGAGTGGAGAAGGATCAGTCAACACTGTCATTAAAGCTCAGTTGATTGTCTTACTTGATTAAATTATAGGTTCATGAAGGGACTTTGGCCCGAAAATGAGCCGTGATTAAAGTGTGATTTCGTTACTTATTAACTAATCATTTGAAAATAATACATTTTGGTGTGAAGCATCAATAGGTGAGGGTAAACTTGAGTGTTGGTGTGGCGATATAGGTCGTGGCGACGCATCTCTATGATAGAATATATGTACTATACGTAGTAGTAGGTAATGCACAAGTGACTGTGCGCAATCTGTCTTGCCACTCTGATGTCTCATACCTATAGTATATACAGTGTTATATACTACGTTACACATGTGACGGATAATCTACAAAATTATTTCGATGTTTTACTTCTGCCAGGCGTCCTGTGACGACTCAGAATTCTTTGTATTATTATTTCTCCATCAAATCTAACCGTTTTACCGAATTTGAAATGTCAAAACAAAACCTTAAAACTGTAATACCAAACACTCTGTACCCTATACATAAAGTCCAGGACGCAAATAAAAAAGGAACAAGGATAAGACATGAGAAACATAGTTTTATTATTATCATTTTATGCACACAAAGTTCACAATATATGTTTATCCATTATTTTAAATTTAGAATTTCATACAGAAAAACAAGTGAAAAATTACAACTAACAGTGTTAATTGTTTAGAACCATATAGGTCAGTATCAATTTTTGAACTCTTTTTAATGATTGCCTTTTAATGTGCAATCTCTACAGTTATAAATACATATATATAAATAAGTGTAGCTAATATATGTGCTTATTAGCTATATTTGAACTAAAATTGTGGTGAATCAAAACCGTTTACAAAATAGAAACGACGTGGATCAGGATTGGATTTTTCATAGCTCAAAAAATACGCCAAATAGATGTATATCTCGGAAAATAGACTACTCTTAGCCAAAACTGTAGTTTTTAAAAATTTACCAGCTACAACTTCCAGTTTTACTGTTGTAAACATTTTTACGTAAGTGTCGAGACTTTTTACTAGAAATGAAAGGATTGGAAGGATATGAGAATATATTTACCACACCAAATAATATGCTAACCGCTTTTTAGAACGGTTTTTGAAAATTAGAAAGTACTTTTGCATAAATACAATAAATTTATTTACTTCATCAGTTTAATGACTTTTTTGCTGAGTATCGGAGTATGTTTGATCTAGATTCTTCCAAAATTCATCAATTTTTTTGCGTTTCATAATTCTATTTTAATCAATTTTCTTGTCTTGAAATATTCAACATCAGTTTGTATTATTTTGGCGGGAATAAAAAAAAAAAATTACAAAAAAAATAAACGAATTGTTTGTGTTATGGGTATGCATGCATTCATGCCGTCTAACCAATCGAGAATCAAAGCGAACAAACCAATTTTCTACATAGAACCGATATGCTTTGGTATATACACGTTCTATGTCTACTAAAACAGTTCAAATAAAAATTGTTTTATTAGTAGAAGAATCGATTGTAGTTAGCCCTTTCCGAATGCAATTTACTTGGGGGTCATCTCATGTTATGGGCTTAAAAAATCGGTTTTTTTTCGTAAATTGCTTTCTTAATATGTCTTTTATGCGGTAGTAAAGTAATTTTTGAAAATTCGAAATCGTTTTTTAAGATACAGCAGATAGTAAAAAGAGATGTTAGGAGCGCTAAATTGGCAGTTGGGGTCCGGGCGTATTGTATACAGTCGGCTTGATGCCTAGCACCCTTTTATGCATATATTCAAGTGTTAAAAAGGATAAAACAAATTAAGGAATCAGTGGAAAAGTTATTCAAGAAACAATGAAATTCTACGGAGTAGCTATTCGATGTCATCCAGATTCGTTTGAAAATTAAAATAGTTCATTTCGTGCATTTAGGCTTATAGATTAAAACGCCTTGTTTTTGTTTCAGATAAGCCAATTAGTTTGAATCCTGGAGGAACTGTGAGCATATTTTTTCGGCATATTAATGCGGTAGTGTTCAGAACACTGTAACTCATGTCCTATCTATTTATTCGTCGTAGAAAATAAATCCTAAAAAATCCACAAAAAAACTGATCGTAACATGGGATGACCCCCTCAATAATATTGTATTTTGAGTGTACTTTCGGCTAATGCGCGCATTGACTAGAAAAGAAATTATTTTGGCGAAATTGTAAACTTTCTATCCAAACTTAATTTTATAGATTTTTTATAGATATTTGGTTTAACCTCAATTTTAAGTGCCTATGTAATGATTACTTTAATGTTAATCTCAGGCGTTACTCGAGAAATATAAAACAAAGTTGAAATTTAGACAGCATGAAATTTAAAGAGGAACTTTGTATCTGCCTGGTAAAGGGAAAAACTTTGATATGAGTGTTTGAAAGTGTCATTATCCTCCAGCAAGGTGTTTGATTTCATTGATAAAGTGAATTTTTTCAAATTTTTATTTATACCAACTCAATTACATATTCAAAATTGTTTTATGTGCCCGTAGGAATTACTTTTCTCCTAAAATGGACCTTCAACATTTGACCACACTTAAGTACAGAAAAAAGTAATGTCAATTGGAAGTAAATCTAAAAAAGGAATTTTCCTCTAATTATTAAAGTCTTACTAATATTTCAAAATAATTATAAACTAAAATTTTAATGTATGGTGATAAAAATGATTATTTCTCTCTTTAGTTTGAAAATTACGAAAACTTAAACCTCTACGCTATATTTCTGTTCTGTTCTGTGACAGAGCTCACTATACGGTGGCCAGTTCGCTGGACCATAACCAGAGAGACTTGGTGTAACTAGATGCAGTATAAACTTCATATGTACATACAAATGTATACATAATACATTCACTAAGCTCAAACCAAACTCTCAAACAATTTTCAAATATAATGTTTGTTTTCTATCGATTGTGGAAAATGGATGAAAAACAATGAAAATACAATATATGTATTATTTTTCAATATACCATTGCACTGTAGTTCAATTGATTGAAAGCTATACAGCAGCTAGCTTCACTTATTTTATAGGATGTCTCTCAAAAAGTCCACTGTTTGGAGAGTCATTGTCGAAATTTGTTCGAAACATCAACTATTGTTGAAAATTTCTTTCGAGATGTCAACATGTGGGAAACAATACTTTTAAAAGTGAAATAACTAACAAAGCTAATTGTAGAAATATTCTGTCTATATTTCTATTAATGTTTGTTTTGCTTTAATTTGCAAGCTTTTCACTTGATTTTGATGAAATTGAATTAGTATGTTTATCACACGATATTCATTAGGAGTCCCATTAAATGATCAGGAATTTCGTAGGAAATATTTTGACTGTAATCATTCGGCGTTACTTTTACCGAAATTAAAGTCAAAATCAAATAATTTTCACAGTTGAAAATATGAAATAAGTCCTCTCATAAATATCATGTTGCAAGTTAAAATATAAAAGAACAAAGTTGCTACGCATTATGTATTCTTTTCCTTTTTTTATTTATTTCTAGGTGAAGTTGATATTTTACAATCCTACAGCATAAATTTTCAACTCGCGGTTCGTTTTCGCTTAAAAAACATCATTTTTCAGGTTTTAATACAAATTTTCCAACATATGACGTGCAAAAAATTTTGCAGGCAGATTATAAAGTACTTAAAGTTAAAGCAATTTTAAATATTTTTTGAAAAATGTTTGGCAAACAAAAATTGTTTAAGGAGGTCGGTTGAGTACAATCATTGACAAAAGATTTACAAAGCCTAATGCAGACAAAGGAGATTGGTTAAGTATTACCGTAGGCAAAAAATTTGTAATAACTACTATTCAATTTGACCATTAATACTAAAAATTTTTTAAAGATAAAACACGGTTTATTTCGATTTCCGGCCAAACTACAAGTCCTATGGGAAAAAAGTTAAATCGCAAATTTGTAGGTTATAAAATGTTCTACAACTTTTATATTTACACTTTTTCATTTACTATTATTATTATTTTTTTTTTTTTTTCAAAAATTATCTACCCTGGTATATATATGACCGCAGGAGTTATATATTTCAAATCCGTTACTTGATCTACCAAATTATTAATCGAGCACCTTAACGACTAAAACGTTTATTACAATAATTTCACCCATATATTTAAATCGTTAAGAATTTGAAAGTTTTCAACATACTTATAAAAAATGTGTGATGTATTTCGTGATTAATAACCCATAACACTCAAAATGACTCAACCTGATTGTATTTTTTCTATTCAAGGTTAATTACCCATTCAACAATAAAGGTACAGAAGCGACATCGAAATTAATACGAATATATAGAAAAAGAAACATTAAGTGGGTGGTGGCGGTCAGTGGTCAATGGTCATGCCTAATCAATTGTATTTTATGTTTGTAAAAAAATACAGACCGGCTTCTAAGGAATGTTTTTGCATTATAAATACAAAATAATATATATAGTTTTCCAAGGGTTTTTGAGGTATAAGCAAATAAAAAATTATGCCTTATTTTAAAATTGAATGGTTAGTTTTCGTGAAATTTGTTCGAAATATTGATCTCCAGATCGGATGTATCACAAAAACTGCGCATTCAATCGAAAATGAGTTAAAACGTGTTAAAAAACCTTTTCGGATAAACGGATAAGGAAGTCAGATCAAATTTTTTATTAATTTTTATATTGAGCCTTATTGAGCAGAACTTATTTTTATTTGTTTTTGTGGCGTCACAAGAATCAATAAATTAATTTTCCCAATATCTTGGCCAAAATGGACTGATATGAGTGAACTTTGAAACCAACTAATATTGGTTCGAACTTTTCAATTTTAATATTATTTATTCGCTACTTTTATCGTATATATGAAATATCATGAACGGGGTCTTCGTATCGGGTAACATATTATAGTCATGTTTAATTTAACCAAAAATTTGAAAACTACGACCCAAATTTAGTAGGATTAGATAATTTGTTTGCCAAAATTGGACAAACACTGGGCCTTATAGAGCAAAACTTATTTTTTTAGTTTTTGTGACGTCACTAGAATCAATAAATTAATTTTCCCAATATCTTGGCCAAAAATGGACCGATTTGAGTGAACTTTTTTTTGAAACCAACTAATTTTAGGTCGTACTTTTCAATTTTATTATTATTTATTCGCTACTTTTATCGTATGTATGAAATATCATGAACAGTTTCTTCGTATCTGGTCCCATATTATAGTCATGTTTAATTTAGCCAAATATTTGAAAACTACGACCCAAATTTAGTAAGATTATATACTTTGTTTGCCAAAATTGGATAAATATTGAGCCTTATAGAGCAAAACTTATTTTATTGGTTTTTGTGACGTCACTAGAATCAATAAATTAATTTTCCCAATATCTTGGCCAATAATGGACCGATTTGAGTGAACTTTTTTGAAACCGACTAATTTTAGGTCGTACTTTTCAATTTTAATATTATTTATTCACTACTTTTAACGTATATATGAAAAAACATGAACAGGGTCTTCGTATCTGGTCCCATATTATTGTCATGTTTAATTTAACCAAAAATTTGAAAACTACGACCCAAATTTAGTAGGATAAAATACTTTGTTTGCCAAAATTGGATAAATATTAAGCTTTATAGAGAAAAACTTATTTTTTTGGTTTTTGTGACGTCACTAGAATCAATAAATTAATTTTCCCAATATCTTGGCCAATAATGGACCGATTTGAGTGAACTTTTTTTGAAACCGACTAATTTTAGGTCGTACTTTTCAATTTTAATATTATTTATTCACTACTTTTAACGTATATATGAAAAAACATGAACATGACTTCGTATCTGGTCCCATATTATTGTCATGTTTAATTTAACCAAAAATTTGAAAACTACGACCCAAATTTAGTAGGATTAAATACTTTGTTTGCCAAAATTGGATTAATATTGAGCTTTATAGAGAAAAACTTATTTTTTTTTGGTTTTTGTGACGTCACTAGAATCAATAAATTAATTTTCCCAATATCTTGGCCAATAATGGACCGATTTGAGTGAACTTTTTTTGAAACCGACTAATTTTAGGTCGTACTTTTCAATTTTAATAATATTTATTCACTACTTTTAACGTATATATGAAAAAATAAGAACAGGGTCTTCGTATCTGGTCCCATTTTATAGTCATGTTTAATTTAACCAAAAATTTGAAAACTACGACCCAAATTTAGTAGGATTAAATACTTTGTTTGCCAAAATTGGATAAATATTGAGCTTTATAGAGAAAAACTTATTTTTTTGGTTTTTGTGACGTCACTAGAATCAATAAATTAATTTTCCCAATATCTTGGCCAATAATGGACCGATTTGAGTGAACTTTTTTTGAAACCGACTAATTTTAGGTCGTACTTTTCAATTTTAATATTATTTATTCACTACTTTTAACGTATATATGAAAAAACATGAACAGGGTCTTCGTATCTGTATCGTTTCATGTTTAATTTAACCAAAAATTTGAAAACTACGACCCAAATTTAGTAGAATTACATACTTTGTTTGCCAAAATTGGACAAACACTGGGCCTTATAGAGCAAAACTTATTTTTTTAGTTTTTGTGACGTCACTAGAATCAATAAATTAATTTTCCCAATATCTTGGCCAATAATGGACCGATTTGAGTCAACTTTTTTTTGAAACCAACTAATTTTAGGTCGTGCTTTTCAAGTTTAATATTATTCATTCACTTCTTTTAACGTATATATGAAAAAACATGAACAGGGTCTTCGTATCTGTATCGTTTCATGTTTAATTTAACCAAATATTTGAAAACTACGACCCAAATTTAGTACGATTAGATACTTTGTTCGCCAAAATAGGATAAATATTGAGCCTTATAGAGCAAAATTTATTTTTTTTTCTTTTTGTGGCGTCAATAAATTAATTTTCCCAATATCTTGGCCAATAATGGACCGATTATGGGGAACTTATTTTGAACGGGTAATCTACAAAATTATTTCGATGTTTCACATTTGCTAGGCGTCCCGTAACGGCTCACGATTTTTTTATTAATGGCTCACGATTTTAGTTAATCATTGTATAATTATAGCAAGTTTTCCATGTTAACAAAAGGAAAACTACAAATTAACACACAAAACACAAACCGTTTTTGACTCAAATCCACTATGAACGAGGGTAATTAAACTGCAAGTGGGGTGGCGACACACTGTACGTATTTATTACAAAGCCCATAGTTGTTATATAAAAATGTAAATCCTTTATATTTAGAAAAATAATGAAGAATAATTGTAAACACCATCCATCGTAGCAGACAGGTAAAACAACCCTTAAAACACCTGATTTAATTATTGTAATCAACTGATCATGATTAAATAATTTTACCTGTTTACATGTCAAGTAGAATTAGTTAAAAAGATATCTAGATGCATCTACAACGCCTGGATATTTATTATTATTTTGTATTTAAAACACTGTGAACAAAAAAAAATACAAAGGTTTTGTGTTGTAAAATTTGCATAAATTTATAATTAATACTTTTTTTTTTTTGTATACTTAATTTTTATTTTATTTAGGATGCTATACCATCAAAACAATTAAATTGCTTTTTTTTGAAGTTATTCGATGGTAATTAGGAGATCTAGGGAAAACAAATACACACTTATTTGAAATGTGTCTTAAAATTTTTGGCAATTTACAGGCTACCAAACCTAATTTTATCAAAACTGGAAACAAACATATTTTCCCGATTTAACTTATTTTTTAAGGGGCTATAATATTTTCAAAAATTAAGAAGTCAAATTAATATAATGATTAAATGAAGTGTAGACCAGAGTAGAAGCTTTAAAAAATGATAAAAAGTGGCAGAAAATTATAGTAAGATGAAACTGATTGGAAACACAAGAAAGGGAAAATAAATTACGGGCGATCTGAGTTCGGGAAGTAGGAAGGGGTGAGTTTTTAAGGGTAAAACACGGTTTATTTCGAGTCCTATGGAAAAAAGTTTAATGGCAAAGTTGTAGGTAATCAAAAGATCTACAACTTTTGTATGCACTTTTTTTTCAAATAACCTCAAAATTTTTCAATTGAAAATTAGGGTGCTTTTTCGATATTTATTCAAAATGAAAATATAAATATTTTAAATCAAAAAAATTACATAATTTTTTGGAACGTAAAACCGTAAGTAATTTTTTTTGTAAAAGATAAAAATAAAAAACAAAAAACTTGGTTATTTGAATTTTCACATTAATTTTGAGGCAATATGAAAAAAGTGTAAATACAAAAGTTGTAGACCTTTTCAGTATCTACAACTTTGCCATTTACCCTGTTTCCATAGAACTTGTAGTTTTGTCGGAAATTCGGATAAGCCGAATTTTACCCTTAAACACTCACTAAATTTTATATACCCAATTTTATATGCTATATGCAAAGTATACAAATCAGCCTGTAACAGATAAAGAATTGTAATTTAAATTAAAAAGTTGTTTTTTGCTCCTCTGCCAGCATTCTTCTTAATAAACTTTCAATTTGACGTATAAATTTTTGTTCCAAAAACACAACTTTATTAATTGTATTAAAACACATCAAAAGCTGTGTCTGTGTTTCTTATAAATATTTTATACTCGTCGATATACAAAGTTTAAAACTTCTCGCAACAAATTTAAATCGAATTAATCGAAGATTGTGTTATACACTTTTAATTTTAACACTTAACAAAATGTATTTTAAATCATTATTTTATTATTTTAATATGAGTATCAGTTTCAATTAAAATTGATTAAAATTTAATAATTTGGGTAAAAAAACTCAATATAACTGTGCTGGGGGTGATCTTTTTCAGATTGTCTAATCACCATAAGTGAAGAATTAATACATTTTCTATAAGGAAAAGTAATTTCATTTTTAATAGACGATAAGAAAATTCTTATATTTTAAAGAATCAAAAATACACAGGCAATATTGGACAAGAAATTTTTGTTTATTGAATTATTTAATTCGAAATGTCTTGATTGATTGAGATATTGACGGAAGAATGATTGATTTTAGAGGTTTGTTTAATTACAGAAAAAATTAAAATTACTAGATATGAATGAAATAATCTAAATAAATTTTCTATGTCAATTTTCTGATTCTGAATTTAGTTTTTTCCAAAATAGTGATCTTCCAAAAAACAAAAAAGGATTTAGACAAAATTTAAATGACTAATTCAGACACACAAAATTTTAGGCAGCAGCAGTAAGCAGATTTCATTTTCTGATAAATTTCTATTTTGATGGATTTTGGTAAAGCAAGCCAAAATCAGACGAAAATGAAAAGTATCAATTTTCGAGTTTTTGCCTATTTTTCGAGTTATTTCAGGATATTTTAATCACAGGTTGAAGTACAGGTTGTAGGGGCCAAAAACCAACCCAACCCGTACAAACTACACCCCTCAAATCCATGGGTTAATAACAATCGAAAATGGCGTACATGTATATTAAATAGTTGTATTAAATATACAAGTGTTGATTTCATTTAAACGAATCAAATTTCGATTATTTGTACTTGAATTGTAATTAAATTAAAGTCATTTAACAAAAAATAATAATTAAATCTTGTGACATGTTTTAAATTGTGTTATTTATGTTACATAAACATGATAATTTCTAAAAAAAAGTGTCGATAACTTGAAAAATAGGCGAAAACTTGAAAATTGGTACTCATCATTTTCGTATTATTTTGGCTTGTTTTATCAAAATTTATCGAAGCGCAATGGATATTATAATCACCCCCAATTCCGATTTTTGGGTTTTTTTTTTCAAAATTTATTTATTTTATCCGCATTTAATCAAATGCGGATGCACGGTTTCTGAGATATTGAATAAAGTGAAAAAGTGTAGAGATCAATTTCGAACTCTGTGTCTCAGAAATGGTCAATTGATACGTGAGATGTTTGTGAAATGGATCCGTACCGGAACTCTTCACAAATATGCGCCTAATAAATGAATTTAAAGAGACTGTCAGACTCATTACTGACTAAATAAATTGTTTGCAAAATAATTTATTGTATTTTAATTTTTTCAAAATGAAATTTTTCGATTCAGAAATAAATCCAAAATATTTTGTTGTATATATTAATATACGCATAAATAAAGAAATTTTTTTCCAGTTAATTATAATTTAATTAGTTAAATTTAATTATAATGCTTGTTATGTATGAAGAAAAACCAGTAATGTAATTACGAATATACAGAAAGTTTCTAAAATATCGAACAATTAAATTTCAATAATTATTTTAAATGTACATTAATAGATGTCACTAAAACTTTTAAAATAATTACGATTAGTGTAACAACTTTTTCCTTTACAATTATTATGATAAGTGATCCGTTTTTTTTTTTAAAAAGCCGTAAAATATTCGAATGCCACCAGAAACTTATTTGTTTTTTGCTATGGCATGGTGACAAAACAGAATGTCCTTTGCCTGACAGTTTCAATGTTATATTTCCCACAATTATCTGATTTTTGGAACAAACGAGAATATGTTTTTACCACTGGAAAAAATACTTTTTATATTTCAAATTGAATGATCTTAGAAAAGCTAGATGTTGACGAATATTTCGTTAACGATATCTCTCGAACTAATCAACCGATTTTAACCAAATTGGCGGCGATCGAGGTTGTTTATTAAGGTTAAGAGATGGTTTTCAGTTGATCGATAGAGCTGTTTAAGATATATTCCAAAAAAACCACATTAAAAAAACTTATTTTTTTTGTTATATTTCTCAAAATCTATCCATCCGAATCGATCCAAATTCAAAATATATGTTTGGTTAAGTCCTTTCGTTTGGCACCAACTGTGACGAAATGGTCGAGCTATTCAAAAGTTAAAAGCGGTTCACGTATTTTCACACCCACATACAGACATAGTGACAATCTCGAAGGGGTAGTCAGGGAAGCTTCCTGTAACCTCAAAACGTCGATATCTGATGAAAACTCAGGGTAAACCCAAAAACTTTCCGATTTTTGTTAATCTTCGATTTTCTTAGCAAGAAGTTAAAAAACAAATTGCTGTCACTCTGAGGCGATAAACATTGACGCGCTTCGAAATAATAAACTACCAACTTTTAAAATTGTTCGTAGCAAAATAGGAAATAGGAAAAAGGACAGGAAGGTTTTAGAAAATCTGATTACTCAAAAATCAAATAACAAATATTAAACTTATAGTTTTTTCTAATTAAAATCATCTTTTTGGATCGTAAATGATAAAAATGAAATAAATTAAATGACTCTGTGAGATGAGAGTTTGTTGTTTAAATTTCTCCTTCATTAATTTTTGAATTTTCAATATTTTAAGAATTAAATTATTTATAAGTAAAAATATATCTTTTTAAATATTATTAAATAATATAAAAGGCAAGTTATCTCAAGTGTATCCCCCCATACATTCTTATGACAATAATACGAGTCCTGTTCTTGTACTTAATAAATAAGGAATAAGGACTGTATTGTTGTTAATTTCTTTTAATCAAATTATTTCAAGTGGATTTTAATTTTTTATAATTAAGATATACAAGAGATTTGTAATTAGCAAGTCTCTAATCTATATTGAATATGCGAACAAAACCGATGAGTATATTTTTATAATTATTTTTGTGTGGGCACCTCGTTTAAAATCATCCATGTGATCCAGTCAGGAAAGTGGAGGGCTTAAATCAATCAAGCACTACACTTTGCTTGAACGGGTAAGTTGGGGGTAATGTAGTCATATTTTCTTAAAATGGTTTCGATATAATAAAATTATTTCCAGGAGAAATGAAAATGATTTTTTCTCAATAATCCATAAATTATGGTTCTCCATTTTTAGTCAGAATATTTATGAACAATATACTTGACTAGTATCAGAATTTTACCCAAAAGTCTTACAGAAAATGCAAAAAGTCTTCTGGACTTAGTAATAAAAAGACTACATTCCCTCTAAGAAGGGGAGAGGAGGGTACATGGCAAGGGGTAAAAAGGGAATTGTACCACGTGGTTGATACACAACAGACTCAACAGACCTGATTGCATTATATTGCTTTCTTAGGGGCTGATTATTTACCACAGCAATCGAAAAATGTTGGACGATATAATTGTAGAAAAAATATATCAATCAATTTGGATTGTTAAATTTTCTTAGCTGCAATCCTAAAAACTTTAAAATCAACACAAATATCATCAGAAGGTGATTATTGGCCTGAACCCCATTGGTTATAGTTTTCTGAATTACACTAATCTAGTTATATTTCTAAGTATCAACTTAAATAGAATCAGCTGTATATACACTAAGCTAATTATGTTTCCAAGTGTCAACTTACATAGAATCAGCTGTATATACAATCGATGTAGACAAATAAGTATACAGAACAAGAAGGTCTTTGTAGTTGTCGGCATAGAGACGTAGACACAGAGCGAGCCACTAACATCAATAGCGAAACAAAAACTCGTCATATTATGACAAAACTATGAATTGCGTGCAAAAAATATATTAAATTTTATTATTTGATAGAATTAACAAAAAATAAAAAATGATAAAAAAGTTTGTTCAAACTACTATTTTTTGTGTGTTATAATTTTAGTTTAGAATTAGTTAAACTTTTTAACTATGTATACATTATATAAAGCATACCATAGACGTTTAAAGTTTTGCTTGTTTAATCAATGCAGGTGAGTGAAATGAGACGTTCATACCGTCTGTCTATAAACTATATAAAGCTATATTAAATTTAGTAGAATGGTTGTAAACTATCATTAGGTATCTGTTAGAGTGTTAAAAACAAAATTATTATACTCGATATACATAATGTGTCAGAGTATATTAATTTTAGTCTATAGCTTATAACGTTATTTTATATTGTCCGTATAAACAAAATTTTGGTAAAGGTGTTCATAAAAACACCTAATTAGTTCATTTTCGGTTGTCTGTCCATTCTTGCGTTCGTCATCACGATAAGTCGTAAACAGAAAGAGAAAGCGAGCTGAAATTTTGATGACTTATTCTAAAAAAATGAGTTTCAATGAGCAAAATCGGTCCATTAGGTACAATGGATCGTTGACACAACTTTTAAATTATAAAAGATAATGAAAAAATCAAATCTCAAACAACTTTTATTTTAAACATTTTGTTCGTTAAATGTTTCAGTTATATTTATATTTACTCTATAATTTTATCTCTAATTTGGATAAAAAAACACTAATTGGTAATTACAATACATATTATTAGTATACATGTATTTATAATTGTATAGGCTGTACTAGATTTATTCGAAAAATTGAGCTTTGGAAAAAGCTTAAACTTAATGTGAACTTATGAATGTGAGTATGCTATACTAATTAAAAGACCTCAAAATTAACAGCAATTATGAAAAGCTATTAAAAAAAGCTAAAATCAGATATTCTGATGGACAATAGTCACCAAATTATTTCAATTACCTAATATATGTACGTCTATAGTATCCTTTAGCTTTTTAATAGTATCTGTCTGTACAAATTTATTCGCTATCTATCATTTAAAACAAAGTTTTACATACCTGGCTGTAGTGACGAACGACACTACACTAAATCATAAATCTGATGATTATTATTAATTTAAAATATAATTAAAACGAATAAATAATAATAATAATAATAAAATAAATGATCATGTTAATATTTTGTTGGTATAGTTTTTAGTTTTTAGCTGTTTTATTTTTTTATATGAAAAAGACTCAATAAAAAATTTATTAGCACAGTTTTGTGGTTTTTTAATTATTATTTTGATGTAACAAATAATAACAATGAAACATGCAAATATCAACATCGTAACTGGTAACAAAAAACATCAACCAAAATTATTATTTATTTTCTTTATTAGCATTCCGTAAAAAGTTTATAGTTTTGACTATTGACTACTATAAGAGTTTTTGCTAATATAAAATTATATACATATGATAGTCTATAAAGTAAAACATCGAGAATTATTGGTTATTTGTACAAAAATGTGTGGTTTATTTAATATTATCATTTCAAAGCACCAATTCTCTGATTTTTTTATTTTCCTGACCGAGAGAAAATTTTCGATATCTCGTGGAAAAGGACACAAAATTTTTGTCTTTGAGATTGGTTAAAAGTGCCTCAAAATAGATTGATTTTTGAGATATGTCATCATTTTCACCAGTTGTCAGCGTTCGATTGATTTCTTTTAATGTAAGAAAATTATTATTAATAGATAAATTGAGTCACTTTAAACAAATGGAGAAACGAAAATACAAGAAAATTGTTACATTTAAATATTTTTTAAAATTTTTTTTAGAAATATTGACATTGTATGACATCTGTATATTAAAATGTATGTGTCCATGACAAACTATGAATATCATAGCCAAAAAGTTATTGTATATGATGAAATATCAATAATTCGCTAAGTTTTATAAATATTTATATTTTATTTTGTTTATTTATTTCAAAATTTTTTTGGTATATAGTTAAAAATTAAAAATGGTTAAAAAACAAAGTGAATCACTCTGTATGTGTAGTTGAATAGAATTTATTTGCAACACTTGATCGATTAATTCATAAATTTATAATAATATGTCGGTATTTGTGTTTCTTTTAAATCACTATAATAATTTTTCTTTTAATTAATTTTTTCTAAGCTATATTATAATTAGTTTAATAAATACATCTTTTTAGATTCTATATACATTTCATTATTATTATTATTCAATTATTTTAATGTCAATTATAATTATTTTTATAACACTTCAAAAAAATTACAGAGACATGCAATGCCATCAAAAAAATGATACCTGTTAATTATAATGAAATATGGGGAAAGGGGTGGGAAGTAGTAGTGATTGGTGCAAATCAAAACGAATATGAATTTGTGTTTGATTTGCAATACACCTGGATAAACCTGGAATGCTTTAAGTATATCACTATTTGTATTTTATATCAAGATATTTTTCACTTCTCCAGGATTTGAAATTTTTGAAGGTATACTTCTTTAGACGCGTTATGGAAAAATGATGAGAGTGATATTTTAAGATGCACACGCATCTTCGTCACACAAAATTCACAGGTTGAAGTTGTTTTAATGATTTCTGTTAATGTAAGAAAATATATTTGTATTTAATGAATTTTTCAAATTTACACTGAACTTTATTGACTGTGTTGACTGATCCTTCTAAAGTCCTTTTGATTATTTTCTTGTAATTAATTATTTGCATGCAATTAAAAATTATTTTTTAATGATGCCAAAGAAGTATTACTTTTGTCGCGCGTACATAACGTACACGCACCAATTTCTTTGAGAAAAACTTTAATTTTCTGGGCAACTGTTTATTGGCTGGGTCACTTTTGGATTAATGAAGCTAATTTAACATAAAGTTTTTGCAAAAATTGGAAATTTATATATTTTTTAAGTCATGAAAAATGTAGTTAGAAAATTATTTCCCAACCTAAACTTGTCCATTCTCGTTTAATTCTTTTGATCCAAATTTTCCTCATAAAAAACTATGTTTAGAATATTTTATATTTTGAATGAGTTAAAACAATTCTTGACTAATATGCTGAATAATATTTCACATATATTTTTTGTGGCTAGTTAATTTATTTTGAAATGTGAGACCATAATTTACCTTTCACGTACTCGTTTTTTTTTTTGCTGGCTGCTAACAAGTAATGTTTATTTCGTTTTTAAATATACCGGATGGCCTTCCTTAAATCAAATGATAGTTTTTTCTTAAATTTTAGAACACAAATTCAATTTTATAAAAAAGTTTTGTTTTTAAAGTGAAAAATTATTTTATTTGCTATTAAAAATAAATTACTTATACAATTTTTGCGATTTTTAACTCCGTAAATTTTAGAGAATGCCAATGGTTTGATTACAAATTTTAGCTACTTGTAACGCATCAAGCTTTTAGGAATATACACAGTACAAATATTACGTATTCTAAGGAATTATTTTTTTTTTTTGGCTAATTTGACGAATTCATAAATTTAATTATAAAAAATATTTTACCAGTTTTGTGAAATGTATCGCGTGAAAGGACATCCTGTAACAAAAGCTCCCAAATAATAGTTAGTTTATACGAATTTAGCTCGTTTCGTTTGTACTTACAAGCTAATAAAATTCATTTTCATATGATGATGCAAGTATATGGTCTATTATTACCCCGTGTCGCTGGGCCAGTGTTGGATGGTCGCCATTATTATTATTATTATTATTATTATTCAACTAACTGACGCGAATTTAAATTATTTTTAGCGTATATACTGAGCTATATAAAGCTCCAAGGGTAATACAATGTACTTTATATATATATTAAATAGTATATTGTATAGTTGTCATGTAAAAGAGTCACAAGCACTTGTGCATGTCCAATAAATCTCTTTGATAAACTCACCAAGCGACGATGTTACAACTATATATATTGTATAAGTATGTAGAGTTTAGAAAATAATCAAGGTGGAACAGTGATATTAGTGTACATTCTGAGATACCAGATCTTAGTATGTCCCACTTCAAGTATCAACATAACACAGTAGCGACGCGAGATCGAAATTTTATGTAGCCAAAGTATATTTTCCGTGATCCTGAAATGTATTAGTTTTATTAATGAAAAAGTGTACTTTGTTTACTGATTATCAAGGAAGTATGATAATCAGTTAACAAAGACATGCCAGATGTGAAACATCGAAATAATTTTGTAGGTTACCCGTTACATGTGTAACGTAGTAAATAACACTGTATATACTGTAGGTATGTGAGATCAGTGTGGCAAGTCAGATTGCGTATAGTCACTTGCGCATTACTTACGACTACGTATAGTACATATATTCCATCATATAGCATGGAGATGTGTCACCACGGCCTATATGACGACGCCAACACTCAAGTTTACCCTCGCCAATAGAAGTTTCACATCAAAAACTCTGATTTATGGTTTAAAACACTAATTTAGTTCATATTGACCCTAAAGATGGCAAAACGATCCACACGCGCTGAGTAACCAAGTCCGAATTTCTATGACAATATCTATGTTTGAATTTCAACCTACAACAGAAAAAATACCATAATATTTTAATGGATCTCAGTACTTTTTCGAAATCATCCAAAACACCCTTATATTTGCAATTTCCAAATTTGATCTAAATTTGTGGAGAATACGTCACCAAAATTTCAGCTTGTTATCCCGTTTTCTGTTTGAGTTATCGTGACGACGGACGGACAGTCGAAAATGGTCTAATTGCGGAGTTTTAATGAACACCTATAATAAAATTTTGTTTAGGCGGTCAATATTTGATAGCGTTACAAACTTTAAACTAAAATAAATATACTCTGATATATTATGTATGTCTAGTATAAAAATTATGTTATCCTTATAATAAATTTGAAACTTTTTGTACATATTCGTACAAGTATAATATATCTAGCTCATTCTACCTTTTCGAATGAACGATAACTACTAACGTTGCGCTAACTAACTCTTTTCACAATTTTAAATAAAATAATATACTTTTCAGTTTTGTATTAAATTACACATAACATAACATAACAGAATATTAAAAAAATAAAAAATAAAAAATAAAAAAAACATAAAAAACGTTTCATTTTCAATTTTGGATGAAAAGTATGTTTTTACCTTTCTATGTTTAATTTTCTTGATCAAATTATTTTGTATTTTTATATATACGTATTTCGGCTACAAAGTAGTCATCATCAGTATGAATTAACTAGTCGTAATGATTCTCTGAGGAGATGTTACTCGTTGCTAATTTGGTGACGGTTTGGTACAAAGGAAATTCATATTGATGATGACTACTTTGTAGTCGAAATACGTATTTATAAAACAACAAAATAATTTTACCTAGGAAAATGGGGACAAAAAATCGATTTTTAATCGATACATTGGCATAGTCTCTCAATGAGTTAAACACGAATCTCCCTTGAGCACGACCTAAGTAAACATTCAAACAAGGATCTCTTGTGTCCAGTACAGGCAATGTATTTTTTCTACCGCAATTAGGTTAGCATGGAGTTTAATAAAATTTATTTAATCCAATCTCAAAAAATTTCTCCCAAAATGCACAATCAGGATTCGTAATTGGTCCAGCAATTAAGTAATTATTTAATTAATTATTTGGAATCAAAAATTACAAAAGCTGTTTTCCTTATATCTCAGCTAATTAATGCTTTAGTCTATTTTTTTATAATTAAATAAATTGCCCCCGATTCGCTCTTTCGATATTTATCAATTTGATTCTGCAATTACTGTTTACAATTGCATAATTAATTAAAACTATGATGACCTTGATTCTTATGGTGCGACTCTTGAGGTGTGACGTCATCATAATATTACAGTGGCTAATTAAATCGTAATTAATAATTTTAATTAATTATGCACAAATAAAAGTAATTGTTGAATCAAATGGATTAATATCGAAAGAACAAATCGGGTGCAATTTATTGACATAAACAAATATGGAAAAAAGCATTAATTAGCTGAGATATAAGGAAAACAGTTTTTGTAATTTTGATTGCAAATAATCAATTAAATAATTACCTAATCACTGGACCAATTACGGATCTTGATAGAGAATTTTGGGAGCAATTTTTTTGAAAATTGATTAAATAAATTTTATTAAACTTTCAACTTAGTTGCGGTATTTATTATTTATAAATTTATTCTCTATATTTTATATACACAAAACTTTGTGCTACCTCAAATACCTCAAATTTTAAGAGACATAGACACAGCTCTTACTAAAAATAAGTTTGTTAAATTCGTTTTATTTGTAGAAAAAATTATACACTTTATGTATTAAAAGCATCTTGAGTTTTTTCTTCACTTTTCCTTAACAAATGCTCTAAATGACAGAAACATATGTAAGAATTCAAGAGGCTAACAAATTTCTTTAACACGAAATATTTTTACATTATTATATTTATACGGATGAATACGAATTTTATACCAACAAGTCCTTATGAATATGACTTGAACGCATCAGATCAAAAGCTTTCTGATTTAGAAAATTAATAAACTCGATATACATTAAATATAACGCAGGTTTATAATGACAGAAAATATTGAGCGCACAAAATTTTGGTACATGTGCTCATAGTATAATTAGTCCAGTGTCTTATGCTTGCCCGTTCATATGTTCGCTGCCCGGCATCAAAATCAAAAACTGGAAATACAAATTTGGATATTTTCTAGATATTAAAAGAAGTTTAAGTGCGTGAATTAGTAATATCAATCCATTTGATCCAATGGATCTACGATCCAACTTTAAAACCATAAAAGATAGAAGAAAAATTCAAACACAAACAAATTTTATTTGAAACAAAATTTTTTCGTAAAATGCTTCGATTCGCCACAATGTTCATTTCAATTTAACCAATCAACACATATAAGTATCTTCTGTATATTTAGTGGATTTTATGAATGTTAATGATTAATGATATTTCAAAAAATTGATTACTCTACCATCTGTCAAGTATCAAATTAATTAATTCCGTTGATTGTAATGTTCTCAAATTATATTATTAAATTTAATTTTTAGATCCTTGACTGACGTAACGTAATTACCGATCTCAACCGATCACCAAAGTTAAGCAACAACAGACACAGTCAGAATATGGATGGATGAACATCTAGGATTGCTGTGTACTGTTGTTGTATAGATTCAATATATACACCACTGTAGTCACTATATAACCTTTGTAGCTGAAAAAGTTGAAAAGTGACTTTAAAAAAAATTAATTTTATTATAATAAATTAATTGAAACTTTATTTTATTAAATCCTTAATAATTTTTCTGACCAATTTTTTTATTTTCTGCCAAACTTAAGATTTTAAAGAAGTCAAAAAAAGCTAGTAACAAATCAAAATCGGTCCAATAGTTTGTTTCTTAAATGATAAAAAGCATCCATTAAAAGTTGAATTTTAATCGCAAATGGATTAAATTATTGTAGATGAAGCTATTTGTGGAAGAAAGGTCCTCGTATTGGAACTAGTACAGTGGGTGACTAATCTTCAATTAAGAATTGGTCTTACGACAAAGAAGGTCTATTTAAAGTGAGACGATCCAAGTCTGTGACATCTAGGTCAATGAGCCGTGTAAATAAAAAACTAAATTTTGGAAAAAATACGGAAAATTCAAACAGAAAGAAGACAATTGTGGAAAAACAGTGGGGATTCATTTGAGAATGGAATAAAGAACTTCTACTTCAAATTAATTTCAATTTTCGTGATCCTTACAATAACTTGCTATCAAAAAAGGCGTTAAAAACTAGTATGCTGTGTACTTTTTAGGGATTTCATATGATGTAAGAGACAAGCATAGAAATGTTAATAATATGACGAAAAGGAACTAAACATTACTAATATGGGAATAGTAACACTGAGTTAACGTGGAGATGCCGGAGAATAACACACGGCCGTTAACACACACAGACTTATATATATAAAAGGAAAATGAAAACTCCTGGCCACATTTCCCTCAGTCCACTTCATGTTGTAAACTATAAGAGGTATCATCAGTTGTGTGTAGTATCCTGGTCTTAGAGAAGCGCAAGATGGTCTGTACAAGGTGTTCCATAATAAATGGTGTCATAATATAAGGGTGGCTGGACGATTGAAAATAAGAATTTCCACTTAAGGTAACTCTTTCTAACAGTTAAACTCCTTAACAGTTTTATTCCAGAGTTCGAACTTCGAATGCGACTTCCAACAAGGTTGCATTAAAAGTTTAACGCTACCATGGAGGCGGTTTGAAAGCACTGTTACGTTAAACGTTAAACGCTCCTGTGGAATAAAACAAGACAGAGCGAGGGTGAATGCGAGGCACTCGAATGCATGCTCGTAGTAAACATGTTCAGGCCAGCGTTAGCAAAGAG
Source organism: Chrysopa pallens (assembly GCA_020423425.1). Taxonomy (NCBI): domain Eukaryota; kingdom Metazoa; phylum Arthropoda; class Insecta; order Neuroptera; family Chrysopidae; genus Chrysopa; species Chrysopa pallens. Next base: position 4,902,542 of record CM035592.1, read on the forward strand.
TAGCGTCCAATATTCCAACACAAGAGGGAGAGAGAAAAAAATAGACACTAATGCGACTTCCAACAAGGTAGCAAAAAAAGTATAACGCCACCATGGAGGGGGTATGAAATCACTGTTGCGTTAAACGTTCAACGCTGCTGGGGAGGGGAAATAGAAAGAGGCAGAGCGAAAGTGAATGCGTGGCACTCGGATGCATGCCGTAGTATAACTGTTATAAAAATTTTTAAAAATCGCTATATTTAAAAGAATTTTAATTATTTATCAGAAATCTTATGAACCGATTTTTAAATAAAGCTTTTTTCAACCAGCCATTTGTTCATTTTCCGTCAATAGTTACTCATTTTCCTGCAATATCCGGTACATGAAAGCCAGTTGTTTTGTAGCTAACTGCCTTTGTAGATAGTAAAAGCATGCTTTATTATATGGAATGAGTAGTTTTTCGTTAGTGGTTGGGGGTGAGGGTAATGCTGGATGGTTTGAGGTGCGTGTGGGCAGAGCTTGCTTGAATAAGAGTTCATGTTGCCATAATGAGGTGAGACTAAACTAACTAGGAAACAACACAAGCATTGTGTATTATGTCGAACAACATTGTTGTAAAGTCATCTTCCGAAAACACATTTCATTCTATGAGCATGGGATCGAAACCATGTGTTTCAAAATTATAACACTGTCAATCAGATAGTATCTTATGACCCACAAACACTGTAACAGATAACTCTATCGTGGTTTAAATTATTACAAATTTTTGATTAATACTTCAAACTTTCTTCTAAATTGCTAATATTGAAGTTGTGCTACTTTATGAAAAAATGATGAGAGTGAAATTTTAAGATGCGCCCACATCACCGTCACACAGAATTCACTGGTTGAAGCTGTTGTTATGATTTATGTTACACTCAATGTAAGAATATATATATTGATTTTTAAATTTAAACTGAGCTTTATTGACTGTGTTGACTGATCCTTCTCCAATCCTTTTATTATTTTATTGTAATTAATTATTTGTATGCGATAAAAAAAAGTTTTTCAGTGATGCCAAAGAAGTATAACTTCTGACACGCGATTTTTTTATTTAAAGACACGGTACTGCGATCGAAATTTGACCATAATAAAATAAAAATAAAACAGTATATATGCGTGCACTTAAATAAAACAGTTTATTACACCAAAGAGTATATATGCGTGTGTATGGTAGTGTGTGTTACAAAAACCCGCAAATCTTATATAAGTGTGTGTAATGTTTTTATTTCATTGATTTAAGGAATTTTTTTTTATACATAATTTAAAAAAAAAAATCATTAGAAATCTCCCAATTTTCGTAAAAATGGGTACACAGTTTTTACTTTATATATTAGTATAGAGATATATATTAACGTTTCAAATAGTCCTGATGAACTTTTAATTGATTTCTATGCCAGAATACCTTTTAAAATCGAAGTCCAAAATAATAAAACCGATATTTATCAATTTTAACCAAACGTTATCATTGGCCGGGAATTCATTGTTCACGCTTTTTTTTAATTTTTCCACTTAAATGTTGGTAATTTGTGAACTATACATTATATTTTGATGAAATTTTATATGTAATATATGTGATATAGTTTTACAGTATCAATACTTAAGATTAACTTTCAGAATACCGTGTAAATATATATATATATATATATATATATATATATATATATATATATATATATATATATATATATATATATATATATATATATATATATATATATATATATATATATATATATATATATATATATATATATATATATATATATATATATATATATATATATATATATATATATATATATATATATATATATATATATATATATATATATATATATATATATATATATATATATATATATATATATATATATTTGGTAAGATTCTCTTACAATTAACATCCGGTTCCTACTCTTAACCGCTTGTTCATATACAAATACATATTAGGAATAATAAAGTACTTTATTTTGTTGAATACACCAACATACATACATACAGGATGATTCAGTCATTAAGATATCAACGATTTTTATAACCGTCTATAAGTGGCTAAGTGAGAAAATGCACCAGTGCTTTCAACAAATGCACCCAGTGACAGTTTGATAAATTAGTATCAAAAATGAGGTGGTTGATTGATCATACTGTCGTCGCTTGCATAAGGACGAAATAACCGGCTACAGCAACAATACGATACAAATATAAATGCTAGAAGGCATCTTTTCCTTCAGATGAAGAATTGTTCTAAAAGATGGTACAGATGATCAAAAGTCTAGGACGACAAGGTACAAGGGACACGGTTGCAGTTCCCCTCTTAAATAGCTCTTCTATCATAGATTTTTCAAGCAATTCTATTTAAAAACCATTATTATGCTATACATAGAAGAATATACTCTGCAGACCTTGAAAGAGTTTGGCCGTAGGTTGAGTTTTTGATTAGCAATGGAGACCTTAAGGTAAATATATTAACACACACATCAAATTTATGATCCATAATTTTTTTTCCGAAACGAAACCATTTCCCAAAAGCACTTATTTATAATTTCAAAAATTAAGTGTTTGATTTTGAATTTAGGACATACAGCGTATTCATACAGAAATGATCTAATGTATTCATATAAAATGAATCACCCTATATTCATTAAATACATCGAATATAATTCTACAACTGTTTCATTTTCATCTTCTGTTCAGTATATAAAATAAAATAAACATACTACTACTCCAACAAACAAAGAGTTTATAGTAAATTTTGGACTAATGTTTGGTCTTATTTTAGTAGTTTTCTAGTAGTTGTATTGTTGTGTTGTATTGTCAGTTATATACATGTAAGACTACTAACGCACACGAAGCATTACTATATATATATATTTGTGTACTTAAAACTTACACTAAATAATGCCATCTTTATTTGACCATATAGTTTTTGGTTTTTGAAAACATTATATTCAATTTCATTATTACAATTTGTTATTAAGTTTCTAAATTAATTTATATAATATAAGATATGGTTTATTTCATATAAACTGAATTTAAATGTTCTAATATTTTCATCAAAATATGTAAAATGCATAAATAAACTTTTTAAGTGATTAATTATTATTAGGAAGAGTTGAAGATTTTTACAAGGACGAGTTGCTAAAACTTCTGTCTAGCAAAACATCATAAATAAAATATCTAAATCCGTTCTTCCGTTTAGGGGAAACTATGCGGAAGGTCAGGTCGAAGTAGAGGTATGAGGAATTAAAACGGTCGAGAAGAAGCTTAAGAATTACCATGAGGCACATTTCTCCGGCTCATAATGACTTGGTGGAAATAGGAAATTATCATAGATACATCCGGTTAGTGATAAGTTAAATAAACCGACCTGGTCTTTTAGCCAAAATAAAAACGATATGAGTCTCTTCTACAGGATTCGTTAGGATTTCTATATTTTTTTCTCGAAGAACCGAAAGATAAGTCTATTTGTCGCGGCAGTAGATGGGACAAGTTGAGAAGGAAGGTTAAAAATTCCTTAGTTCCTTGGGAGATATTTTTTCCACACTTTTGTTATCGCTTAAGGATTTTAGGTATTCCATTAGAAATATTAAGAAATTTTATTGAAAAATATAAATATATCCAAACGTAATATAAATTATTACAAATATTAAATTGTCATCGCATAAATTACAAACTTTAGAATCAATTTTGTATTTATTTCAAAAGACTTTTTATATCACAAGTAACAACAATACTAAGCTATTATTGTAGGTTTTTATCACTCGTAGCGCTTCAATCAATTGATCTTCACTCCTGTATTTCTTAAGTTGATTTTCATATTTTGTTGATTGAACTATAACATACGTCTAAATATTTTAGATGAAGATATTAAACAAAATGGTCGTTTATACAGTTTCATTTCTATTTTGTTTGTTCTTATTTTCACTTTCAACATACAAACAAACAATTTTATTTCAATATATTAATTACAACAATGGTATATTGTTATTATTATTATATGTGTTATTGTTATGGCTAGTTCTGCTGCATTCAACTTATGACTCAAACAAACAAACAAACAAACAAACATAACCGTAATTGTTGTACAGAGAGTAATAGTAAATAATAAACAATAAATTAAACATTTATTATTATTATTGTTGTTGTTGTATTAATTTTATCAAAACTTTTAGTTTCATTCTTCAATTTTATTATTCATATTACTTATTCTAATTTTAATTCTAATATTCTAATTTTAATTTATTTTGTTACTCTGAACATAAAATTCAATTTTCTTATAGGTCATTGACATAATTTTTTATACAGGGTGTTTGAAAAATCAGGTTTTCATCAGACCTCGATGTTTTGAGGTTACAGGAAGCTTCCCTGACTAACCCTACGAGGTTGTCACTATGTCTGTATGTATGTATGTATGTGTGTTTTTTTTTTTTGTTATTTTTTTTTTAAAACGGGAGAATCCTTTTTATGGATTCCAGGCATATCTCAACGCTAGCGCCCATACTTACTAAACTCTAAACCCCTTTTCTTCTACCCTCTTATCCCCCATGGAAACTGCCGTCAGGCATTACTTCGTGAGGGGAGGATCTAGCTATTGCTCTTCCTTCTGGTGGCTAAGGTGTCATCTTCCTTCCTTCTATCTTCTGTGATTTTATCTTCCTCTTTCGATGGAACGCTAGTCTGTGAGGATTTCTGTTGCAAACGTGTTGGTAGCGTTCCAGGCAGCATCTGATGACAACATTGCTTCCACTAGTGAAGCTGGTTGCATTCTCTGGTTCAGGATCCTTTCCTACTCTTCACGCTGTGGATTGAAACGAGAACATACAACGAAGACGCGCATCTTCAGCAACTCCTGGGCAGGCCGGGCATTCCGGGGAATCATCGTGCTTAAACCGGTGTAGATACTCTCGAAAACACCCGTGTCCGGACCACATCTGTGTAAGATAATAATTGACCTCGCTGAGATTCCTGTGTGTGTGTGTAAACCACGTCGATCGTCGCCAATCCGATTAATAAAATCGGTTGATTCGTTCGAGAGATATCATTAACGAAATATTCGGGAACAAGTGTTTTTTAACATCAAAGCTCAAAAACAAAATATTTAGCTCAAAAACACGGTAATATGTTAAATTTTAAGTGCTTAGATATGAAATTAGAGGGAAGTTTTAATAGCCTTTATGTTCTACCATTTTCCAAATTTTTTAATAATTTTTATTTGTAAGTAATTCGTGTAAATAATTTATATTTTCTTTATTATGACTTATGTTTTAAACAACACAATTACTCGTAAAGCTTCGATTGATTCAGTTCTTCTTCTTCTCCCATATGTACCATGCATGGTGCGTATAGCATTTAGTGTCATCTAGTTCATATTACATCAAATAAAATTCTAAATATTAAAACGTGATATTTATAAATATAATCAGTACTATTATTTTTAATAGTTTTATTCAGATCCCAGGTTCGTAGTGATGTAATTATTGAGGTAACATATTAAATAATTTAATAGTGAAGAGGTTTTATAAAATAACAATTATTATTATTTATAAATAAATTTAAATATATTTAAAACTTTTAAAGTTATTTCGTCTGATCATTTATAATAAATATATGCATATTTTATACATACAAAAATACTAAGTGTACCAAATTAAACCGTGGCAGGGACATTCCTTTAACAGCAGTGCCAAGTGACAAGACTTTAATTTAATGTGGACAAGGTGCCTATTTCACAGGGCCCAGAGAAGTTAGTGTGTGCAATTTACACACGACAGAAGTGAAACTTCTAAAAGCTTACGAGACGGATATCAGGAGGATAAATGCTTTTACCGAGCTTAAAAATTCTTTTATATAAGGCCCAGAGCACAAAAACAGATTTTCTTGTCAAAATTTCTTATCAGAAAAGCTAATCATGTGCGCATAGCATCGGAATTTCTTATAAGAAGATCTTACGATATTGTCTGTTGTAGGCCATCTGTTAGTTAAAAAAGTAATTAATAAATTTAAACAATTTGAAAGCTCATTGGTTCATTGTGGTTTGTTGTACGTATCCGATGGTACCCGATGATATGCGCACGCTTAAGATTTTTGTTTGATTTATGATCAGATTTTCTAGTAAGAATTTCATATTAGACAGTCAGATGGTGTACGTTAACCATCAGATTTTCTGATCCACAAATCTTCCGAGACCCAGTGTTTATTGCCACTGAGCATTGAATTATTTTCTTCCGTTTCTATGGTTACCAAATACTAGTTTATCAATCAAATCTGTGATTGGTGGTATGATTTAACATAGAACATTTCTCAAAATTTATAATCAAATATCAATGAATAATTATTAATAATTACTATTCAAAATAATTACTAATGCAATTTCTTCAATCATTCTTTAAATTTTCAACCCAATAACTTCAATTAAATGTAATTTTTAGTAATTATTCAATAATTTTTATTTGACATTTGCTATACAATTCACATGCAAACAATTGAACAAATTATGATATTTTTTATAATATGCATGTTTTATTACAAGTTTTAGACACTCGTAGCGCATCAATCAATTAAGTAATCCACGTACTATGTATGGAACGGATATTATCATTATGACAGCTTGTTTTAGAAGGCACTGTACTTTTATATAACTCTATTGAAGTAAACTTCTAATGCTCTCGTTCTAATAAATATAATTTAAATTTATTATATAAATTATTTAATATGTTTGGTTTTAATTCAAATATTTAATTCACATAGAAAATAAATTGATTTTAAACAAATCCTTGAATATTTCTATATTAAATTATGCTATTTTTGAATCAAATTTAAGGAATATTTTTTTCATAATTTATTAATATTTAAACGATATTATCAATACAGACAAAACGCTCCTCAAACGTCGGTAATTATGAAATCTGTATAACCATAAGTTAAAATTATAAAGAAAATATAAGAAGTAACAAATTTCTAGGCTTTAATATTTAACTGATACCATAACAAAACTCTAAAATTAAATAAAATCAGATTCAAAAACTAATAAGTAATTCTTATTTTCTCTTTTTAACTTTGAATTAGGTGGGACACCCTATAGGTCAATGTTGACAAACTGTTTTCCCTTGTATCATTTGGAGCACAAATAAAAATTTGTTTATTATAGTAGCAATAGACACACTGACAAGCAGACTAATTTCTAAATACCATTTTTGGATTCAAGAGACTGCAACAAGTGCATTTTATTTTTAGTAAAAGCTGAATATTAAGAAAACAATACTTTCATTTACTAAGAAACTAGTAAAAAAACTAGTTGCGTGCACTTGTATGTACGCGCTTCAGAAGTTATACTTCTTTGGCATCATTAAAAAACAATTTTTAATTATATACAAATAATTAATTACAATAAAATAATAAAAGGACTGTAGAAGGATCAGTCAACACAGTCAATAAAGTTCAGTATAAATTTGAAAAATTATATAAATATATATTTTATTGCATTAAGTGGTAGCATCATAACAACAGCTTCAATCTGTGAATTTTTTGTGACGGTGAAGCGCGCCCATCTTAAAATATCACTCTCATCATTTTTTCATAACGCACCTAAAGAAGTATAACTTCAAAAATGTTGTCTAAATTCCAATTGTGCCATATTGCTATAATCTTTTATCCAATATTGTGATTTAAATTCGTTACTTTTTGATCACCCGATATAAACATAAATTAATAGCATATATATTACTTTATGCTAGAATTTATTTGTAAAAAAACTGTTAACCGACTTATAACTAAAAAATAATAATGCAAAAAAATGTTTGTGCATATAAAAGTTAGCTTAGCAGTTGTTTGAAGCGACAGTACTACAGCTACATATTGTATTTCATTGAATACTTGTTCAACTGGTTTTTAGCTTACACAAAAATCATTTATCATTTAACTTAATTTACTTAATATAAATGCAGACTCACTTGTAAGACTTACAAGACATGTAATAAAATTATTAAAATTATTTCGTTATTCCGTTTTTTCCGCAGCCTTAAGCACAGCTTTGATGATTGTATGAGATTCCATATTGACCAATAGTCTCGCCCTGTCATTCTAGAACTGCCCTTTAAATTGAAGTTAAAATTGTCAAATATCTTATGACATGATATATCAATAGTTCCTTTATAGAACATGTACATGCATTAGAAGTTATACTTCTTTGGCGTCTGAAAAAAGATAGCAAAAAATAAATATTAAAATTAATCAATATGTTAAAAATTCGATTTGACAAACGAAATAATTAAGTAATTATTAAAAAATAATTAACTATCAAGTAATATTTCTAAATGCTAACAAAATTAACCTCCAAATATTTGAAAACACTCTCAAAGAGTTTTTACACAGTTTTTTGCAACTGATAAATTTATATAATAAATAAATATAATTATTTAGAATTGATTATTAATAATATATTGGTTCGTAATAAAATAATATACTTAACATCAACTGGCTGCTTATTAAATTTAAAAATAACAACACGTTTTGTTAGACACCTTACGTTCAATCCCAATATACTATGTACCATACTTATAGTAAGTATTGTATATTCAGATGGAAACTGAAACCTATAAGTTAAGTTAGTCATTTAAACAAATATATATTATTAATTCTATTCGGTAGCCAACTTCATCATGTCGTTTTTATGGGATCGTGCGAGCATAGCCCACAAATTCACTCTCATCCAAACGTGCCAAAAGAAGTATAACTTCCATAATTTGGGCACACATTTACGTTGCGAGTCAAATCACAAACCTTATAATTGTTAGTCTTAAGTATTACCAACTTCCCCGTATATACTTGAAAGTCAATTGTAGATACTTTTATGTGTAATGTTTTCATTCCAATTATTTTGTATGTTTATATATGATAACTATAAACATGATAAATTGTTTTCATATTTGTGTGTGCGATTGTCAGATGCGGAAAATGACTATAGTTACCTGGCAAGCATCTGTTGGGAGATTGATTGTAGGAAGGTCTGGGATTCACTTCCAAGCAGATATATAGTGTTTTCAATTCTAAATATATTTGAATAAAAATACGCTTAAAAACGTTTGCCTGTTGTAAGTGCAAATGTTATTTTTGCTTGTCTAAAATGGATATATTTTAATTATTCCTTTTAAATATTCCTACGTTATAGAATCTGACAATCGCAGACAAAACTGGAAACCATTTACTTGTATTCATAACAACGTGCTGTTTGTACGAAAAGAAACACTGACTTATTTATTAATATGTCAAAAATCCACTGCCCATAATTCGTCCGTCTCAAACGTCTACATAAACTGTGACCCTAAAAGATTTAAGAGTGTCAAAGCGACTTTATTAGATTTTTTAAAATAAAAAAAATTGAACAAATTACATATCTAATTAGTTTCATTAGAATCATTAATATAAAAACAAACCAATTTGAACCATAGAATTAATGATTTTTGTATACTTGGTAAGACCAACAACAACAAAAAAAATAAAATGTCTCATTGTCAAATCATTACACACTAATTACAGGTTTTATTGAAACACGAAATATATTTTTGTATGCGGAAAACACTAATTATTTTAATAGATTGTTAAATGCATTGCGTTTTCAATCACTTGAATTCATGAATCAAAATATTGTTTTTGTAAAATGAATGATTTAGTTTTTTTGGAGAAAAAAATAGAACTGACTACAAAACAAAGGTTCCAAAAATAGATAACTATTGTACTCCAAATATTTAACCAAAGCTTTTTTAACATAGTATTGAGCTTTAGTTATAAGTGTTTGTTGCACCACTTATAACTAAAGAACGGCTGCATCGATTTTTATGAATTATTTTTTGTATATTCGATAGGTCCGGGAATAGGTCATAAGCTATTTTTTATACTCCTAAGTGAAAAAAGTGGTCCACCCTAAAAATTTCTTTTATTGTAAGTACTCGCTTAAAGTATGTTACAAATCCTATTAGTATCATTTCCATGGAAACCAAAATCAAAATTTAAAATTCAAAATGAAATTTATATATCTCTTCTATTCTATAGAAAGTGTGTATATCGCATGGTTTAAGTATAACCGGAGCCATTCGTGGTTCTGGAGTTCTATATACTATTTTTCATCAAGGATACGAGAATCACAGCAGCATCTGCATGAAGTATTAAACACGTTGATATAAATATTTCGTGTAATGGGTATCGCACACAAAATAGTGGGTTACACACCAAATGCCGGGCATTCTATAATAAAAGATTTTCGGAACTTCTACCTCTTAGGGTATGAAAAGCGGAGGCAAAGTTTACTTCAAATTTTGGCATGCAATCGATGTAATACAATTGTCTTGTTTCATTAATTTAATACACACAATAAAATCAATTTCGGTCACTTGACAAATTATTGCATAATTCCCTAGCAATGCCTGAGATTAAGGAAATCAAGTGTATGCGTGTCTTGATTTTCTTTACATTTGAACATCATAACTTTATCTGTAACATTCAGTGACTTCCTTCAGTTAAATCTTTCTATTAAGCATAAAACAATCTTTTTGTATATTATTGATAAAAATTGGGAACCAATTGAAATCTACCTCTTTCCTTTGAAGTCAGTCAAAATAATACGCTTCCATTCATTAAAGCCTGTAATGTTTTTTTTTGTGTGTCTTAACATCTGTATTCACAATGTTGACTTGACTCAACAAACTACAAATCAAGGAATTAAATCCACAATTGTTTTTTGTGGATGTTGTTAGCTGAATGGTTGATTGACATTTATAATTTGATGATAACTGGTTTCTGGTTGTCTTTTGGAGACAATGCACATACAAAATAAATGTGAGGTCAATTCACTTAAAATGTTGTATGGATCAAAAAAAGTGGCTTCCAATTAAGATAATAATAATTTGTTTCTTTGTCAAATTCGTGTTTTTTCTATAATTTCCTACAAGTTGACCGAATCCGTATTGAATAATATATTTTGTTTCTGAAGAACGATGTCCGTAAACAGTTCGGACATCAATCCAAGCGTCAAATTGTTTAAGAAATCGTCATTCAAAACAACAAGATTAGAACGAAGTTCTTGGCAATAAGAAAATGATTTTTTTTTAAATAGTTACCTCTTGACCCCTGAGATGGCCTTCGGCCTTTGCTCCTCGTAATAGATATGTACATATATCATACTGATCGAACTGTGGTACTCTAATATAATTGAGAGAAGTGTATGGACCTCCAGAAGAGCATGAATGATGGGATAGGCACACACTTTATATAATTAACCGCCCCATTATCCCACAAGGCAGTTCTATTCAAAAATTGTCCGTACTTTCGAAATTGCTTTAACCTTTCTGCTGTGGCCAGCTAAGAAACATCTACAACAGCGTAGGAAATCTCAATTTTAGAACAACTATTAATTTTTCTTTTGGGTTTGGGTAAATCATTGTAAATTTCGTGGCATTAAACTTACAAACGATGATGAATAATGATGTTTGAATTTTTAGTAATGCCCAGGTTTACCACACCTAAAGCAGCTGCTAATTCCATGATTGTAATGATTCCAGATCTTAGAACACATTGAATCAATAACATTTCGATTCGAACACTGTTTTCATTCAGTTGTAGCTGAAATAAAACATATTTTGATGTGAAAGGCGAGGGTAAACTTCAGTGTTGGCGTGGCGATATAGGCCGTGGCGGCGCATCTCCATGCTTTGGAATATATGTACTATACGTAGTCGTAGGTAATGCGCAAGTGGCTGTACGGAATCTGTCTTGCCACACTGATCTTGCATACCTCTAGTATATACAGTGTTATTTACTACGTTACATATGTGACGCGTAACTTATGTTACACATATGCCTGACGTCCCGTGTGACGGCTCACAATTTTGGTTTTTATTGCTCAAATAATTGACAAAATTAAATAGATTCCTCTTCAAATAAATACATGGTTTATGTGACTGTGATATGGGGGAGTCAGTAGAGGATTGCTGGTATAAATTTATTCAAAATGTAAACCAAACGAATGAAAGACAAAAAAAAACAGGCAACTATTTTAAAATGTCATAAATATTTCAAAGAAACCATACAACAGCGTCCTCCGTCCGTACACTGCTAAGTTGTTCGTCGTTTTGCATACATAGTTTTATATTTATATGATATCATATAAAGTGGTCTAAAGACGTTCTATTAATTTGTTGCTCCCGTCAAGTCAAAACATATACATGTGCCAAAGTTCAAAATAGCGACATAATTTGATAATAATTCCAAAAAAGAAAGTTCATTTTCTGGATAATTGAACCCAGAATGCTTACAAAAAACAATAATCATTTCACGATTGAGGAAGTAGTTTTTATCACCTACTTCACTTTTTTTTGTAGCGATTTGACAACATCTTGCAAGTTATCTACCCTACCAAAATTACTGTTAAAACCAAAAACAAAATGATAAATAAACATAACGGGAATAATGGCTTTGATTGTTATTTTTATTTTGTTTATCACTGTATGAGGGATGTAGGAAAATACGAAAATAAAAACCAATTGAGTTTTGCTCTGAAATAACGAGAAAACAGCAATTAAAGCCTTTATTCCCGTTATGTTTATTTATCACCTTAGTGACACTTTAGTTCAAATTATATTTTTTTAATTCAAATAATATTAATTATATTTTTTAAAATCAGATTATATTTTCTCACAGCACCGTGTTCATTCCTTTCTTTGGTAAACCATTGTCATCAAGTGTAGCGTGTCTCCACCTGTTCATACCATAGTTCTCTGTCGATAACACGGCCAAATTCAAAATCCAATTAAAGAGACTCCGATACGTTATAGTGTGTCGTGTTTTTTTTTACATTCATACAAAATTAGAGGCTGGATAGTCGCCAAGTAGTCGTCGACTTCGAAAGTGATCGTAGACTCGAGTATATCTAAGTACTAAATTTACAAAGTTCTTAATTCCGGTATTATCTACAAATAAGAATGAACAATAATTTGCAACGTGTATGGAACCCTTTAGTTAGACACGAACCTCAGAATCTAGACATATGTAACACTGTGTGTAGTATTTTCTATCAGACTTTCTATCACAGAATATGAAAATATTATGAAGATGTTCAAATAAAATATTTATAAAAATATTCCAAGCTTTCACATTCAATTTTCATCGAAAGTTCGTCGTCATTCCGTTCTCGACTCGTTTGTTGATCTTTTCATTTTTAGTTTTTTATGCTGTTTTTTTTATTTTTATCCACTGAATTTAAATGTTTTATAAATTGAGGGGTTTGAGATAGTTACTTTGACATTGCATTCAGACAAGCAGCAGGGTGGGGGATGAGAAGAGGCAGGGAATGGGGGTTCATAAAATCATATATTAATAATGATCTTATATGTATATTATAAGTGGTTATATCTTATAGATTCACTACACGCTTAATAAATCAGGATTCAGTACCAAAAAAATCGAAAAAAACATCTGTAGCTTATTTAAATATTCCCAGAGGAATATTTTAATTAAAGTTTTAAGGCTTAATTATTAGTTTGAAAAAAAGAATGGGTGCCTGTACGTTATGTACACGCGTCAGAATTTATACTTCTTTGGCATCATTAATAAACAACTTTTAATGGCATGCAAATAATTTAATTGCAATAAAATAATAAAAGGACTGAAGAAGGATCAGTCAACATAGTCATTAAAACTTGGAAAAATTCAATAAATAAATATATATTTTCTTACATTAAGTGTAACATAAATCATAACAACAGCATCTACCTGTGAATTTTGTGTGACGGTAATGCACATGCATCTTAAAATTTCACTCTGATCATTTTTTTATATCGCGCCTAAAGAAGTATAACTTCAAAAATAAAGTGGAACATCCGGTAAGTAAGTTGGTTTTAACGCAATGTTTATTTTTATCGCTTTTCTTTCGGAAAATGTAGTGGTAGACAGACAAATGTCTAGCAATTTGGGCTAAGCGGGCCTGAAAAATCTAATAGTGTAAATTTAATCCAAAATTATAGGAAATTAAATTAGTATTTTATCTTAGGGTACTCAGTTTCCTGAGCGTTAAAATCTATAACAACAAGAAAATCCTTCATCCTTCAGTAAAGAAATTATCTACATTGATAAAAAAAAACCGTCTATAAATAATACGCTAAACAAAAAGGTGAAAATTAATATTTTCCGCAAATTATGTGATAACAAAAAAGGTTAAAGTACATTTTTCAATTTTATGTAACTGCAGCAGGCTATAACAATGGCTACATTGTTCAGGTTTTGTTGTATTAAGACAAGAGTAATTAAATGGAGAAAATTTTAAAGCATAAATACATAAATTTATCGTTTAAGATGGAACCACTAATGTTATCATCTTTAGCTTAGTTTTTAATAAAATAATCATTTTACATGTACAGAATGTTCTGTAAGAAACCAGCAATAATAATAATCCTCTTCAAGATGTGACCATCTGAAAAGCTATGCACGTCAACGGCACTCATTGTTTTTCTATTATATCTATCGTTGATGTAAGTTGCCTATCTTGAGAGAATCTTTAAGATAACATCTATTTTCTTTGCCTGATCTTTTTCCAGGCTTCGTTACAACGAATTTTGGCTTCTTTATATAGTTTTGATAGTTCCATACTAACTTTATTTGAGATCCCAAGTAAATACGTGCAGTTAATTTGTGTTTAGGGCTTTGATTTTGAGACTGGGGAATGAATTTATGTTACTCATGTGAGTAAAAGATTAAAATTTGAAGCTGTTGATTCGTTTTAAACCTTTGAATTAAATATTCAAGGTAAGATATTTTTGGTCCTTGTTTTCCCAAAGCTGTAATTAAGCTGTTTTAACTGTAAAAAAATCTATGTCTTATAAAAATTTTCGTGATTTAAAACAATTTAAAAACCGATCTCTTTTATTTTGATTCCAAAATTGTTTAATTTAAAATCATCCAATAAAAATAGAATCATCTCGTTGAAGACGTTTGGTCAAAATTATTCTGCCTAAATCATATTTGTTTGGGAAATTATGGAGCCCATATTGTGAATCCCAAATTTTGATATATGTTTACGTTGCAACGTCACTAGAACTGAAATGCAAAGTGCTTTGAAAGATTTTCGGTTTTGTGTGTGAATGTGTTTGCGTTCGGAATTTTTCGTCTCAACTTTTCATTTTTCTCTCGATTTTTCCTGTCTAGAACAAATTAATGATATCCAGGTGAAATAACTTTTATTCCACGTGCATAATAGCCAATTCGGCACAGCCAAGTTTTTACTACCCTCGTTTGGAAGTTAATCTTCTGGACTTTGCGGTTCACACTCAGGCTGCTTGTTTTTTAAAACTATATCAAGGATCAAATAATCTCAGCATAAATATAATTTGATCATATAATTCAGACAAAATTGTTGACTACACCAGTCTTATAGTAACAAGCTTAAAAAAAATTTGTCAATGTTTGAGAAATGACAAAAATGATTCAATAGATTTTAGAAAAGACCCCCCCCCCCCACTGACCTAACATAATTACCGATCTAAACCGATCACCAAAGTTAAGCGACAACAGGCAAAGTCAGAACATGGATGGATGAACATCTAGGATTGCTGTGTACTGTTGTTGTATACATTGAATATATACTTACTGTAGTCACTATATTACTTTAGTGGTTGAAAAAATGACTAAAAAAAAGATAATAGAAAAAAGGTTAAATTTGTCCTATAAGACGATTTATTTTTTAAATCTGCTTTCCAGTTTTTCCAGAAACTTTTTCCTTTTACTTTCATATCCAGAAAATTCATATTGCTTCTCTCATTAAGGTCAAACTTTTTCATACACCCAAACACCCTGTAAATTTCTACATACTTGAAGTGAGTGTTTGGTGGTATTCGTAGTTTGTTTAGTTGAAAGTGAATATATATTTTCATCAGATTGTACTTTAAGTTTTAGTTCTATATTGTATATTTATACAGTGTAGATAAAAAGAGATAGCGAGATGGTAGAAATGGGAGAGAGATAGTAAAGAGAGACTACTATCTCTAATATACATGTGGTGTGGTGTGGTGTGGTTGGTTGGGTGGTAGTGGTAAAGCCAAAAGATATCCATAGAGATTACACCGGACATGAAAACTTACTGCTTTACATAATTAACTTCTAAATATAACATTAAGAGATTTTCTGAAGTCTGTACGTTCATACGTTAAGTATATTATAGACCAGGGGAGATAATTGTTGAAAAGGGAAATAAATTATAGTTGAAAACGGAAAAGATAATATAAGAAAACTGAAAGGAAAAATAAATTAAGGGCGATCTGAGTTCGGGGTGAGTTTTTAAGGGTAAAACACGGTTTATCTGATTTTCCGGGCAAACTATAAGTCCTCTGGAAAAAAGTTAATGGTAAAGTTGTAGATAATAAAGAGATTTACAACTTTTGTATTCACACTTTTTTTTATATAACCTAAAAATTTATGTGTAAAATTCAAATAACCAAATTTTTTGTGTTTTTTAATCATTTACAAAACAAATTTTTTCCACGAAAACGTATTTTTTTGATTAAAAATATTTATTTTTTCACCTTAATTTGAATAAATATCGAAAAAGCATCCTAATTTTCAATTTAAAAATTTTGAAAAAAGTGTATATATAAAAGTTGTAGATCTTTTTATTTCCTACAACTTTTCCATGTAACTTTTTTCCTTAGGGCCTGTTGTTTTGCCGGAAATCGAAATAAGTCATGTTTTACCCTTACAAACTCACCCCCTCCTACTTGCCAAACTTTCAGATTGCCCATAATTTAAGTTTCCTTTAATTTTTATCATATTATCTTGCGTATCCAATTTCATCCTACTATAATTTTCATCCACTTCTTACCCGTTTTTAAAGTTTCTACCCTGGTCTATTATGTATAAATGTATATTCATTTTCATTAACTATATATGTATGTATACTTAAAATTTTCTCAAATTTTCATATTTTCTCTCTCCAGCATTAATTTTTCAATTTTGTCTACTAAAATTCTAATTTTTGTACACTCGTCAAAAATTTACTATCTAGAAATAATTGAAGGCGCTAACATAATTTTAAAACGCTAAAATAAGACCGAGAGGTTTGAATTGGACGATTCAAAAGAAAAATTTAAAGATCCGCCTAGGCGTTTCCATAGCATGGATACACACAGATCTAGTTTAGTCACTTGGAAGACCTGATTTAATATTAAGTGTGTACCTACTATTAGGAGCTTAGGAACATCTAAGTAAAAATGAGGCTATATTAATTCTATAAACACCTTTATCAAATTTTATTATCTAAACGAACTTCAGACTATATTTATTATACTTCTAACATATTTCATGAAAAGTGAGGGTGCATAAAATTGATTAGATTTTAACAGAGACCCCTTGACAGTTTTTTAGACTAGGCAATCAAGAACTTTTAAGATGTCGTCAACTCCAGACTACATTCGCTCCATGTTGATTATTAGATAAATTTAATATTTGATTATAGATTCTGTTGTATTATTTATACCTTGGTATAAAAAAACTTATGAACGTATTATAAAAGTATTGTTGAAGTTTATAATAACTTATGCTATGGATAGCAAGAAGTCTAATATAGAAGAAAAAAACTTTTAAATAAAGTGTTAAATTAACCTTAAAAATAGAAATTATTATTTTTTTTTATTATTGTTTTATAAAACTTTATTTTTTGTTTTAACTTTTAAGTATGAATAATATTACCTAACAATTTTTTTATTAAAGCTAGTAGTTATTTAAGGTAGAGAGTAAATTAATATATTTTGTATTTGGTATTATGAACACAAGCGAATTGTTATATTGTATAATATTATCTAACAATTTTTTTATTAAGATAGTAATTATTTAAGTAGAGAGTAAACTAATACATATTTTAACTATTTGTAATATATTGTAATATTGTTACCTACATTTGTTGTTGTATTGGAATAGTATTAATATTTGCATCTCAATAAATAACTGTTTTCAATTGAAATGATAGAAAAAAATGAATAAGTAGAAACCGTCTTGTCTCACTGGTATAACTATTATTTATGTTTGCATCTTGAAAGCAGTTTGGTTCAATTGTAGTTTTCTAGAACCAACATTTCGCAGTAATGCCCTTCGAATCGTATGCGAGGTTTAGGCCTCTCTCGTATTGAACGTTGTTTTTGAAGTAATACTGTTTTAGGCGTGTTATGACAAAATGATGAGAGTGACAATTTTTAGATGCGCATGCATCACCCACACATAAAATTCACAGGTTGATGTTGTTGTTATGATTTATGTTACCACTTAATGTAAGAAAATATATATTTATTTAATTTTCAAATTTAAACTGAGCTTTATTGACTGTGTTGACTGATCCTTGTCCAGTCCTTTTATTATTTTATTGTAATTCATTATTTGTATGCAATTAATAATTGTTTTTTAATGGTGCCAAACAAGTATAACTTCTGACGAGTATACATTACGTACAAGCACCCATATTTGGCTAAAAATGAATAAGACTGAATCAAATGTAGGCGCTAAAATCAATTAATAGCCTAAATAACCATCTACTTTTTTCTCTTACAGTTTCGAGTCCTTTATTCTTGACATACATATTGCCCCTCTACATTCTACTCTCACGTAAAGGTAGCCTAACCTTTGCAACGGACACTTCTCTCGCTTGACCCACAATCCATGTGGTCAAAGAACACTTCCAAATGTTAATTTTTTTCAGAATTTTTTTTTGGGTCCTATTTTTCACAGCGAGTATATTTAATAGAAGATTTAGTGGTATCATAATACTAATTCGTGGACTAAATGAACTGTGTTTTTTTATTTTCTTAAAATTTTCGATGAATTTACCAACGACTTATTGCTATAAGTTAGCAACATATTATCCTTATATTACCTCCTATATAATATCAGAATTGTTTTTATCCATGATATCAAAAACTTTTAACTAAATTATTTCAAGAAAAAGTTATTCACTTACTAGAGACGAACACAAAACAAAATACAAGACAAGAATAAAACAAAATATCTAGAGAGAATAAAATAAAAAATATGAAAAACTCTTCTATGCAAATGAAGTGGAGAAAATAAAAAATAAAAAAAATCCCCTACAAGTTATAATAGAAAAAATATTTTCTAGAGATTTATTTATGAACAAATTATTTTATTCAAATATAAGAACAAAAATACTTATTAGTCTAGGCGCTACGTCATTTTATTGTTCCTAACTTAAATTTTTAATTTTATAATTATTAATGAGAACTCTAGGATTTTTCGAATAAAATTTCGATTTTATATCCCAATTTCCTAGATTAAATTATTTTGTATTTTATAAATACATTATTTCGACTACAAAGTAGTCATAATCCGTATGAATTTGCTAGTTGTAATGATTCTCTGAGGTGATGGCCAATGATATTGGATCACGTGGTTTTTGTCATTAAAAAAAATTGAACGTACAAAACTTAAATTTATAAAATACAAATTTGATCTAGGAAATTGTGGAAAAAATCGAAATTTTATATCTTTATTTCTAATGGCTGAATACTTTTTCATGGATCCATTGGACTCACTGGACAAACTTTGCCCAGAAATCTGAACGTCGTGATTCTGTGAGAAAAGCTAATAATGGTTCAAAATTTGACGCATATAAACACACATTAACTCCGAAACACAAATATTCTTGTGAAATATATGGAGATCTCATTTCATGAAAATATGAAAATTTGATCTTGATTTTGAGTCTCGCAGCGACATCAATATCTTCCATTAAAAGGAAATTTAAAATAATTTTTTTTAAAGTAAATTTTATTGATTTTCTCTGCTGTAATTTTTATTATAACAAGGATTAAATATTTAATTAAAAATTATAATTATAATTTTTTCATAATGATTATGTGATTGATAGAAAGAGTCCCCTAAGAAATTCATTCATATGAAAAAAAAAATGCAAAAATAATTTTATTCACTTTTTGATAAATTTCGCTATTTGATTTCCAAAAACAATCTACAGCGAATAATCTAAAATGTTAAGATAAAGAATTCTAATTAAAAAAAAAAAAAAAAACACAAATCTTAAACGGCTATAGCACAAAGCATGCAAACTGTCACCGTCAAATTAGCAACGAATAACATCCCCTCAGAGAATCATTAGAACTAGCTAATTCATACTGATGATGACTACTTTATAGTAGAAATAATGTATTTATAAAAAATACAAAATAATTTGATCTAGGAAATTGGGTCGAAAAATCGAAATTTATTCGGCTAATTTTCAAAAATTGAGTAGATTCTCCTGTCAGTTGAACTCTCTTACATATTTTTGGAGTCCAAGGTACAATAAAATAAAAATCATACACTTCGAAGCGACACTAAGGCTAAAGTAACTAGAAAAATCATCAGTTCTAAACCAGTGAAAATAACAACTAACAGAGTTAATTGTTTAGATACTCACATATGGTTAATTATCAATGTTTTTAATCATGGATATTCATAAAATTCTCTAAATATCTATTCTATACAGTTATAAGTACATTTATAATAATAATATGCTGTAATTAAATATGTGTTTATTGGTTAAATTTGAGCTAAAATTGTGGTGAATCAATGGCTTAAGAATTGGGAACTCATTTTTCATATCTTGAATACCTCATCAAAATTTCTATTAGCTGCCTCTTTTCGTTTTTGAGTCATTTTGAGTCATACGGAAATGGTCTAATTTTGTTTGAACACATATACCAAAATTTTGTCGGGGCTACAATATTTTCTAGCATTACAAACCTTAGACTTAAATTAATATATTCTGACATATTATGTATGTTGAGTATAAAAAGGGGGCTATGCCAGAATTTATAAAATTAAAAACTTCCTCCGTATTTGAAGTCGTTTAAAATTACTGGAAGAAGCCCCTCTAATAGTTTAAACATATGGAAGTTATATGGCATTACTGTGAACAGATTTTTTATCACTTATTATAAATTATTATAAAGTTGAAAATTGTTTTCAACAAAAAATAAAAAACAGAGTGAAAACAAAAATAATTTGGACCAGTTAGTTTGCCACTATTTTGTTTGCTATAGTTAGTTATTACAGCTTATGAAAGCTGTAGTAGGTTGATAGTAGTAAGTATTAAAGGTGCCTGCATCAGTATTTGGGGAGGTGGAAGGAAAGCTGTTATAAACCACTAGTGTACGTAGAGTTCTATAAACATTTAATAGCGTCGTAGCGTGAACGTAAACTTAAATGTACTTGTTATATGGTCTCATATTTTCTAGTAATCATATATTATTCCATTTATATATATAATATGGTGGAAAATAATTCTTATGTTGGTACGAATACATATAGTCCAAGAGTTAATGACAGAAAAAAGCCCACCTTGTTTGGAAACAAATATGTTTAGGGTCAATATTGTCAACGATTAGGGTCCCCTTTTCAACGACTAAGGTCATGCAGTGACTACAGTGGATATAATATTCTATAGTAAAACAGCACAAAGCATTGCTAGGGGATCACCCGTCAACAAGTACTGACCGTGTCTGATGTCATTTATCTGTCATTATGTTACGTCAGTGGTACGGATCTCCTGTTATTTTGAACTTGCAAATAGCTCTGATTGTTTCAAATACAAGACAAGAAAATTTGCATCTCTTTGGGAATTTTGGATAAATACCACAGTTTTCGGGAAATCGCTTAAAAAATTTGTTTTAATATATGGCAGTTCCAAAATCCAAACGTTAAATGCATGTGCAAGCCTCAAATCAATATCTGTTAAAAGATACAACCCTTCGCAAAATCGAAATTTTTTGGTATTCGATTTTGATGAAATTATATTTTTACGGGTAGTTTAATTTGCCGATTTCAAAAATAACCCACCCATTTAACGAATAAATACGTAGGGTTTGAGCTAACAGCTAAAATCCAATACAGGCGTCAGTATTTCGATACATATTAAACTATATATCTAATCGTAAGTTTGATTTTTGGTTACCCTTAACCTTTTTCTCTATTAAATCAAGAAACTTTAGCAAAATTTTTCAATTTTTTTATATACACTTAACTTCTCACGATAAAACGCTTTTTTATAGCAAAATCTGGATACTCTACGCTTAGTTTATATCTAAATTCATAATTAGTAACCATGAAAATCCATAAACGAATTTTTAGTAGTAGATTTTGATGAAATTTTTTGAAAAATGCATTAAAGTTTACACACCAAAAGTTTGAGTATCATTTCTCCCCAATGTAAATGCATTTTACCAATACAGGACAATAAATGTTTACTGAACACAAGCCGAAGGTGTTTGATATTTGCAACAAAAACCCAAAATTAAATTTCTTAGAAGCTGTAAAAATCAATTAAATAAAAAACCAAAATTATACAATTTTAAATAATCAATTAGACCTCAAAAATTTCAAATTATAAATATCGAAGAAATATTTACCAACTCCACCTACAGTTTCTTCATTCCAAATAATCTTACCTACTATCCCAATATATTTCCAAAATAAAAGAATTAATTATTCATTATCTGATAATGAATGGTAAAAAATCAACATTAGTGTGACCGCTTTCCTTCTTTGAATTCTAAATGAAAACTGTCTTATATTTAGAATTTCTTGAACATGCGATATGAAATGGATAACTAGTATGTAAAAGCTCTCGGACTAACTTCCAAAAGCTTGTAGTTAGTTATATTGTTAGTTAGTAAGTTAGCTATATAATATTTGGAACGTGTAAATATTGGTACGACTAGTAACTAGTAACTAGTACTGGTACCAATGTACCAATGTATCAGGTGTTGATGAAAGGTACCAAAATTAACGGCCAATGTTCACTATATGGACTACAAACTAAACTATGTTTCTTTGCTATTGTATATTTCATTTTCTTCCTACAGGAATATTTATAACGTTTTGTTAATCTTTGAAAAGGGAACGAGTTTAGTAGATTTTCAGTAAATCAAAGTATTTTAAGGCATTTTCGTTTCTTAATTAGGATATTTTTGTTCGAAAAATTAATCTTAGAATTTTATAATTTTTATTATTTCTATGAATACGAATTTTTTGAGGCTTTTCTCTTTAATATTTCTATTTTTCACTTTTCAATTTTTCACGCATTTAAAAAAAAAAAAAGTTTCTTGCTTTGATACGCGAAAACAAAACCTATTTTACTCTTGGGTTTATTTTTTTGTTTAAATGGGAACGTGTACGTTATGTACGCGCGTCAGAAGTTATACTTCTTTGATATCATTAAGAAGGAGGCCTGAAGAAGGATCAGTCAACACAGTCAATAAAGCTCAGTTTAATATATTTTCTAACATTAAGTGTAACATAAATCGTAACTACAGTTTCAACATGTGAATTTTGTGTGACGGTAATGCACGCGTGCCTTAAAATTTCACTCTCATCATTTCGTCATAACACGCCTAAAGAAATTATATTTAGCTGGAAATAATCATGACAAGAAAATAAGTCCAGAAAACGTCATCTATTTGGAAAACTATTTTTAAAAGTTTACTTTGTGAATATGAAAGTTCCTGAATTAAACAACTTAGCTGAATTGCCTCTTAAAATAGTTTCTTAAAGCCTTTCTTAAGTCACAACGTTTATAACTGGCTTTTTGAAGTGAAACTTCTAATGCGACTTCCAACAAGGTTGCGTTAAACGTTTAACACTACCATGAAGGGGGTATTCTTCCTATTTTCTTTTCCACGCACGTGCTCCACGCACGTTTTTGATTTAATAATTTAGAATTTGTTATCAACTTTCTTAACAAGTTTTGAGTTTTAAATAAAATATATAAAATAACGAAAAATTTTTACTATATTGTGTTTTTGATACTGACTTAGAAGTAAAAAATAATTTTTATTGGTACAATGGAAATATTTATAAGAAATAGAACGAAAAATATGTTGAACTATTATTACTCCTTACTATTATTTCTTGGCTAATTTAAAATCATAATCAAAAATAGAAAGCTTCTTAGGAGATTTAGAATCTGAATGAAGTTTTAAATTTTTATAAAACCAATTATTTTGTACTTTTAAGTTTCTTTCGAAAATTATTTTTTATAAAAATTTTCATTTTCTATAATAATTCTTGATGTCCTCATTACAAAATGTATAATAAATTCTCAATCACAAGAATGATTTTTCGAACCACAATTGATCGAAATAATCGAACCATAATATAAAAGTTTTTCTAAGAATAGCTCGTAGAAAAAAACAAATAATAAATCTTGATTGTCTTGATGTGGTGTACACAGTCAAGTAAGTTTGGTGGATTCGGTGGTGATCAATAGTAGGTATTTGATCAAGCAGAAACAATTTATTTGATTTAAATAGTGAATTAATATCTACTTGGGAACAATTCAACACGATATTAAAACGATTGTAAATCTTTATTTGAAAATAAATTTTTATTTGTAGTTTTTAAGTTAATTATAGCTTCTTGATGTGTGTGTGGTTGGTTACTCGCTACTGAAACATTATTAAATTTATTATTAAGAGCTTTTACTACATAATGTTTTAGTTATGAGAATGACATTGATTTAAATCACCCAAGTGGTTGTAATTTATGAGCCATGTGGTACAACAAACACTAAATGTAATCGGTTTTAGCTCAAACTGATTTATATTTTATAAAAGTAAATTTAATTTTGATTTTTTAAAACAATTATTGGGGAAATTTTACAAGATGGTCCAAAATGATGTCTTACAAAAATTCTGAATTTCTAGTAAAAAGGCGCAAGCAAAATTTTGGCAAAAAAACCAAGATTTTTTTTCATTAAGATTTTAAGCTTTTTTTTTATGAAATTATCAAATGTTGTCTGTCATTTTTGGTGACGTAATACTGGTATATAATATTAAGAATTCTAGTATAACACAAAATATAACGCTTTTAAGCATTTTGTTACTATTTAAGGGGGTCATCCCATGTGATGGGGTCAAAAAATCGATTTTTCGATTTCATAAATTGCTTTCTTAACATGTCTTTTATGCGGTATTAAAGTGATTTTTAAAAATTCAAAATCGATTTGAAGATACCGCAGGTAGAAAAAAGAGCTGTGCGAAGCGTTGAATTGGCAGTTGAAGTCCGGACCTATTGTGTACATTTATATGTTTTATACATTTATATGTTTATACAAGTTTAGACAAGTGTTAAAAAGGATAAGACAAATAAAGAAATCGGTGGAAAAGGACTCAGTAAACTTACCGATAAGGTTATTCAAGAAACAACGATTTTCTATGGATTAGCTCTTTGACGTCATCCAGATTTGCTTGAAGATGTGAAGAAGGAAGTTTGGGCAACGCATTATCACAAACGTTTTTCAGATGAAAACCCTAAACATAAATTTTGTCCAGAAGGCGAAGACAGTTGATGTAAATGGTGTAAATATTCACTTGAAATAATCATATATGACAAAACAATGTTTGGCGGGTCAGCTAGTAATATATAATATTATATATAATATAATACATATAGTTTTGTTTACATTATAGATACATATATAATATAATATAGACTGGATAACATATAAAATAGACATAGAATCGACTAGAATAGAATGGAAACCCTTGAAGGCAATCTCAATCATGCAAATAAGCTGTCTATTATAAATCGGTACCAATCCATGACAATATTATTACACATTACACTCAGTAGAGATATGTTGAATATATAAATATACATATCAATGGATCAACAGGCTGTTACCATTATAGTGTGCCATTCATTGATCGAGTGGTTTTTTTTTTCATTTCATTGGTATGTGTAAGTTCTGCTGTAACTTTCGAACACGTAGTCGCATTTTTATGAAATTTGGTAGACAATTTTGGTAGATTCTGCAAACTTAAGGTTGTGTTTCTTTGGGAAAATATCACTTCATTCCATTATGGATGTTTACAAAAACAGAAATATCTCTACAAAAATTAAAAACATGTAGTTCAATATCATTAGGTCATTCGTAAGATTCCACTAGGATTCGTAAGGTTCCAATTAGGGACGCATATACACTGACATCTCCTTTAAAACGTTGATTCTATTGATCTTGAAATGTAAAGGTAGTTCGGGAACTTAATAAATCTGGAACTCCATATCGATAACCAGAACAACTTACAAAAACCAATCCGTTCATATCGCTCGTGAGTTAATACAAAACCAATGCTTGGTGTAAGCAACTGGTATATAAATATTTATACTAAATACATCTTTATACATGATATTTCAAACAATATTAACCTTATCAAACTATGCAACCCTCCCTTCCCCCCTCTCTCACACACTCTATTTGTTTACTAAGATATACATCGTTATGTCAAAGTGTTTTATTAAAATAATAACACGATTATAATATCTTCATAAATACATATTATATTTAAATTATTTAAATATATATTAATAATTTAACAGATTATTTTACTTCATATTTGGCTAATTATGTACGTAATTTAATTCTTATTATCAGAATTATTTATGTAAATAAATTACTTATGACTCTAAAAAATGAACAGCTAAAAGATATTGTAACAACAAATAATTCATGGCAAAGAATGCAAATACAAATGAGTCCAATTTGTGTCTATTAACATTTAGTACTTACCCAGACCACCAGCTGTAGTTAGTTGTTCAATATCGGTATTTAATTTGAGTACCAGAAGTTACCAAGAGATGGCTATAGATAGTTTGTTGAAGTTTTGTTAAAAATGCATGCAATGCAACCGACAGTTTTCGTATTCATAATTGCTTGGTTTTATCAAAGATTGCAGGAGCCTTTTAATCGCAGATATTCAACAGCTATGTCCATCTCTTGGCCACTACTGGTACTCATACTAAATATCTACATTGAACAGCTATAGTCAACTAGTGGTCAGGGTAAGTATAAAAATAAATTTGGAAAACTAAATTTCACACCTTTCAAATGAGTATAAAAGCGGTTCAGGACTGATATCTGCCAGATCGTGGGTTCCATACTCATTGGAACAGTCTTTACAGAAGAAACTTTACTCCATACGTGAACCAGCTCTCAGTCTAAATATTACAGTTTATTTTCTCAATACAATACTTGAATATTTAATGTCGTCATCTACCCACATGATGCAGGTGTGTTGTTGGTTGCATGAAAAAAGTTTGTTATGTTTCTCTAAGCCTCTAATTTTCTATTTCAATAGAAATATTTTCTTTCTAGAATAAAAATTTTCCAACGTTAATAACAATTACATATCACATATGTGGGATAACATTTTTTTATTTTCTTTTTACAATTGTATTCTTTTGAATACTTTGCTGAAGCAAGCGTATACAGATTGTATAATTTTCATTTTATTTCTTACTATAGCTGAAATCTTTTAAATGGGCTCAAACTAATTACGGTCGATAATGTAAAAAATATTCAAAAAAACCAATGTAATTTTGTTTTCACGATTCACAAAAATCACCAAAAAAAACAAGGTGTGTGTCAGCTCCGACGTAAGACTGAAGTTTACTCCTATAGTTATTCACGCACATGTATTAAAAACTATTAATGTAAACACCTACACGACTGAAAAGTGTGCGCGTCGTATAAAGAGCGTAACGAGCGTCATTCGATTACTATATTTTACTCCTGATATTTTTATGAGAATCGAATCTTAAGGAGTAAACTCCATAAACTTTTTTTATTATTCAAGTCTGTCTTAAGACAAACAAAAGTCTAATAATTATAAAAATTACACATATATACTGATGACAAGTGTCCGTGATGGTGATTGCCTAATATGTCCTAAGTATTGGCGTTCAAATAAAATAAGCGAGGTATTTCGATCATAACATTTTACTACTTATATTTTTATGAAAATCGATTCTTAAAGAGTAAACTCCACAAACTTATTCATCCTTAAAACCTTTTCTAAGATAAATATAGTCTCAGAATTATAAAACTTTGCATGTGATTGGATAATAAGTTTTCGAAATATTCCTGGCAATCTAAATATTGGTTTTCAAATAAAATTTGAGTTGGTTGTTCCCTCTCCAATTTCCATAAAGCTTTCTTTACATGGTAATTAAGACCCAAAAACAGCAAAAATTATACGCATATAATGATTGGATTCATAGTATTTGAGAAATTTTTAAAACGGTATTATTTGATCGATTTCAATAAATTTCAAGCAATATCTTTGGAAAAAAATTGTTCTAATATTGATACTCAACCATATCTCGAATATCTAAACAGTTAATACTGTTAGTTGATACTTTTGCTTGTTTAAGATGACTAATAAAATCATTAAAAAAAATTTGAAATAATAATAAAATTAAAAGTCCTTGCGATTTTTCCATTTTCGTCTTATTTTGACATATAAAACTTCTTACACTATCTCACTGATAAACGCTTTCGCTCAATTCAACAAAGATTAAAGATTGAATGAAAACTCATTAGGTATTGATTCTTTGCCTATGGTTCTTTTGTCAATAGCATTTTTCATGTTCTATGAATAGAAATTCATAGAACTCATTTGAATCGTTTGTGGTGAAAGCGTTACGCGTATGTGATGCTGTATACAATTTTATGTTTTATTAACATTAATGATTTTCAAAAAAGAAATACAGGAAAACTTCTATACCAACAACAACCTACGACGACACAAACACATGAAAATAATACAAATGAAAAGAAAATTTTACATTAGAAAACTTCTGTTTTTTTTTTTTTTTTTTTTATTGTTATTCAAACAGCAAGCAACAACTAAACTTGTGTCGTGGTTGGTTTTATTTATTTAGAAAGAATTGTAAAAATTTACTGAGTGGTCCGATTTAAATTCAACTGAGGGGTCTGAAGTTGTCTGCGAATAATTAAGTCTATTAAAACTTAGTATCCAATTGTCTGTCTGTGTGCTTGCGTTATGAAATGCTGAAACGACGCAACTTGTCTTAATGTAACTCAGCAGGCTAAAAAATAGTTAGTAAATTAAGATAAATTAACATGGGTGTCATTGAGAAGGTATTTCGGGATGATGATCACATAAGTGTCATCAATTTAGTTATTTAGTATATTTGAGCAATAAAAAACTTCCATAAACTCCATTTTTATCATTTTGCCTCGATTACGATATCTGTGGTGCCTCGATTTTTTTATGAAATTTGGCAAAACAAGACGAAAATGAAGAATACCAATTTTCGAGTTTTCGTCTACTTTCAAGTTATTCATGGATAGTTTAATCACAGGTTGAACTTAGGGGTCAAAAACCAACCCAATCCGTACAAACTACATCCCACAAATCCATGATTTAATAACAGTCGAAAATGGCGTACATGTATTTTTAATAGTTGTATTAAATATACAAAGTGTTGATTTATTTTCAACGAATTAAATTTCGATTATTTGTGCTTGAATTGTATTTAAATTATCAGTCATTTAATGAAAAATAATAATTAAATCTTGTGACATATTTTAAATTGTGGTATTTATGTGACATAAACTCGATAATTTCTTAAAAAAAGTGCCGATAACTCGAAAAATAGGCGATAATTCAAAAATTGTATTCTTCATTTTCGTCTTATTTAGGTCTGTTTTAACAAAATCAGTCCAATCGAGGCGGCATGGATATTGTTATCTCCCGATCATTTTGTATCGTCTTAATTTTCCATACAACAAATAATTTAAACATAAATATCTCATGTTTTTTCGTTTAAAATTCAAGAAATTATTTTATACTTTTTAGTTCCATATAAAAACATTGGCATATTAAAAATCATTTTTATTTTATCATTAATTTATGTTTTTTAGAGTTGAGAATGAAATTTTTCGTATAGTGCTGTTTCCTGTTGTTTTATCCTTTTTAATGAATGGTTTTCGCATTTTTCGTTTCCTAAATCGTCCGTTATTCTAGCTTTAATAGAATAACGCACATTATACTTAATTCGAGATGGTAAAACCTAGTTTGATTACAATATAATACTGTATTTACATTTGGAGTTGTTTCAACACGATGGTCAGAAAACTGATTTTCTATGGAAAGTCCTTGAGATGACATCCTGTACAATAATATACATAAAATAAACATTAACTCTTAATCTACAAACCAAAACATTAAAACTAGCTTACAAAATAAAACTGTATTCAAATTTGGAGTTGTTTCACGATGATAAATAAACTGATTTTCTATGGAACGTCCTTGAGATGACATCCTGTACAAAAAAACATACATAAAAAAACTAAAAACTAAAACGCACAGATGAATGATATACCTGAAGCATGTATTGTGCGCGCGTGAAGAAGCGTTCTGGATAGAAGGAGGAATTTGTTTGTTTTTTTTTTCAGAAAATATTTTTATTTCTTAAAAGAAAAAATATGAATACAAAAAAATAAAAATTGTGAAACACAAATAACTAGAAAACCAAACCTCAAAAAAAAAAAAAAAATAGACATGAAAATATGAAAGAAAAGAAAATACGAATAAAACGATTGTGATTCATTATTTTTAGTACGTGCTGTGAGAAATATTATTTTCTACTTTATATATATGGATGCGAATATATAATGGAAAATTTATGGATGAAAATCTAACAAAAATTTGATACTATCCTTTTAATATAAAATAAATGGGTGCGTGTACTAAAATATACGCTTCAGAAGTTATACTTCTTTGGCATCATTAAAAAAACAATATTTAATTGCATGCAAATAATTAATTACGATAAAAATAATAAAAGGACTGGAGAAGGATAATCAATACAGTTAATAAAGTTCAGTTTAAATTTGAAAAATTCAATAAATAAATATATATTTTCTTACATAAAGTGTAACATAAATCATAACAACAGCTTCAACCAGTGAATTTTGTGTGACGATGATACGTGCGCATGGAAAAATTTCACCTTCATTATTTTTTCATAACGCGCCTACAGAAGTATAACTTTGGTATGTTAAAATGAGAAATAAAGCACTAAAAAATTTTGAAATGAAACCATTTTTAATACATTGTTAATTTATCGATTGAGCTTTGAAATTCTAGTTTGCCATTTTATTGTTGATTTATGAATTTACCTTTTTCAGTTCTTTGAGGGATAATTTTATGTTCATATGAAGCTTTTTTGTAAATAGGGGTAAAGGCGACATATCTCCATTAAAAAAATTGAAACTGATTTTTTTAATATTCATTAAATATCGTTTCTTCTTTGGTTTAAATCCAATAAAGTTATAAAACAAATTATCTGTAACATTACAACTTACTTTAGCCAATATAAGAGACATTATAAGACAAAAATAAATATATTAGTGAATGTTTAGTATTAAATTTTTATATGTTGGTACAGATTTTTTAAAATAAATGTGTACATTAACTACCCAAGAATAATATGTGTGTATAATCATACAAAAGTTGTATATGAATTTGTATTAGCTATTTTTTTTATTATATACTCCTTTTTTTTTTGTTGACGACTATACTTTCATCTCTGAAAGTTTCTCACACTCAAGTGATACAATTACTAAATAAGTATTACTAGAGCAACCTATGGATGATGGAGCTGGAAAAGAATGAATATACCTATCTTTATACCATGGGCTTTATTTCATGCCTACTGTTTGAGAGCTTTCAAAAATAAAAATAAAATATATAAATGGTTTTTCTTTTACAATCATTTATTAAAAATAAAAGGATTGTGGTGTCAAAAAACAAGCATCTTTTTTATTGAAATTATTTGTTGACATATTTCAAAGTTACGAAAAAGTTGTTTTTGACAAAAGGGTTATTGTTTAAGATCATAAGATGCTCAAAATTAAGATTAAGTCATTGATTCTCTTTTCGGACGATAAGACTACAATAGGATAGGCAGATCAAATTCTAAAATCCATTTTTTATTCTCTAGACCAGGAAAATAAAACCCATTGGAAACGAAAAAGATAATAATAAATATGAAAGGGAAAATAATTTATGGGTGCTCTGAGGCCGGGAAAAGGATGCATTTTTAAGGTTAAAATACGGTTAATCTCGAATTCCGGAAAAACTAAAAGTCTTGAAAAAAAGTTAAATGGCAAAACTATAATAAGATGCACTCCTTTCCACTGCCCGACCTCAGATTGCCCGTAAATTATCCTAGTATAATTTTTTTGTTTACTGGTCTACTCTTAGATCCTCGTAAATTTCAAGTAAAAACCTCGATGTCGTAAACTTTCTCGTGAAAAACATATTTTTATAAGGAGATTTTAAATTAAAGCAAAAAAACAATCGATTTTAGCTCTGATATAGCTCTGAAAGAATAAAAAGAATTGTCAAATGAAGCAGGCTCATAACAGCTAGTTAAATATAGTACTGAGACAGCAACGAAAATGATATCACCTATAAAGTAAGAAGAATAAATTCAAATCTGTTCGTTGTTTCTCTGGGTGTCTGCCTGTCTGTCTGTGTGTCCATGCTCCTAGTAACTGATACTGATAAGCCAATCCAATTGAAATGGTTTTAGAGTTTTCTGTAGTGTTTTACATCCGTTTTCCAACTTTCTACTTGATCGCTGGTCACCGAGTCAGATAAATATTATATATATATATATATATATATATATATATATATATATATATATATATATATATATATATATATATATATATATATATATATATATAGTAAATATAAATATACAAATAGTTTAAGAGGATTGGAGTTGGAGAAATTGTAAAATATACCTTGCCAAGGTAGATGTATGATCACAATCTATGTATAAATAAATATATATATTGTGTGTCACAGAAGGAATTCAATCCAATTCAATTCTTTATTTATTCTTTTTTGTATACAATACATGATTCTACATAAGAAGCCAAAAAATAGGATGGGGGCATATAAAGAGAAGCGGTATGGGGGCATATAAAGCGAACGGTATGCAGCTTGACTTTATAAAGAACTATGCCAGTCACAAAGCTCGATCTATCCCTCTCTATGATACAAAAATGCAACTGGCATCAAGTATTTTGATCAGCGTTGTACATCAAAAAAAATTTCTCAAAAAAATGTATTTGAAATTAATTCTAAATAAAAATTGTTAATAATTTCATTGGGAATTACATTAAATTTGGTCAATGGCACCCAGTTTTTAACTTTGAGTTATTATTCAAATTTTTGTTCATTTTTTGAGTCGGTAGTGTCTAATAGTTTCTGAACGATTCCTAAATAGTCTGTAACATTCTGTACTTGGCTAGTTTTCTCGTCAATTCGAATAGAAAATGTTTATGCAATGATAAAATAATGAAACAATCTCTGACAACAAAACTTACATTTATATGAATATGGGATAAGGTCTGTTTTAACTTGATTTAAAAAAACATTAATAATTTTAATGATTAAATATTAAAAGGGTCTGTTATCAATTGAAAATTATTATAAAAAACCAAATGGTTTCGGAAAAATATATATGTTCGTTAGAATTCAAGACATTATTTTTATTGAATGCACAATGTATATATATTTCACGCCTTTCAGAATTAACTCTTCAAAATGGGCATTGTATTTTTGAATACCTGGGATTCAGCAAGACGAATTCATATTACTTTATCTATTGAGGTGCTTTTAAATCAACCACATTACTTAGAAAAAGCTTATTTGAATTTTTAATTATTGGTACGTATGAGATGTGGAATCCCATTATTCACACCCTAAGTATTTTATCACAAAAACAAGTTCTCAGGCAAGTCATATAACTCACTGGCTCCATAGTTGGATTTATTATTCACTTAGTCAGAGTTAAATCACTTGTTATGAGCTGTTATGAGCTATGAATGGACATATCAAGCGAATATGCTACAAACATGCAGCCTCGTGGATTATATTATATATATATATGTTTAAATGTTCAATTTTATTCATTTTCATGGGATATATGACCATGGGTATATTTACAAAAATTTCATTTGAGGGGTTGCCCATAAAAAATTTTTTTCATATCTTTACTTTCACTAATATTTATCGAAAGAAAATTTTCAGGACATCCTTAAATTTGATGTTACAAATTAATTTTCATAATTAAATAAATACATTGCTATTTCAAATAATATAATTTACCTATTATTAAAGAGAACTCTAGGATTTTTCGAAAAAATTCGATTTTTAAGCCTTAATTTCCTGGATAAAATTATTTTGTATTTTTATAAATACGTATTTCGACTACAAAGTAGTCATCATAAGTATGAATCAGCTAGCTGTAATGATTCTCTGAGGAGATATTGTTTGTTTGAGTAATATCTCCTCAGAGAATCATTACAACTAGCCAATTCATACTGATGATGACTACTTTGTAGTCGAAATTCGTATTTATAAAAATACAAAATAATTTGATCTAGAAAGTTGGAGCAAAAAAATCGAAATTTATAATTTACCCAATTGGCAAAATATTCGTATTTTTGTGAATAGAGAAATGTGTTTAGTCAGCCTACATGATTAGATGGTTAACAATTTTTGGGCCAGAAAACAATTCTAAATGAATATACAATAAATATTATCCCAAACTGTATCAAACCTTTTTTTACAAGCAAAGAAATATATAAGTGTCACTTCGGGATCAACGTTTAATTAAATTTTAAAAAGGCCTCAGAAGATGTGCAATATTTTATTTAGTTTGGTCGACTTGCACAATTGACCTGACTCTGTAGAACTAACTGTAACCTACATACCACCTGGGTATATTCATCACTGGAAAGGATTAAAAAGGGAAAAATGTACAAGTCATGTATAAAGACATCCTCAAATACGTTAAAACCAAGCTAAATTGGACCAAAATATTGTCGTGATAAAAAAACCTAAAAGTTCTATAAAAAATCCTACAGCCCTTTCTTTCTTTATTAAGGAAAGTTTCGACTTTCCCGACGAATGACGACCAGATATTTCAATCACAAAGGATAATTTTTCATATACCCATCATCAAATCATGGCGCCATGTAATCCATAACATAAATTGGTTCCAAACCAATTCACTTTTCCAATTGACGGTACTCAGGTAAAATCGTTTGACTTTTGAAAAAGAACTGCAGTTTGATTTTTATTTACCACAAGAAAAATTTTATGTGCCTTTTAAGTAATTTAACGATTTGTTTCGTACCAAATTCCCTGACCAGTTATTTTTTTTCGAAGCTGATTGTATTCTCTTGTTTAAATAATTGAAGGACTTACCAAATTCATTTCGGCAAACCCTTTTTCGCTTTATTCAATGTGTCTATTCCAAATATTTTTATTTTTTAGGAAAGTCCTTAAATAATATTCATGAAACTAAATCATTCAGGCATCATGCTGGTGTTTAAAAAATTTTGGGCAATCCTACTATTTTTCACCTATTCTCGAAATCTATTTCTATGTTTTAAAAACGGTAACTAGAAGTAGTAGCAACATCACATTCTATTACTTTCCCTTCCCACCTTTTAACTTCTCACTCATCCACCCAAACTCTCCACCTCATATGATGATACTATGATATAACAACGTAGGTACAACGATGTGGTAAAACTGGGACATTAATCTGAATTAAAAGCATTTCATCTGCAGTTGTTATGTCAATGTTCATGTATGTGTGTATGTATGTATGTATTCAGTTTTGGTTTAGTGGACAAAACAAAACGTTTGTTTGATATAGCTTGTTTGCTCCGTATGAATTGAAAACACTCGGACTCCGAAGTCACTTAGAATTTTTAGTGAAATATAAAGAACATGTAGATATGGGAAATTTTACAAAAAAATTGAAATTGGCCCCAAAATTTTGGGTATAGTTCTTTAGCCGCGTTATCAAAACAATGATGAAAGTAAAATTTTAAGATGCGCGTTGCATTGCCGTCACACAAAATTCACAGGTTGGAGCTGTTGTTATGATTTATGTTACACTTAATGTAATAAAGTATATTAAACTGTGTTTTATTGACAGTGTAGACTGATACTTCTCCAGTTCTTTTTATTATTTTATTGTAGTTAATTATTTGCATGCAATCAAAAATTGGCCAAACACCTTTAACAACATAGAACTTTTCATTAATTCATTGCCTTCCAACCTGAATGATTAATCCGCTAGGATTTTATGATTGAAAAACTATTAATCGAAATCATCAAATAATTAATTCAAAATTGTAATTTATTTGACGGATTTGGGAAAATACTGTGATCTTAAATTTAGCTGAGTAGACAAGCGAGTAAGAGCGTATACGTTTAAAACGATTGCCTGCATAGACTGGGAGGTAGCGGGCTTGAATCCCAGCTTTGGCTGTTGGTTGATTGTAGAAAAATGTGGCGGATAATTGCTTAGACAGTAGTTGCTTGGATAAGAATCAAGCAACCGTCTGAGCTCACATCATGAATTCAATTTATTATCGTATGTAGTTAAAAATACATATAATGACGTGGGTGGTCTCTGTTATTGATGTATACGTGTTCGAAACGAAAGTAATTAAGGTATCATTATTGCACGAATCGTCGTAAACCAATTTCAGTTGATGTATTTTGAGAAATGCCGTTCTACAAAGTTTTATATTTTGGTCTTCTCCGAAGTTTAAAATTAACGACAGTCATCTAAATCAAATATAAAATTTCATTTGAATGGCAAACCCAACCCCACCCCCTCTTCCAAAACGAATGCTCGATGGTTTCTATAGTTGTATCGAATATTTAAGGATTTCGCAGAACTTTCTACAATGATTACCCGATTTTGAATAATCTTAAAAAAAACTTTTCTCACCCCTCCTTCCGAAAGACTGATAAATTTCTGTAATTATAATATGGCCTAGGTCTGACCAAACTTATTCTCATGGTCCAAAAGGAATCCAGTAAAACGAACTTATATGACTAGCGTAATGTAATTACTGATCTCAAACGATCAACAAAGTTAAGCAACAACAGACACAGTTACTACTAGATTGGGTGACCACATGGAATTGCTGTGCACTGTTGTTGTATAGAATATCCTCAATGTAGTCACCATATGACCTATGTAGTTAAAAAGTGACTTCTTATATCTTGAGTATAAATTCTTTAAACATACGTAGTTTCTATACGATGTACGTGTATATTTGTACGTTGTCATATATATATTTTGTAAGCTTACCAATATATAGAATTCTAACCAACATTTGGTATAAACAAACCACATTACCTGTGAATGCTGAGACTACCGTTTGTTTGTGTCATTTGAAAAATAATAAATGTATCAGAAAATATTAATTTAAATAAAAATAATAGATAATGGTTTAAAATTGAACCACTGTTTTTTTGTGTGGATCAACTGGCTAGGACTACTAAAATTATTGTTGTAATCACTAGAAATAGTTCTGGAGCCGGGAAGTCATCATGAAAACCATTTTGTTGTGGTCTAAATAATATCCGGGAAATCAGGAACTTTTTTGTGTAAAATCTTGGCTGGGGTTTGTAATTAGTAATACAAAGTTCTGGAGCTGGAAAGCAATTATTGAATTTTAAATAATGTATTGTAGAATTTTAATTATTTCGGGATTTTCACTATTAAACTTTCACTTATTATACGGTTTTCAATTTTTTTGAGAACTTCCTTTCAAAGTGCAAACCGTCACCAAATTAGCAACGAGTAACATGTTTCTCCAGAGAATCATTACAACTAACTAATTCATACTGATAATGACTACTTTGTAGTCGAAATACGTATTTATAAATATACAAAATCTAGGAAATTGGGGCAAAAATATCGAAATTTACTTCTTTTAGGTCTTCAAAATAATTTTCAATCAAAAACATCAAGATTGTTGGTTGAACCACTTAAATCTAAATTTTAGCTCAATTTTTCATTATAACAAGTGAATATAATAACTAGCAGAGTTAATTGATCAGATACTTGATATATGATTCAGTATCAACGTTTGGACAATTTTTGATCATTAGCATTCATAAAATACTATAAATATCTTGTTTGTACAGTAAAAATTATACTTATAAGGTAAATTTAAGGTGAAATTTTGTCGAATCTAAACAGTTTATAACAAAATGTTTAAAACAAAGGTGTTTGTCATGCAAAAACAAACATTTTTCAATTTAAGAATTTTCTTAAAGGGTTCAAGAGTTGAATCATAGATCGTCATGAATCAATTGGGTACCGACTAGAAATGATTGTGTCATTTGCAACGCTATCTCCCGGACTATAATCTATTATCCATAGATTCATACAGTTTATAATTAGAAAGATTTTAGAATCTGTAATAGATGTGGATTGTGGAGTATGGCGTATGGAGTTTGGAAAATCTATAATGTTTGTTCATACACGTAGCTGAGCTCTAAGTAACTTTCAACTATAAACTATGAGTGGTGAACAAGGAAATCCGTCTACTTATCCAACCTTAGTAATAATAATAATAATAATAATAATAATAATCGTTTGGTTATTATTATAATTTATATAAATTTACAATACAAATACACATTAATGTACAGGGTGGAACCATCCGAAATGAACTAAACAATAGTACTTTTTTTGAGATTTCTCAAAATCTACTGGTTCGAATGGATCCAAATTGTATTTAAAATCTTAGTTTGTGGTCAAGCCCTTTTGAATGTGCACTAACCACGATGAAATCGGTTGAACCGTTCAAAAATTATAAGCGGTTCACATACTTTCACACACACACACATACATACATACAGACATAGTGATAACCTCGCAGGGTTAGTCAGGGAAACCTCCTGTGACCTGAAATCGTCGAGATCTGATGAAAACTCGATTTTTTTAAAACGGGGCTCTTAGCTGGAGGGTAAAAATATTTATTTTCAAACAATTCTACTATTGAAATCATTTTCAAGCAGTTCTTTTATTCGCTAGCTAAGTCCAGTTGGGAATGATAGCACCCTGTAGCTGCAGGTTTCACCATTCAACTAGATAATATATAAGAGATCTGATCTGATGATAGATTCATTCATTGTTCATGATAGTGTGAAAGTGGATCTAAATGGGACTTAACGTAGTAAAGAGGTTACAACTAGACTGGAATTTACTACTAAATAGTAGTTAGTTAGTTCATATGGCTAGTAGCTACTATCTGATGTTGAGTATCAATATGAAATCCAATAATAAGTGTATTATACTCTATCTAGTACATAGATATTACAAAACAGAATATTAATTTATTACCTGTACAATAATAGTGATGTTGTTGGAGGGTAAAGGTGAACATAAGAGTAGATAACTTAGGGAAAATAACAGAAATGATCTCTCTTTACTCCTTTAAGCCTTCGCAGGCTTAAAGGCCGCAACTTTAATAATCTGGAATTTCCAGGCATTTATTAACCGTATAAAGCTATTGGATCTGGCAAGGGCATGATGCGATCGCGCCACACGGGTTGTCTTGGGGATCGCTTATTGCCACGCAGTTCTATCGCCCAGTATAAGATAGATATAAATAGTGTTCTAGTGTTCTAATGTAAATGAAGTAAATTCTCTATTACGAGAATAATTTTTAAAAAATATTATAGATATTGGTTTAGAATGACCCAATTAGTCCATTTCCGCCCGTCTGTCATCAAGATCGTAGTAAATTCTAGATCTAAGGAGTAAGATCAAGTTCGTGAATAAGCAAAATCGGTCTATTAGGTCCGATGGATCCATAAATGATAAAAGAAAAATTCAAAAACAAAAAACCTTTTTTACGATAAAAACATAAACAGCTGTAGTTTGAAACATTTATGGATAAAATGGTCGAATTTTTAGAATTAAGCATATAATTAGAATTGATATTTAGTGAGGCTACACTTCTTTTGGCGCATTTGGATGAGAGTGAAATTTTGAGGTGCGCAAGCACGATCCCATTAAAACGACATGATGAAGTTGGCAACAGAATAGAATGAATAATGATATATATTTGTTTAAATGACTAAGTAAACTTATATAGTTGTCACTCACATGTCTATTTAATCATTACCAGAAGAACTTATCGATATAGCAAGCTTTGTATATTTTACATATT
The DNA here is from genome assembly GCA_020423425.1 of Chrysopa pallens. Classification (NCBI taxonomy): domain Eukaryota; kingdom Metazoa; phylum Arthropoda; class Insecta; order Neuroptera; family Chrysopidae; genus Chrysopa; species Chrysopa pallens. The sequence goes on from CM035592.1 coordinate 4,942,488, forward strand.
TAAAAAACATATGTGACTCGTTCACATCATAATTAATGATTGTTTATTTTGACTGTATATCTAATTTTACTGAAATCAAACCTTTTTGATTTATTTTAATATTTTTCATCAATCTTTACTGCAGGTTTGTTTTTTTTAAATTTTTTTGCAGAAGCCAAAGAAGTATAACTTCTAACGCGTTGCACACACATTTATCATTAAAAATAGTTTAAACATTGATATTGTCGAGTATTTAAACAATGAACACTGTTAGTTATGCTATCTACACTTGGTTTTATAAAATAATATCAGACTATATTAAGAATATTTCAATAAAAAAAAAGTATCATATCATATCTCTGTTATAATGTCGATATTTGACACATATCGATATATATTAATATCGATATCATATCATCAGTATCATTATGATGTGTATATTTTAGATAAATATTTTTATTCATCTAAAACATGTCACCATGTCAGTCTGATGTTAAAAGATTATTTCAATATTTGATACATATGAAACTAGATGCATATATCTCAATTTTTATGATATGTACAATGTCTTTCAGATCACATTATATAGACTGTCACGTGTTATAAACCTGTTCTTTTCTATCTGTCAGAATTTCCGTTATCATTACCTTACACATTGTTGTGTTGTATAATTAATTATTTTAAGTTATTATGCAAATAAATTTTATTAAAGAAAAATATTACGTGAAAATTAAAATCATTAAAATTTAAAATTTTAATTTCGAGGTCGTTTTCAAGGGGGTATTTTGGTCTAGAGGCATGAATTTCAGGTAATTTTTGAAGTGACGTAAAGTAATTAATATTTTAACTATCCATTTTTTATCAGTTATTTAATAATATTACGAGAATCCAAAAAAAAAAAGTACAAAAAGTAAAAAAATTCAAAAAATTAGCAGCTGATGAAGTGCGGGTGAAAGGGTGTCAATTCAAAAAATTGGCGAGTGGCCATATCCACAATTCCAACCCTTCTAGCAACCTGAAAAAAAAAGATTATTAATCTAGAATAATGTCGCACTGTACGGAACTCAAAAAAAATTACAAAATGGCGACTGATTAAAAAAAAATTTTTAATCAATTTTTTACCTCTTTTTTTAACTCCCCGCTAGAAAATTGAAAATATTTTAAAATCGGGAAGTTTTGAAAAAGTTTCACCTCGTTTTGCAAAAATTGAGTTCTCATCAATATCGCCAATATCGCTCGTATCGCCAATATCACCCTTATCGCCCATATCGCCCATATCGCCAATATCGCCCATATCCCCTATATCGCCCATATCGCAAATATCGCCCATATCGCCAATATCACTCGTATCGCCAAAATCGCACGTATCGCCAATATCGCCAATATCGCTCGTAGCTTAGCTTATAGCTTAGCTTATAGCTTAGCTTATAGCTTAGCTTATAGCTTAGCTTATAGCTTAGCTTATAGCTTAGCTTATAGCTTAGCTTATAGCTTAGCTTAAAGCTTATAGCTTAGCTTATAGCTTAGCTTATAGCTTAGCTTATAGCTTAGCTTATAGCTTAGCTTATAGCTTAGCTTATAGCTTAGCTTATAGCTTAGCTTATAGCTTAGCTTATAGCTTAGCTTATAGCTTAGCTTATAGCTTAGCTTATAGCTTAGCTTATAGCTTAGCTTATAGCTTAGCTTATAGCTTAGCTTATAGCTTAGCTTATAGCTTAGCTTATAGCTTAGCTTATAGCTTAGCTTATAGCTTAGCTTATAGCTTAGCTTATAGCTTAGCTTATAGCTTAGCTTATAGCTTAGCTTATAGCTTAGCTTATAGCTTAGCTTATAGCTTAGCTTATAGCTTAGCTTATAGCTTAGCTTATAGCTTAGCTTATAGCTTAGCTTATAGCTTAGCTTATAGCTTAGCTTATAGCTTAGCTTATAGCTTAGCTTATAGCTTAGCTTATAGCTTAGCTTATAGCTTAGCTTATAGCTTAGCTTATAGCTTAGCTTATAGCTTAGCTTATAGCTTAGCTTATAGCTTAGCTTATAGCTTAGCTTATAGCTTAGCTTATAGCTTAGCTTATAGCTTAGCTTATAGCTTAGCTTATAGCTTAGCTTATAGCTTAGCTTATAGCTTAGCTTATAGCTTAGCTTATAGCTTAGCTTATAGCTTAGCTTATAGCTTAGCTTATAGCTTAGCTTATAGCTTAGCTTATAGCTTAGCTTATAGCTTAGCTTATAGCTTAGCTTATAGCTTAGCTTATAGCTTAGCTTATAGCTTAGCTTATAGCTTAGCTTATAGCTTAGCTTATAGCTTAGCTTATAGCTTAGCTTATAGCTTAGCTTATAGCTTAGCTTATAGCTTAGCTTATAGCTTAGCTTATAGCTTAGCTTATAGCTTAGCTTATAGCTTAGCTTATAGCTTAGCTTATAGCTTAGCTTATAGCTTAGCTTATAGCTTAGCTTATAGCTTAGCTTATAGCTTAGCTTATAGCTTAGCTTATAGCTTAGCTTATAGCTTAGCTTATAGCTTAGCTTATAGCTTAGCTTATAGCTTAGCTTATAGCTTAGCTTATAGCTTAGCTTATAGCTTAGCTTATAGCTTAGCTTATAGCTTAGCTTATAGCTTAGCTTATAGCTTAGCTTATAGCTTAGCTTATAGCTTAGCTTATAGCTTAGCTTATAGCTTAGCTTATAGCTTAGCTTATAGCTTAGCTTATAGCTTAGCTTATAGCTTAGCTTATAGCTTAGCTTATAGCTTAGCTTATAGCTTAGCTTATAGCTTAGCTTATAGCTTAGCTTATAGCTTAGCTTATAGCTTAGCTTATAGCTTAGCTTATAGCTTAGCTTATAGCTTAGCTTATAGCTTAGCTTATAGCTTAGCTTATAGCTTAGCTTATAGCTTAGCTTATAGCTTAGCTTATAGCTTAGCTTATAGCTTAGCTTATAGCTTAGCTTATAGCTTAGCTTATAGCTTAGCTTATAGCTTAGCTTATAGCTTAGCTTATAGCTTAGCTTATAGCTTAGCTTATAGCTTAGCTTATAGCTTAGCTTATAGCTTAGCTTATAGCTTAGCTTATAGCTTAGCTTATAGCTTAGCTTATAGCTTAGCTTATAGCTTAGCTTATAGCTTTGCTTATAGCTTAGCTTATAGCTTAGCTTATAGCTTAGCTTATAGCTTAGCTTATAGCTTAGCTTATAGCTTAGCTTATAGCTTAGCTTATAGCTTAGCTTATAGCTTAGCTTATAGCTTAGCTTATAGCTTAGCTTATAGCTTAGCTTATAGCTTTGCTTATAGCTTAGCTTATAGCTTAGCTTATAGCTTAGCTTATAGCTTAGCTTATAGCTTAGCTTATAGCTTAGCTTATAGCTTAGCTTATAGCTTAGCTTATAGCTTAGCTTATAGCTTAGCTTATAGCTTAGCTTATAGCTTAGCTTATAGCTTAGCTTATAGCTTAGCTTATAGCTTAGCTTATAGCTTAGCTTATAGCTTAGCTTATAGCTTAGCTTATAGCTTAGCTTATAGCTTAGCTTATAGCTTAGCTTATAGCTTAGCTTATAGCTTAGCTTATAGCTTAGCTTATAGCTTTGCTTATAGCTTAGCTTATAGCTTAGCTTATAGCTTAGCTTATAGCTTAGCTTATAGCTTAGCTTATAGCTTAGCTTATAGCTTAGCTTATAGCTTAGCTTATAGCTTAGCTTATAGCTTAGCTTATAGCTTAGCTTATAGCTTAGCTTATAGCTTAGCTTATAGCTTAGCTTATAGCTTAGCTTATAGCTTAGCTTATAGCTTAGCTTATAGCTTAGCTTATAGCTTAGCTTATAGCTTAGCTTATAGCTTAGCTTATAGCTTAGCTTATAGCTTAGCTTATAGCTTAGCTTATAGCTTAGCTTATAGCTTAGCTTATAGCTTAGCTTATAGCTTAGCTTATAGCTTAGCTTATAGCTTAGCTTATAGCTTAGCTTATAGCTTAGCTTATAGCTTAGCTTATAGCTTAGCTTATAGCTTAGCTTATAGCTTAGCTTATAGCTTAGCTTATAGCTTAGCTTATAGCTTAGCTTATAGCTTAGCTTATAGCTTAGCTTATAGCTTAGCTTATAGCTTAGCTTATAGCTTAGCTTATAGCTTAGCTTATAGCTTAGCTTATAGCTTAGCTTATAGCTTAGCTTATAGCTTAGCTTATAGCTTAGCTTATAGCTTAGCTTATAGCTTAGCTTATAGCTTAGCTTATAGCTTAGCTTATAGCTTAGCTTATAGCTTAGCTTATAGCTTAGCTTATAGCTTAGCTTATAGCTTAGCTTATAGCTTAGCTTATAGCTTAGCTTATAGCTTAGCTTATAGCTTAGCTTATAGCTTAGCTTATAGCTTAGCTTATAGCTTAGCTTATAGCTTAGCTTATAGCTTAGCTTATAGCTTAGCTTATAGCTTAGCTTATAGCTTAGCTTATAGCTTAGCTTATAGCTTAGCTTATAGCTTAGCTTATAGCTTAGCTTATAGCTTAGCTTATAGCTTAGCTTATAGCTTAGCTTATAGCTTAGCTTATAGCTTAGCTTATAGCTTAGCTTATAGCTTAGCTTATAGCTTAGCTTATAGCTTAGCTTATAGCTTAGCTTATAGCTTAGCTTATAGCTTAGCTTATAGCTTAGCTTATAGCTTAGCTTATAGCTTAGCTTATAGCTTAGCTTATAGCTTAGCTTATAGCTTAGCTTATAGCTTAGCTTATAGCTTAGCTTATAGCTTAGCTTATAGCTTAGCTTATAGCTTAGCTTATAGCTTAGCTTATAGCTTAGCTTATAGCTTAGCTTATAGCTTAGCTTATAGCTTAGCTTATAGCTTAGCTTATAGCTTAGCTTATAGCTTAGCTTATAGCTTAGCTTATAGCTTAGCTTATAGCTTAGCTTATAGCTTAGCTTATAGCTTAGCTTATAGCTTAGCTTATAGCTTAGCTTATAGCTTAGCTTATAGCTTAGCTTATAGCTTAGCTTATAGCTTAGCTTATAGCTTAGCTTATAGCTTAGCTTATAGCTTAGCTTATAGCTTAGCTTATAGCTTAGCTTATAGCTTAGCTTATAGCTTAGCTTATAGCTTAGCTTATAGCTTAGCTTATAGCTTAGCTTATAGCTTAGCTTATAGCTTAGCTTATAGCTTAGCTTATAGCTTAGCTTATAGCTTAGCTTATAGCTTAGCTTATAGCTTAGCTTATAGCTTAGCTTATAGCTTAGCTTATAGCTTAGCTTATAGCTTAGCTTATAGCTTAGCTTATAGCTTAGCTTATAGCTTAGCTTATAGCTTAGCTTATAGCTTAGCTTATAGCTTAGCTTATAGCTTAGCTTATAGCTTAGCTTATAGCTTAGCTTATAGCTTAGCTTATAGCTTAGCTTATAGCTTAGCTTATAGCTTAGCTTATAGCTTAGCTTATAGCTTAGCTTATAGCTTAGCTTATAGCTTAGCTTATAGCTTAGCTTATAGCTTAGCTTATAGCTTAGCTTATAGCTTAGCTTATAGCTTAGCTTATAGCTTAGCTTATAGCTTAGCTTATAGCTTAGCTTATAGCTTAGCTTATAGCTTAGCTTATAGCTTAGCTTATAGCTTAGCTTATAGCTTAGCTTATAGCTTAGCTTATAGCTTAGCTTATAGCTTAGCTTATAGCTTAGCTTATAGCTTAGCTTATAGCTTAGCTTATAGCTTAGCTTATAGCTTAGCTTATAGCTTAGCTTATAGCTTAGCTTATAGCTTAGCTTATAGCTTAGCTTATAGCTTAGCTTATAGCTTAGCTTATAGCTTAGCTTATAGCTTAGCTTATAGCTTAGCTTATAGCTTAGCTTATAGCTTAGCTTATAGCTTAGCTTATAGCTTAGCTTATAGCTTAGCTTATAGCTTAGCTTATAGCTTAGCTTATAGCTTAGCTTATAGCTTAGCTTATAGCTTAGCTTATAGCTTAGCTTATAGCTTAGCTTATAGCTTAGCTTATAGCTTAGCTTATAGCTTAGCTTATAGCTTAGCTTATAGCTTAGCTTATAGCTTAGCTTATAGCTTAGCTTATAGCTTAGCTTATAGCTTAGCTTATAGCTTAGCTTATAGCTTAGCTTATAGCTTAGCTTATAGCTTAGCTTATAGCTTAGCTTATAGCTTAGCTTATAGCTTAGCTTATAGCTTAGCTTATAGCTTAGCTTATAGCTTAGCTTATAGCTTAGCTTATAGCTTAGCTTATAGCTTAGCTTATAGCTTAGCTTATAGCTTAGCTTATAGCTTAGCTTATAGCTTAGCTTATAGCTTAGCTTATAGCTTAGCTTATAGCTTAGCTTATAGCTTAGCTTATAGCTTAGCTTATAGCTTAGCTTATAGCTTAGCTTATAGCTTAGCTTATAGCTTAGCTTATAGCTTAGCTTATAGCTTAGCTTATAGCTTAGCTTATAGCTTAGCTTATAGCTTAGCTTATAGCTTAGCTTATAGCTTAGCTTATAGCTTAGCTTATAGCTTAGCTTATAGCTTAGCTTATAGCTTAGCTTATAGCTTAGCTTATAGCTTAGCTTATAGCTTAGCTTATAGCTTAGCTTATAGCTTAGCTTATAGCTTAGCTTATAGCTTAGCTTATAGCTTAGCTTATAGCTTAGCTTATAGCTTAGCTTATAGCTTAGCTTATAGCTTAGCTTATAGCTTAGCTTATAGCTTAGCTTATAGCTTAGCTTATAGCTTAGCTTATAGCTTAGCTTATAGCTTAGCTTATAGCTTAGCTTATAGCTTAGCTTATAGCTTAGCTTATAGCTTAGCTTATAGCTTAGCTTATAGCTTAGCTTATAGCTTAGCTTATAGCTTAGCTTATAGCTTAGCTTATAGCTTAGCTTATAGCTTAGCTTATAGCTTAGCTTATAGCTTAGCTTATAGCTTAGCTTATAGCTTAGCTTATAGCTTAGCTTATAGCTTAGCTTATAGCTTAGCTTATAGCTTAGCTTATAGCTTAGCTTATAGCTTAGCTTATAGCTTAGCTTATAGCTTAGCTTATAGCTTAGCTTATAGCTTAGCTTATAGCTTAGCTTATAGCTTAGCTTATAGCTTAGCTTATAGCTTAGCTTATAGCTTAGCTTATAGCTTAGCTTATAGCTTAGCTTATAGCTTAGCTTATAGCTTAGCTTATAGCTTAGCTTATAGCTTAGCTTATAGCTTAGCTTATAGCTTAGCTTATAGCTTAGCTTATAGCTTAGCTTATAGCTTAGCTTATAGCTTAGCTTATAGCTTAGCTTATAGCTTAGCTTATAGCTTAGCTTATAGCTTAGCTTATAGCTTAGCTTATAGCTTAGCTTATAGCTTAGCTTATAGCTTAGCTTATAGCTTAGCTTATAGCTTAGCTTATAGCTTAGCTTATAGCTTAGCTTATAGCTTAGCTTATAGCTTAGCTTATAGCTTAGCTTATAGCTTAGCTTATAGCTTAGCTTATAGCTTAGCTTATAGCTTAGCTTATAGCTTAGCTTATAGCTTAGCTTATAGCTTAGCTTATAGCTTAGCTTATAGCTTAGCTTATAGCTTAGCTTATAGCTTAGCTTATAGCTTAGCTTATAGCTTAGCTTATAGCTTATAGCTTAGCTTATAGCTTAGCTTATAGCTTAGCTTATAGCTTAGCTTATAGCTTAGCTTATAGCTTAGCTTATAGCTTAGCTTATAGCTTAGCTTATAGCTTAGCTTATAGCTTAGCTTATAGCTTAGCTTATAGCTTAGCTTATAGCTTAGCTTATAGCTTAGCTTATAGCTTAGCTTATAGCTTAGCTTATAGCTTAGCTTATAGCTTAGCTTATAGCTTAGCTTATAGCTTAGCTTATAGCTTAGCTTATAGCTTAGCTTATAGCTTAGCTTATAGCTTAGCTTATAGCTTAGCTTATAGCTTATAGCTTAGCTTATAGCTTAGCTTATAGCTTAGCTTATAGCTTAGCTTATAGCTTAGCTTATAGCTTAGCTTATAGCTTAGCTTATAGCTTAGCTTATAGCTTAGCTTATAGCTTAGCTTATAGCTTAGCTTATAGCTTAGCTTATAGCTTAGCTTATAGCTTAGCTTATAGCTTAGCTTATAGCTTAGCTTATAGCTTAGCTTATAGCTTAGCTTATAGCTTAGCTTATAGCTTAGCTATAGCTTATAGCTTAGCTTATAGCTTAGCTTATAGCTTAGCTTATAGCTTAGCTTATAGCTTAGCTTATAGCTTAGCTTATAGCTTAGCTTATAGCTTAGCTTATAGCTTAGCTTATAGCTTAGCTTATAGCTTAGCTTATAGCTTAGCTTATAGCTTAGCTTATAGCTTAGCTTATAGCTTAGCTTATAGCTTAGCTTATAGCTTAGCTTATAGCTTAGCTTATAGCTTAGCTTATAGCTTAGCTTATAGCTTAGCTTATAGCTTAGCTTATAGCTTAGCTTATAGCTTAGCTTATAGCTTAGCATATAGCTTAGCTTATAGCTTAGCTTATAGCTTAGCTTATAGCTTAGCTTATAGCTTAGCTTATAGCTTAGCTTATAGCTTAGCTTATAGCTTAGCTTATAGCTTAGCTTATAGCTTAGCTTATAGCTTAGCTTATAGCTTAGCTTATAGCTTAGCTTATAGCTTAGCTTATAGCTTAGCTTATAGCTTAGCTTATAGCTTAGCTTATAGCTTAGCTTATAGCTTAGCTTATAGCTTAGCTTATAGCTTAGCTTATAGCTTAGCTTATAGCTTAGCTTATAGCTTAGCTTATAGCTTAGCTTATAGCTTAGCTTATAGCTTAGCTTATAGCTTAGCTTATAGCTTAGCTTATAGCTTAGCTTATAGCTTAGCTTATAGCTTAGCTTATAGCTTAGCTTATAGCTTAGCTTATAGCTTAGCTTATAGCTTAGCTTATAGCTTAGCTTATAGCTTAGCTTATAGCTTAGCTTATAGCTTAGCTTATAGCTTAGCTTATAGCTTAGCTTATAGCTTAGCTTATAGCTTAGCTTATAGCTTAGCTTATAGCTTAGCTTATAGCTTAGCTTATAGCTTAGCTTATAGCTTAGCTTATAGCTTAGCTTATAGCTTAGCTTATAGCTTAGCTTATAGCTTAGCTTATAGCTTAGCTTATAGCTTAGCTTATAGCTTAGCTTATAGCTTAGCTTATAGCTTAGCTTATAGCTTAGCTTATAGCTTAGCTTATAGCTTAGCTTATAGCTTAGCTTATAGCTTAGCTTATAGCTTAGCTTATAGCTTAGCTTATAGCTTAGCTTATAGCTTAGCTTATAGCTTAGCTTATAGCTTAGCTTATAGCTTAGCTTATAGCTTAGCTTATAGCTTAGCTTATAGCTTAGCTTATAGCTTAGCTTATAGCTTAGCTTATAGCTTAGCTTATAGCTTAGCTTATAGCTTAGCTTATAGCTTAGCTTATAGCTTAGCTTATAGCTTAGCTTATAGCTTAGCTTATAGCTTAGCTTATAGCTTAGCTTATAGCTTAGCTTATAGCTTAGCTTATAGCTTAGCTTATAGCTTAGCTTATAGCTTAGCTTATAGCTTAGCTTATAGCTTAGCTTATAGCTTAGCTTATAGCTTAGCTTATAGCTTAGCTTATAGCTTAGCTTATAGCTTAGCTTATAGCTTAGCTTATAGCTTAGCTTATAGCTTAGCTTATAGCTTAGCTTATAGCTTAGCTTATAGCTTAGCTTATAGCTTAGCTTATAGCTTAGCTTATAGCTTAGCTTATAGCTTAGCTTATAGCTTAGCTTATAGCTTAGCTTATAGCTTAGCTTATAGCTTAGCTTATAGCTTAGCTTATAGCTTAGCTTATAGCTTAGCTTATAGCTTAGCTTATAGCTTAGCTTATAGCTTAGCTTATAGCTTAGCTTATAGCTTAGCTTATAGCTTAGCTTATAGCTTAGCTTATAGCTTAGCTTATAGCTTAGCTTATAGCTTAGCTTATAGCTTAGCTTATAGCTTAGCTTATAGCTTAGCTTATAGCTTAGCTTATAGCTTAGCTTATAGCTTAGCTTATAGCTTAGCTTATAGCTTAGCTTATAGCTTAGCTTATAGCTTAGCTTATAGCTTAGCTTATAGCTTAGCTTATAGCTTAGCTTATAGCTTAGCTTATAGCTTAGCTTATAGCTTAGCTTATAGCTTAGCTTATAGCTTAGCTTATAGCTTAGCTTATAGCTTAGCTTATAGCTTAGCTTATAGCTTAGCTTATAGCTTAGCTTATAGCTTAGCTTATAGCTTAGCTTATAGCTTAGCTTATAGCTTAGCTTATAGCTTAGCTTATAGCTTAGCTTATAGCTTAGCTTATAGCTTAGCTTATAGCTTAGCTTATAGCTTAGCTTATAGCTTAGCTTATAGCTTAGCTTATAGCTTAGCTTATAGCTTAGCTTATAGCTTAGCTTATAGCTTAGCTTATAGCTTAGCTTATAGCTTAGCTTATAGCTTAGCTTATAGCTTAGCTTATAGCTTAGCTTATAGCTTAGCTTATAGCTTAGCTTATAGCTTAGCTTATAGCTTAGCTTATAGCTTAGCTTATAGCTTAGCTTATAGCTTAGCTTATAGCTTAGCTTATAGCTTAGCTTATAGCTTAGCTTATAGCTTAGCTTATAGCTTAGCTTATAGCTTAGCTTATAGCTTAGCTTATAGCTTAGCTTATAGCTTAGCTTATAGCTTAGCTTATAGCTTAGCTTATAGCTTAGCTTATAGCTTAGCTTATAGCTTAGCTTATAGCTTAGCTTATAGCTTAGCTTATAGCTTAGCTTATAGCTTAGCTTATAGCTTAGCTTATAGCTTAGCTTATAGCTTAGCTTATAGCTTAGCTTATAGCTTAGCTTATAGCTTAGCTTATAGCTTAGCTTATAGCTTAGCTTATAGCTTAGCTTATAGCTTAGCTTATAGCTTAGCTTATAGCTTAGCTTATAGCTTAGCTTATAGCTTAGCTTATAGCTTAGCTTATAGCTTAGCTTATAGCTTAGCTTATAGCTTAGCTTATAGCTTAGCTTATAGCTTAGCTTATAGCTTAGCTTATAGCTTAGCTTATAGCTTAGCTTATAGCTTAGCTTATAGCTTAGCTTATAGCTTAGCTTATAGCTTAGCTTATAGCTTAGCTTATAGCTTAGCTTATAGCTTAGCTTATAGCTTAGCTTATAGCTTAGCTTATAGCTTAGCTTATAGCTTAGCTTATAGCTTAGCTTATAGCTTAGCTTATAGCTTAGCTTATAGCTTAGCTTATAGCTTAGCTTATAGCTTAGCTTATAGCTTAGCTTATAGCTTAGCTTATAGCTTAGCTTATAGCTTAGCTTATAGCTTAGCTTATAGCTTAGCTTATAGCTTAGCTTATAGCTTAGCTTATAGCTTAGCTTATAGCTTAGCTTATAGCTTAGCTTATAGCTTAGCTTATAGCTTAGCTTATAGCTTAGCTTATAGCTTAGCTTATAGCTTAGCTTATAGCTTAGCTTATAGCTTAGCTTATAGCTTAGCTTATAGCTTAGCTTATAGCTTAGCTTATAGCTTAGCTTATAGCTTAGCTTATAGCTTAGCTTATAGCTTAGCTTATAGCTTAGCTTATAGCTTAGCTTATAGCTTAGCTTATAGCTTAGCTTATAGCTTAGCTTATAGCTTAGCTTATAGCTTAGCTTATAGCTTAGCTTATAGCTTAGCTTATAGCTTAGCTTATAGCTTAGCTTATAGCTTAGCTTATAGCTTAGCTTATAGCTTAGCTTATAGCTTAGCTTATAGCTTAGCTTATAGCTTAGCTTATAGCTTAGCTTATAGCTTAGCTTATAGCTTAGCTTATAGCTTAGCTTATAGCTTAGCTTATAGCTTAGCTTATAGCTTAGCTTATAGCTTAGCTTATAGCTTAGCTTATAGCTTAGCTTATAGCTTAGCTTATAGCTTAGCTTATAGCTTAGCTTATAGCTTAGCTTATAGCTTAGCTTATAGCTTAGCTTATAGCTTAGCTTATAGCTTAGCTTATAGCTTAGCTTATAGCTTAGCTTATAGCTTAGCTTATAGCTTAGCTTATAGCTTAGCTTATAGCTTAGCTTATAGCTTAGCTTATAGCTTAGCTTATAGCTTAGCTTATAGCTTAGCTTATAGCTTAGCTTATAGCTTAGCTTATAGCTTAGCTTATAGCTTAGCTTATAGCTTAGCTTATAGCTTAGCTTATAGCTTAGCTTATAGCTTAGCTTATAGCTTAGCTTATAGCTTAGCTTATAGCTTAGCTTATAGCTTAGCTTATAGCTTAGCTTATAGCTTAGCTTATAGCTTAGCTTATAGCTTAGCTTATAGCTTAGCTTATAGCTTAGCTTATAGCTTAGCTTATAGCTTAGCTTATAGCTTAGCTTATAGCTTAGCTTATAGCTTAGCTTATAGCTTAGCTTATAGCTTAGCTTATAGCTTAGCTTATAGCTTAGCTTATAGCTTAGCTTATAGCTTAGCTTATAGCTTAGCTTATAGCTTAGCTTATAGCTTAGCTTATAGCTTAGCTTATAGCTTAGCTTATAGCTTAGCTTATAGCTTAGCTTATAGCTTAGCTTATAGCTTAGCTTATAGCTTAGCTTATAGCTTAGCTTATAGCTTAGCTTATAGCTTAGCTTATAGCTTAGCTTATAGCTTAGCTTATAGCTTAGCTTATAGCTTAGCTTATAGCTTAGCTTATAGCTTAGCTTATAGCTTAGCTTATAGCTTAGCTTATAGCTTAGCTTATAGCTTAGCTTATAGCTTAGCTTATAGCTTAGCTTATAGCTTAGCTTATAGCTTAGCTTATAGCTTAGCTTATAGCTTAGCTTATAGCTTAGCTTATAGCTTAGCTTATAGCTTAGCTTATAGCTTAGCTTATAGCTTAGCTTATAGCTTAGCTTATAGCTTAGCTTATAGCTTAGCTTATAGCTTAGCTTATAGCTTAGCT
>CM035592.1:4955419-5215419 GCA_020423425.1 Chrysopa pallens
AGCTTATAGCTTAGCTTGTAGCTTAGCTTATAGCTTAGCTTATAGCTTAGCTTATAGCTTAGCTTATAGCTTAGCTTATAGCTTAGCTTATAGCTTAGCTTATAGCTTAGCTTATAGCTTAGCTTATAGCTTAGCTTATAGCTTAGCTTATAGCTTAGCTTATAGCTTAGCTTGTAGCTTAGCTTGTAGCTTAGCTTATAGCTTAGCTTATAGCTTAGCTTATAGCTTAGCTTATAGCTTAGCTTATAGCTTAGCTTATAGCTTAGCTTATAGCTTAGCTTATAGCTTAGCTTATAGCTTAGCTTATAGCTTAGCTTATAGCTTAGCTTATAGCTTAGCTTATAGCTTAGCTTATAGCTTAGCTTATAGCTTAGCTTATAGCTTAGCTTATAGCTTAGCTTATAGCTTAGCTTATAGCTTAGCTTATAGCTTAGCTTATAGCTTAGCTTATAGCTTAGCTTATAGCTTAGCTTATAGCTTAGCTTATTGCTTAGCTTATTGCTTAGCTTATAGCTTAGCTTTTAGCTTAGCTTATAGCTTAGCTTATAGCTTAGCTTATAGCTTAGCTTATAGCTTAGCTTATAGCTTAGCTTATAGCTTAGCTTATAGCTTAGCTTATAGCTTAGCTTTTAGCTTAGCTTTTAGCTTAGCTTATAGCTTAGCTTATAGCTTAGCTTATAGCTTAGCTTATAGCTTAGCTTATAGCTTAGCTTATAGCTTAGCTTATAGCTTAGCTTATAGCTTAGCTTATAGCTTAGCTTAGCTTAGCTTATAGCTTAGCTTATAGCTTAGCTTATAGCTTAGCTTATAGCTTAGCTTATAGCTTAGCTTATAGCTTAGCTTATAGCTTAGCTTATAGCTTAGCTTATAGCTTAGCTTATAGCTTAGCTTATAGCTTAGCTTATAGCTTAGCTTATAGCTTAGCTTGTAGCTTAGCTTATAGCTTAGCTTATAGCTTAGCTTATAGCTTAGCTTATAGCTTAGCTTATAGCTTAGCTTATAGCTTAGCTTATAGCTTAGCTTATAGCTTAGCTTATAGCTTAGCTTATAGCTTAGCTTATAGCTTAGCTTATAGCTTAGCTTATAGCTTAGCTTATAGCTTAGCTTATAGCTTAGCTTATAGCTTAGCTTATAGCTTAGCTTATAGCTTAGCTTATAGCTTAGCTTATAGCTTAGCTTATAGCTTAGCTTATAGCTTAGCTTATAGCTTAGCTTATAGCTTAGCTTATAGCTTAGCTTATAGCTTAGCTTATAGCTTAGCTTATAGCTTAGCTTATAGCTTAGCTTATAGCTTAGCTTATAGCTTAGCTTATAGCTTAGCTTATAGCTTAGCTTGTAGCTTAGCTTGTAGCTTAGCTTATAGCTTAGCTTATAGCTTAGCTTATAGCTTAGCTTATAGCTTAGCTTATAGCTTAGCTTATAGCTTAGCTTATAGCTTAGCTTATAGCTTAGCTTATAGCTTAGCTTATAGCTTAGCTTATAGCTTAGCTTATAGCTTAGCTTATAGCTTAGCTTATAGCTTAGCTTATAGCTTAGCTTATAGCTTAGCTTATAGCTTAGCTTATAGCTTAGCTTATAGCTTAGCTTATAGCTTAGCTTATAGCTTAGCTTATAGCTTAGCTTATAGCTTAGCTTATAGCTTAGCTTATAGCTTAGCTTATAGCTTAGCTTATAGCTTAGCTTATAGCTTAGCTTATAGCTTAGCTTATAGCTTAGCTTATAGCTTAGCTTATAGCTTAGCTTATAGCTTAGCTTATAGCTTAGCTTATAGCTTAGCTTATAGCTTAGCTTATAGCTTAGCTTATAGCTTAGCTTATAGCTTAGCTTATAGCTTAGCTTATAGCTTAGCTTATAGCTTAGCTTATAGCTTAGCTTATAGCTTAGCTTATAGCTTAGCTTATAGCTTAGCTTATAGCTTAGCTTATAGCTTAGCTTATAGCTTAGCTTATAGCTTAGCTTATAGCTTAGCTTATAGCTTAGCTTATAGCTTAGCTTATAGCTTAGCTTATAGCTTAGCTTATAGCTTAGCTTATAGCTTAGCTTATAGCTTAGCTTATAGCTTAGCTTATAGCTTAGCTTATAGCTTAGCTTATAGCTTAGCTTATAGCTTAGCTTATAGCTTAGCTTATAGCTTAGCTTATAGCTTAGCTTATAGCTTAGCTTATAGCTTAGCTTATAGCTTAGCTTATAGCTTAGCTTATAGCTTAGCTTATAGCTTAGCTTATAGCTTAGCTTATAGCTTAGCTTATAGCTTAGCTTATAGCTTAGCTTATAGCTTAGCTTATAGCTTAGCTTATAGCTTAGCTTATAGCTTAGCTTATAGCTTAGCTTATAGCTTAGCTTATAGCTTAGCTTATAGCTTAGCTTATAGCTTAGCTTATAGCTTAGCTTATAGCTTAGCTTATAGCTTAGCTTATAGCTTAGCTTTTAGCTTAGCTTATAGCTTAGCTTATAGCTTAGCTTATAGCTTAGCTTTTAGCTTAGCTTATAGCTTAGCTTATAGCTTAGCTTATAGCTTAGCTTATAGCTTAGCTTATAGCTTAGCTTATAGCTTAGCTTATAGCTTAGCTTATAGCTTAGCTTATAGCTTAGCTTATAGCTTAGCTTATAGCTTAGCTTATAGCTTAGCTTATAGCTTAGCTTATAGCTTAGCTTATAGCTTAGCTTATAGCTTAGCTTATAGCTTAGCTTATAGCTTAGCTTATAGCTTAGCTTATAGCTTAGCTTATAGCTTAGCTTATAGCTTAGCTTATAGCTTAGCTTATAGCTTAGCTTTTAGCTTAGCTTATAGCTTAGCTTATAGCTTAGCTTATAGCTTAGCTTATAGCTTAGCTTATAGCTTAGCTTATAGCTTAGCTTATAGCTTAGCTTATAGCTTAGCTTATAGCTTAGCTTATAGCTTAGCTTATAGCTTAGCTTATAGCTTAGCTTATAGCTTAGCTTATAGCTTAGCTTATAGCTTAGCTTATAGCTTAGCTTATAGCTTAGCTTATAGCTTAGCTTATAGCTTAGCTTATAGCTTAGCTTATAGCTTAGCTTATAGCTTAGCTTATAGCTTAGCTTATAGCTTAGCTTATAGCTTAGCTTATAGCTTAGCTTATAGCTTAGCTTATAGCTTAGCTTATAGCTTAGCTTATAGCTTAGCTTATAGCTTAGCTTATAGCTTAGCTTATAGCTTAGCTTATAGCTTAGCTTATAGCTTAGCTTATAGCTTAGCTTATAGCTTAGCTTATAGCTTAGCTTATAGCTTAGCTTATAGCTTAGCTTATAGCTTAGCTTATAGCTTAGCTTATAGCTTAGCTTATAGCTTAGCTTATAGCTTAGCTTATAGCTTAGCTTTTAGCTTAGCTTTTAGCTTAGCTTATAGCTTAGCTTATAGCTTAGCTTATAGCTTAGCTTATAGCTTAGCTTATAGCTTAGCTTATAGCTTAGCTTATAGCTTAGCTTGTAGCTTAGCTTATAGCTTAGCTTATAGCTTAGCTTATAGCTTAGCTTATAGCTTAGCTTATAGCTTAGCTTATAGCTTAGCTTATAGCTTAGCTTATAGCTTAGCTTATAGCTTAGCTTATAGCTTAGCTTATAGCTTAGCTTATAGCTTAGCTTATAGCTTAGCTTAGCTTATAGCTTAGCTTATAGCTTAGCTTAGCTTATAGCTTAGCTTATAGCTTAGCTTATAGCTTAGCTTATAGCTTAGCTTATAGCTTAGCTTATAGCTTAGCTTATAGCTTAGCTTATAGCTTAGCTTATAGCTTAGCTTATAGCTTAGCTTATAGCTTAGCTTATAGCTTAGCTTATAGCTTAGCTTATAGCTTAGCTTATAGCTTAGCTTATAGCTTAGCTTATAGCTTAGCTTATAGCTTAGCTTATAGCTTAGCTTATAGCTTAGCTTATAGCTTAGCTTATAGCTTAGCTTATAGCTTAGCTTATAGCTTAGCTTATTGCTTAGCTTATAGCTTAGCTTATAGCTTAGCTTATAGCTTAGCTTATAGCTTAGCTTATAGCTTAGCTTATAGCTTAGCTTATAGCTTAGCTTATAGCTTAGCTTATAGCTTAGCTTATAGCTTAGCTTATAGCTTAGCTTATAGCTTAGCTTATAGCTTAGCTTTTAGCTTAGCTTATAGCTTAGCTTATAGCTTAGCTTATAGCTTAGCTTATAGCTTAGCTTATAGCTTAGCTTATAGCTTAGCTTATAGCTTAGCTTATAGCTTAGCTTATAGCTTAGCTTATAGCTTAGCTTATAGCTTAGCTTATAGCTTAGCTTATAGCTTAGCTTATAGCTTAGCTTATAGCTTAGCTTATAGCTTAGCTTATAGCTTAGCTTATAGCTTAGCTTATAGCTTAGCTTATAGCTTAGCTTATAGCTTAACTTATAGCTTAGCTTGTAGCTTAGCTTGTATCTAGCTTATAGCTTAGCTTGTAGCTTAGCTTATAGCTTAGCTTATAGCTTAGCTTATAGCTTAGCTTATAGCTTAGCTTATAGCTTAGCTTATAGCTTAGCTTATAGCTTAGCTTATAGCTTAGCTTATAGCTTAGCTTATAGCTTAGCTTATAGCTTAGCTTATAGCTTAGCTTATAGCTTAGCTTATAGCTTAGCTTATAGCTTAGCTTATAGCTTAGCTTATAGCTTAGCTTATAGCTTAGCTTATAGCTTAGCTTATAGCTTAGCTTATAGCTTAGCTTATAGCTTAGCTTATAGCTTAGCTTATAGCTTAGCTTATAGCTTAGCTTATAGCTTAGCTTATAGCTTAGCTTATAGCTTAGCTTATAGCTTAGCTTATAGCTTAGCTTATAGCTTAGCTTATAGCTTAGCTTATAGCTTAGCTTATAGCTTAGCTTATAGCTTAGCTTATAGCTTAGCTTTAGCTTAGCTTATAGCTTAGCTTATAGCTTAGCTTATAGCTTAGCTTATAGCTTAGCTTATAGCTTAGCTTATAGCTTAGCTTATAGCTTAGCTTATAGCTTAGCTTATAGCTTAGCTTATAGCTTAGCTTATAGCTTAGCTTATAGCTTAGCTTATAGCTTAGCTTATAGCTTAGCTTATAGCTTAGCTTATAGCTTAGCTTATAGCTTAGCTTATAGCTTAGCTTATAGCTTAGCTTATAGCTTAGCTTATAGCTTAGCTTATAGCTTAGCTTATAGCTTAGCTTATAGCTTAGCTTATAGCTTAGCTTATAGCTTAGCTTATAGCTTAGCTTATAGCTTAGCTTATAGCTTAGCTTATAGCTTAGCTTATAGCTTAGCTTATAGCTTAGCTTATAGCTTAGCTTATAGCTTAGCTTATAGCTTAGCTTATAGCTTAGCTTATAGCTTAGCTTATAGCTTAGCTTATAGCTTAGCTTATAGCTTAGCTTATAGCTTAGCTTATAGCTTAGCTTATAGCTTAGCTTATAGCTTAGCTTATAGCTTAGCTTATAGCTTAGCTTATAGCTTAGCTTATAGCTTAGCTTATAGCTTAGCTTATAGCTTAGCTTATAGCTTAGCTTATAGCTTAGCTTATAGCTTAGCTTATAGCTTAGCTTATAGCTTAGCTTATAGCTTAGCTTATAGCTTAGCTTATAGCTTAGCTTATAGCTTAGCTTATAGCTTAGCTTATAGCTTAGCTTATAGCTTAGCTTATAGCTTAGCTTATAGCTTAGCTTATAGCTTAGCTTATAGCTTAGCTTATAGCTTAGCTTATAGCTTAGCTTATAGCTTAGCTTATAGCTTAGCTTATAGCTTAGCTTATAGCTTAGCTTATAGCTTAGCTTATAGCTTAGCTTATAGCTTAGCTTATAGCTTAGCTTATAGCTTAGCTTATAGCTTAGCTTATAGCTTAGCTTATAGCTTAGCTTATAGCTTAGCTTATAGCTTAGCTTATAGCTTAGCTTATAGCTTAGCTTATAGCTTAGCTTATAGCTTAGCTTATAGCTTAGCTTATAGCTTAGCTTATAGCTTAGCTTATAGCTTAGCTTATAGCTTAGCTTATAGCTTAGCTTATAGCTTAGCTTATAGCTTAGCTTATAGCTTAGCTTATAGCTTAGCTTATAGCTTAGCTTATAGCTTAGCTTATAGCTTAGCTTATAGCTTAGCTTATAGCTTAGCTTATAGCTTAGCTTATAGCTTAGCTTATAGCTTAGCTTATAGCTTAGCTTATAGCTTAGCTTATAGCTTAGCTTATAGCTTAGCTTATAGCTTAGCTTATAGCTTAGCTTATAGCTTAGCTTATAGCTTAGCTTATAGCTTAGCTTATAGCTTAGCTTATAGCTTAGCTTATAGCTTAGCTTATAGCTTAGCTTATAGCTTAGCTTATAGCTTAGCTTATAGCTTAGCTTATAGCTTAGCTTATAGCTTAGCTTATAGCTTAGCTTATAGCTTAGCTTATAGCTTAGCTTATAGCTTAGCTTATAGCTTAGCTTATAGCTTAGCTTATAGCTTAGCTTATAGCTTAGCTTATAGCTTAGCTTATAGCTTAGCTTATAGCTTAGCTTATAGCTTAGCTTATAGCTTAGCTTATAGCTTAGCTTATAGCTTAGCTTATAGCTTAGCTTATAGCTTAGCTTATAGCTTAGCTTATAGCTTAGCTTATAGCTTAGCTTATAGCTTAGCTTATAGCTTAGCTTATAGCTTAGCTTATAGCTTAGCTTATAGCTTAGCTTATAGCTTAGCTTATAGCTTAGCTTATAGCTTAGCTTATAGCTTAGCTTATAGCTTAGCTTATAGCTTAGCTTATAGCTTAGCTTATAGCTTAGCTTATAGCTTAGCTTATAGCTTAGCTTATAGCTTAGCTTATAGCTTAGCTTATAGCTTAGCTTATAGCTTAGCTTATAGCTTAGCTTATAGCTTAGCTTATAGCTTAGCTTATAGCTTAGCTTATAGCTTAGCTTATAGCTTAGCTTATAGCTTAGCTTATAGCTTAGCTTATAGCTTAGCTTATAGCTTAGCTTATAGCTTAGCTTATAGCTTAGCTTATAGCTTAGCTTATAGCTTAGCTTATAGCTTAGCTTATAGCTTAGCTTATAGCTTAGCTTATAGCTTAGCTTATAGCTTAGCTTATAGCTTAGCTTATAGCTTAGCTTATAGCTTAGCTTATAGCTTAGCTTATAGCTTAGCTTATAGCTTAGCTTATAGCTTAGCTTATAGCTTAGCTTATAGCTTAGCTTATAGCTTAGCTTATAGCTTAGCTTATAGCTTAGCTTATAGCTTAGCTTATAGCTTAGCTTATAGCTTAGCTTATAGCTTAGCTTATAGCTTAGCTTATAGCTTAGCTTATAGCTTAGCTTATAGCTTAGCTTATAGCTTAGCTTATAGCTTAGCTTATAGCTTAGCTTATAGCTTAGCTTATAGCTTAGCTTATAGCTTAGCTTATAGCTTAGCTTATAGCTTAGCTTATAGCTTAGCTTATAGCTTAGCTTATAGCTTAGCTTATAGCTTAGCTTATAGCTTAGCTTATAGCTTAGCTTATAGCTTAGCTTATAGCTTAGCTTATAGCTTAGCTTATAGCTTAGCTTATAGCTTAGCTTATAGCTTAGCTTATAGCTTAGCTTATAGCTTAGCTTATAGCTTAGCTTATAGCTTAGCTTATAGCTTAGCTTATAGCTTAGCTTATAGCTTAGCTTATAGCTTAGCTTATAGCTTAGCTTATAGCTTAGCTTATAGCTTAGCTTATAGCTTAGCTTATAGCTTAGCTTATAGCTTAGCTTATAGCTTAGCTTATAGCTTAGCTTATAGCTTAGCTTATAGCTTAGCTTATAGCTTAGCTTATAGCTTAGCTTATAGCTTAGCTTATAGCTTAGCTTATAGCTTAGCTTATAGCTTAGCTTATAGCTTAGCTTATAGCTTAGCTTATAGCTTAGCTTATAGCTTAGCTTATAGCTTAGCTTATAGCTTAGCTTATAGCTTAGCTTATAGCTTAGCTTATAGCTTAGCTTATAGCTTAGCTTATAGCTTAGCTTATAGCTTAGCTTATAGCTTAGCTTATAGCTTAGCTTATAGCTTAGCTTATAGCTTAGCTTATAGCTTAGCTTATAGCTTAGCTTATAGCTTAGCTTATAGCTTAGCTTATAGCTTAGCTTATAGCTTAGCTTATAGCTTAGCTTATAGCTTAGCTTATAGCTTAGCTTATAGCTTAGCTTATAGCTTAGCTTATAGCTTAGCTTATAGCTTAGCTTATAGCTTAGCTTATAGCTTAGCTTATAGCTTAGCTTATAGCTTAGCTTATAGCTTAGCTTATAGCTTAGCTTATAGCTTAGCTTATAGCTTAGCTTATAGCTTAGCTTATAGCTTAGCTTATAGCTTAGCTTATAGCTTAGCTTATAGCTTAGCTTATAGCTTAGCTTATAGCTTAGCTTATAGCTTAGCTTATAGCTTAGCTTATAGCTTAGCTTATAGCTTAGCTTATAGCTTAGCTTATAGCTTAGCTTATAGCTTAGCTTATAGCTTAGCTTATAGCTTAGCTTATAGCTTAGCTTATAGCTTAGCTTATAGCTTAGCTTATAGCTTAGCTTATAGCTTAGCTTATAGCTTAGCTTATAGCTTAGCTTATAGCTTAGCTTATAGCTTAGCTTATAGCTTAGCTTATAGCTTAGCTTATAGCTTAGCTTATAGCTTAGCTTATAGCTTAGCTTATAGCTTAGCTTATAGCTTAGCTTATAGCTTAGCTTATAGCTTAGCTTATAGCTTAGCTTATAGCTTAGCTTATAGCTTAGCTTATAGCTTAGCTTATAGCTTAGCTTATAGCTTAGCTTATAGCTTAGCTTATAGCTTAGCTTATAGCTTAGCTTATAGCTTAGCTTATAGCTTAGCTTATAGCTTAGCTTATAGCTTAGCTTATAGCTTAGCTTAGAGCTTAGCTTATAGCTTAGCTTATAGCTTAGCTTATAGCTTAGCTTATAGCTTAGCTTATAGCTTAGCTTATAGCTTAGCTTATAGCTTAGCTTATAGCTTAGCTTATAGCTTAGCTTATAGCTTAGCTTATAGCTTAGCTTATAGCTTAGCTTATAGCTTAGCTTATAGCTTAGCTTATAGCTTAGCTTATAGCTTAGCTTATAGCTTAGCTTATAGCTTAGCTTATAGCTTAGCTTATAGCTTAGCTTATAGCTTAGCTTATAGCTTAGCTTATAGCTTAGCTTATAGCTTAGCTTATAGCTTAGCTTATAGCTTAGCTTATAGCTTAGCTTATAGCTTAGCTTATAGCTTAGCTTATAGCTTAGCTTATAGCTTAGCTTATAGCTTAGCTTATAGCTTAGCTTGTAGCTTAGCTGTTCTAGTGTTCTAATGTATAGCGCTACTATGTGTGTGTTAAAAGTACTGATGCGACGCATGGCGCGAGAAATTGGTCTCGGGCACTGTGTGACGCGTTTGTCGTGCCTCGGCAGTCACGCTACGTGTCGTCAATATCCGTTGACCCAATCATTTGTATGCGCTGTGCCACATGAGCCACAATATGCGCCAGACTTTAGATATGATGGAGTAAGATTATCTCCAAGACGATTGTTTGAAAAAGAAACAATCATGAGCTTGTAGAAAGGGTAATTACAAGGTATAAATGAAGATTTCTACGTAATCTCTCCACAAATATCACAAAGATGTTCCAAAAAAGTGCGCAGTGGAACCCTCAAGAAGAAGAGAATGGCCTTGTTAGATATTAAGATGTGACTGGCAGGGAAAATCTGGAATCAGATCAAGGGACAGACTTGGATTACGACAGGGTCAAATGTTCCATTGGAAGATGGCATATGTTCTATCTTAAACTCCATACTTTAAGGAGAGCTTAAGAGAGGAACTTAGATTGTAGCTTAAAATCTAGAAAATTCGGAGAAACACGATTATACAAAGGCAAAAAATCATGTTGGTGAGTATAAAGAGTAAAACAGCCGCAGAATTACGAAGAATGAAACTTCAAATAACTTACTTGCCTTCGAATAAGATCCACTTTAAATACTCCAAATTAATTTTCTATTATTGGATTTAATATTTTTTCCTGTTTATCGGATTTCAATTTTATGGTTAATTTTTTCCAAAAATTACAATAATTTACCTTATTCAATAATAAAGTGGTTAATTTTGAAGATCTGAAATGGAGTCCAGAAAACGTATTTCAAACCGGATTTTCGACGAAATTTTTTAAAGAATTTTAACGCCCTATCTACCTTTGAAAATGAATAATATGGATAAAATTAGTATCGATATTATAGCATTTTTTTTAAAGAGCAAGTATGAGCATCTTTAAAAGAAGAATTTCTTCCTGTAACCATTCAAAATAAAAGAAACCAACTCAATTGTCAAACGGAGTAAATTTTTTTTTGGAATTTTAAGGTGAAAATTACACTAAGAAATTTAAAAACGAAGAAAAAAATATTTTTGACTTTTTTGGCAAATAGAGAGTTGAAAATGAGGCCAAAAAAATGTATATCTTTGAAAAATTGTGAGCCACAAACATTATTTGCCCTTATATATAACTCCCTTCGACCTTGTAATAAAAGTGGTACAATTAGATCATTCTATGAAGAAAGTATAACTGAATTTCATTAACCTTTTCTAGATTTAAGCTACCAAACTTTGAACTAAATTTATTACACCCACATATATTTCATATTTATGTAGTTTATAAAAAAGCAACTCATTGGTAACATTTGAATTGAAATCGTAAATCGTCAAACACAAGTTAAAAAAAAAACTTATTTCTTGTTGTTAATAACAAAACTAAAAAACTTTATTTTACAAAAAGTCATAAATTAAGGCATGGGGAAAAAAGAAAGGACACACAGAAATTAGAAGGCAAAAAGCAAGAACGAAAAATGATAAAAAAAACACAGAAAGCAATAATACAATACAAATTCAAGTAAAAAAATATTTTAGGTGTTGTGGAGTAATATAGTCGGCTGTTGATATCTATAGTCGGGTCAAATTTTATGCATCAAGTCCAATGCATTGAAGACCCCTTATATTCGTATATAAGTTTTGTTTTTAGTACTTTATATGAGGTCGCTATGGAAATATCGTTTATTAATTTGATGTTATAGAAATATGTGAATGAAACATTATTTTATATTGAAAACTTGTCACTAAAATGAATATTTATAATTTAGATTCGTGTCAATGAAAAATAATTACAGCCAAATACATACATTGATAGATAAGACACTGTAAAATAGATCGATACTGGTAAACGAAATTTAAAACCGTTGAACATTATATATATTCGATTAATTTTGGAATATATAACTCCTGAAGTCATATAGAATGATTCTGATATAAATTCAGCACTGGCTATCGAAAAATTACAGAATATATTTGACTTTAAAAATATGGTAAAAAAATACAAGGCGTTATATGGTACATGGTCACAATCAGGCTTTACATTCCAATAGTCAATATATTTGAATATAATAAAGATATTGGGTAGAAGATTGATAATATTTATCAATTAATGTTTATATTTTCATTTTATCGAAAAAAAAAACATACTTTGACGAAGTTTTTCGAAAATAATTCGAAAATAAAAAATCCAATGCATATTAATTAAATAGTAGTCAATACAAATCTTTTGTCTATGGTAGTACTCAACTGCCCTCCTTAAGCATAATCTTTTTGAGTCCAATATTGAGGATAATAAAAATAAACGAAAATAATATTGTAAATGATTGATCAGATTGGATTGCTGTAAACAATTTGACCAGAGTATAATAAGTTGTAGCCACTGTAGTAAGCATATAGTGACAATAATTTAGTATACTTGAATACAATATGCTACACTAAGTGTACACTATAATGCAAAAGAATTGAACCAATAGAAATAGTATTTAAGTTTAGAAACACTTATAATTCAGATGCGGGTACCAAAAAGCAAAATACATCATGAATTTGAACAAAAAATTATAATATTTAACATAATCGAAATCAACGTCCACAATCTGTAAATGGATTTATGCTGGAATTAGTTCAAATATTAAGGAATGAAATGTTGCTGGGTCAACCAACGAAAATAACATCTATACCAAAGTTTTGGTTATACCTTCCATATTCTCAAGTGTCACAAACTTTGACCTGAATTTAATATATCTTAATATATTAAAATGATTGCCTAAGGCTAAATACAAATTTTACGAAGCCGGAATCGCGGATTCTGTAGTTTAATTCTATATAAGCATGATCTTACACAAAAAATCAATATATCAATATCAAAATTAAGTATGATTACATACTTAGTCCCTGTTCTTCCAAATGAGTTTATGAGTAATCAATACTTCTTACATATAAATTAAAAAAATCTAACTGTTCACTGTATAATTTGTCCGGGAAGTAGCGTTGCGAATGACACCATCAAGTCGATTAATTCATGTTGGAATAAAATGTTTATTAGCAGTCCTCCTGCTACGAGTGGGATAAAAATTTCTGCTGAGTACTCTATGCAATCAAATGTCATATTCAGCTGACAATTATTCCACCCGTAAATATCCTGCTGACTATTTTTTCTTTATTTACTACATTATTGAAACTACCTATATTATTAATTTCAAGCGATGTGGAATATATTTTATTATTCCTTTACCTTGAGTGCACCTGCTGAACCGCCATTTGATTATTAACTTATTTGATTATTAACATATAAACTTTCAATAAAATCGAAATTTGATCGACCTGAAATCACTATGAAAAATGCAACACTACCTCCCCGACTTTTAAGTATAATAATTGACTAAATTTTAAAAAGAATCTTCCTAATAAAAGCATAATTGTAAAGAATTTTATGTATAAGAATACATCAAATTTTTATGATCAATATTTTACATAGAGAAACATTTATGTCAACAAAGTTCTTGAAACGGAACAGTCAGCAATCTAGTAGTAATACTAACCCCATTTACTTGGTCTGTCCGTTCATCCGTCCGTTCTATGTTCATCCAATACCCTCATTGATCGTTTAACTTAACACACACACAGAGGACCGGCCGAGTTTAGTTTAGGCATAATACGAACATTCCCCCACACTCCAACACCATATTATGAAGTTCTCTAAACCGTATCCGGTCCTCCGGTCAATATTCAATGACCAACTTTTCGATTTAATAGGGGAACTACAACAATATAGTTTAACAATATAAATATGGTGTAAGGTATTATATTCGAAAATTAATTCGAATGTGATCGATTCAATACATTCTCAATAGATGCTAATAATTGAATGCAACGATGCAAAATAGATAGAGGGAAATTCTAACATTAGTTTGAGGCATCATCAAAGACTCTTGGAGAAAAATAAAATAGATTATAAAAGCTGTTTTTATTACCTTCATTAATTTCTTATCAAAATTAATGATTAAATTTTAGGTACCCTTCTTAATACGAAGGCTGAAAAATTTTTGCTACCATTAAGAATGCCACCATTAATCCGAGTGGTCAAAAAACATTTTACATGGGATTAATCAGCATTTGAAAAAGAAATTGTAAAGATAAAAAATATCCCTATAAAATTTTTGAAAGAGATAGAAAATTGTCTACGAATTTTCATTTTTTGGGGTTGGGATCACCTAGGGGAATAATCCTATAAAAATTTTTATTGAAACATTTTTTAAGAAATTTCCACAATTTTTTGCATCTAAGGCCACGTACACATGTGTAACATTCGCGTCTAACACCGTAACGCAACTTTGACGTATAAAATCAGCCTTTGAGTGAAAGTTGATACGTCAAAAGTTTATAAATCAAAAGATTGGATCTAAAGCCGCAAACACACGTACAACATTCACATGTAACGTAACACCACAAGGCAACTTTGATGCGTAACAGAAACTTTGTGTGGACGAGAACGCGTATTTAAATATTTCGATATGGAGGAGAACGAATAAATACTTAAAAGTGAAGGTACTCTCCTTGGTAATCAGATAGAACGCTATGCAACACAAAACAACATCGTCCAACATCTACAAACCATTAGTCTTGTAACACCTACAAGTTCAGATTTACGATACGGTGTAACGTTACGAATATTGCACGAGTGTGCGTTGCTTAAGGTTTCATGATAAGGAAAATTTTTAAGGAAAGCTAAGCATAATATCTTCTTAATGGATTTTGATGAAATCTCTTAATATTTTCTTTGTGCCTCAATTACTAGAACAATTCGATTCCTTAAAAACTATATTGAATCATTATTTTTTACGCATAAAGATCTCAGCATTGTAAAAAAACAATTTATGATAACAACTAACAGTGTTAATTGTTAAAACTTTAGTAGACCTCCATATAAAAAAAATCTTCGATAGAGATCGACAAATTATAACAGGCAGACACTTTTATACCACTCGTCAGAAACTTCTTTCTGATATAAATTTGGTTCTAGAATCTTATAAACTAAAACGGTGCCAACGAACTCACAATCGGCAGTCACAAGCATGCGGAAAAATCTGGACAATTTCAAGACTATAGACCCTTAAAACTATAGTAATACTAGGAATACATAAAAAATTTTGCAAGTATCTAATCCCGTAGGACTTTTATTCACCTGATTTTCGTACTAACAGTTTTTATAATAAATATAATATAAATTAGTCGGTAGATTTATAAGAGAACATTACAGGTAAGTCATTGTCTTTACACATTACACTGATGGGTAATGAATGATAATAATATAGACATTGTAACTTACACAATAGACTAGTCAAATTATTGTCAAGATTTTTTTAAATGCAAATTTTATGGACGGTTCCTACAGATGACAAAATATTATGGTTAAAATTTCCTATCATGTTCAATAGTTTTTTTTTAACTACTAAAGTTATCTAGTGACTACAGTGTGAGTATATATTCAATGTATACAACAACAGTACACAGCAATCTTAGATGTTCACCCATCCATATTCTGACTGTGTCTGTTGTTGCTTAACTTAGGTGATCGTTTGAGATCGGTAATTACGTTGCGCTAGTGGGGGTCTTGGAAATATCAAGCTTGTTGGAAAATTGGACAAATTAACGAGTGTCGTTAGGTCTTTGATCATACAACGATTATACCAAAAATTATTCATATATCAAATTCACAGTATTTTTAATTGCCGGTTTTTTTACCAATCGCTTATGGTCTCTTTTTATATATACAAATAAATTTTATAATTCCTTTTGATTTTGGTCAACTATCGTTACTAGCCTAAAATGGCCACGCCACGTCATACTATGAATCATTTAGTTTCGTATGGCTGGCTCAGTCGGTCGATTCTTCACATTATAAATACACCTTAAAGAAATAAATTTTGATAATAATCTTTATACAGGTAATACTCTGGTATTGTATTGTAGTTCAGTTCAGGGCGGGCGACTCACAGCTTAGTGGAATTTGTGTTTCCTGTGAATTGTTGGTTGCATCTAAAGACTTTGTTATTGTTTTTTTTAACCATTATATATGTATATATATTTTTTTTTAAATATATTTTTTACCCTATATTTTATTATTCACAGTTTTAATATGCATTCAATTTTTGCATTATTTTATTATGCATTTTAAAATAAATATTTTATATATGGAGTGAGCTTAATAAAAACGGTTGTTTATCAATTGATTCTTTTAGTTATTACAATGTTCCTTACTTCGTTGTAAAAACTGTGAGAGATACTTTAAGGACGATCCTATCCAAATCAAAATTACGATAACCATAATTGAAAAGGTTTCACTGATCTCTAAAGTGATTTTATAGCATGCTAGACCTCACGTTGTCAAATTGGTGAAAAACTATCTCGAAACGTTGAAATGGGAAGTTTTACCTCTCTCGCGGTACTGCCCAGATGTTGCTCCGTCTGATTTCGCTTAATTGCACATGACCTGGCTGACCAGCACTTCAGCTCGTATGAAGAAGTGAAAAATTGGATCGACTCATGGATCTTATAAAAAGATGAAGAATTTTTTCGCGGCGGGATTCACTTGCTGCCCGAGAGATGGGCTAAAGTGGTAGCTAATGATGGACACTACTTTGTAACTTAATGTATGTCAAATTAAAAAAAAAATGGCGAGAGCAAATTGGTAGACCAATGTATAAAAAATCAGATCGCTCGAGCAATGTTATTTTTGATAATAGCGAAAAACAAAAAGAACACTCAGTTTTGTGCTATAATTTTCATTTGAAATTTTCATCTTGTTTCACATCCTCTCTTTGAAAGATAGAGGATCTAACTTTAATAATCCTTGTTTACTACAATCAAAAACGCTGTTCAATTTCAGCCTTCATACTATGATATAGTTCTGGCCTTGGCTATAAGTCCATTATCGACGTTCGTATGGCACTTATGAATATGCGCTTTTAAAGGTTCACCTTATACAATAACTTCTTATATAAAGTGATCTTGATAGCATACTCTTTAATGTTGTAAATATAATATTATTTTTATACACAATAATGACGCATTTTATATAAAACATTATGTATTAAAAAAATTGAACTGAGTAAAACTGTTTTATAAAATTAATAATTATAAAACTTTGAAGTTTATACGCTATTAAAAATAAATTTTAAATTCTTTTATGCTGTGACAAATCGGAAAGTTTCATTATACAATCAAATTTCAGTAAGCTTAGGTTTTATTGTGCCCGAAAGTATGATCAATTTTTTTAGGTCCAGTTAGGGTTGTCTCAATAAAGCTATTCCAATATTATAAAGACGAAACATTTGTATTTACTTTACCGATTTGGAAAAATTCTTCACCATTTTTCATCGTTGGCATGCTACTCATTCCCCGAGTGTCCAAGGACACTTTCAATCCCTGTATTCCCACGGGAATGGAAATTACGAGGGTGATTTAGAAAAATTATGTATTTATGTATGTAATTTCTTAAAAACCACTGGATCGATATGAAAAATTATTTCACCAATGTGGAAGCTACAATATCTCCGGGTGACATATGCTTTTTATCCCAGTATTATCACGGGAAACGTGAAAATCGATTGATTGGTTCGAGAGATATCGTCAACGAAATATTCGGGAACAAGTGTTTTTTTTTTTAACCTCAAAGCTCAAAAACATTGTTATATATTAAATTTTAAGTGCTTAGGTATGGAATTAGCGGGAAGTTGCAGGGGTGGCCTTTAGGGTCAACCGTTTTTTCAAATTTTTTTAAAAATAATTTTCATTTTCCATACTTTTGTAAGGACTTTTTGATCATCTACACTATAATTTAGTTATGATTTGCTCAAAGGTAATACCGTTATCGCATACCCTTAAATTTCAAATAACGCTATGTATAAACGCCATCTATGATGAAAAACAAATTGATCATTAATTTTCCAGATACCTTTTCAATATTGAATGA
The DNA here is from genome assembly GCA_020423425.1 of Chrysopa pallens. NCBI lineage: Eukaryota > Metazoa > Arthropoda > Insecta > Neuroptera > Chrysopidae > Chrysopa > Chrysopa pallens. The sequence goes on from CM035592.1 coordinate 4,972,689, forward strand.
TTAATACTTCGATGTGTTTCGTTTTTAGAGAGTACCTTTTTGAAGAATCTCTTATTTAAAAATGACTTTATGGTCTATTGGCTCCAAATCAATTTAAGAAATGGATAAGAAAAGTAGTAAGAACAGAACGCAGGGAATACAAAAAATTGTGATACCTTTTTCCAATTGAATGGGCCCCATCCTCCCGAAAAAATAATATGCTAAAACGATTATGCCAATTTTAATAATGACGTTATTGATCTTGGTTACGTAAAGTTTTCTAGGATTTTCTTTTTCCTATTTGAGACACATAAGTGAAGAATAGGTTTTATTCAAATGTAGTCCGGGAGTCGATGCTTTTAAACGTTTGTATTAAGATTACAAACTAATTTAACGAAACTTTTCCTTTAACCGCAAGCTTGAAGAAGACTGTTGTTGAGATTGGCTCTCACCGTTCACTCTCATTCGTAAAAGGGGGTGGGGATTTAATTTTGGAGGCCACCGCTAAACCGAACTCAATAAAACTTTTTAGGTTTGAAAAAGTGGTCAAGAAGAATTTCAAAATAATTTCATTATTAATACAGTTTAATAAAAATTTTTGACATAACAGATTCATTGACTTCAAATTGAAATTTCCGCTAGTTTAAACATTTTTAGACAAATGGAAATTTATTGCACTATTTTGCACATTCACAATCTTATAAATTTCAGTTTTCTATTGCTCTCGAGGACGGAAAAACAGATGAAAACGGATAAATTAAGTTATACTTTAAATATCCTTGTCAAAATTTTGTTAATTTCCTTCACATTATTAAGCTTTAATTACAAACTTTGGGCTAAATTTAATATACCCTCATGTATTTTTCTTCGCAACGTTTTTCATTACAGATTATCCTTAAATTTCCTACAATTTATCTTTTTCGATAAACTTACATATTTTAATGTTTTAATTTTATTAATAATTCAAAAAATTAACTATTTTATTGGTTTTTTTGGTGGAAGCGCAATTAACTAATTATTTAAAAAATGAACGATATTAAAATACATTATGTAGTATATTTCCATGCGCTTCCACCAAATATTTTTCTTATTCAGGTGTGTTTTTATACAAATTCTTATAGAAAGTTAAGACTCAGTATTTGGGTTGAACTAAGATTCAAAAAATACAATTTTTAAGTAATCGATCAATAAGAAGATTACAAGAAATCTTTTTGTAATTGATCATCTAATTTTCAAGTAATATCTCGTTTTCTTGGCAGAAGTAATCTTACAAAATGAAAAAATTTAATGAGATAAAATTTCCCTATATTATTTTAGGACTATGCCATCAAATAAAATACATTTTCTGGGTGAAATTGACCGATGTTTTGAAAATTTCTTTATTTATTGTTAAATAATTAAGAGTTTTATTTATTTGCTTCTTAAGACATGTTATGAGAAATTTAAAGATGCGTTCCCAGCACCTTCACACAAAATTCACAGGTTGAAACTAGTGTTATGATTTATGTTACACTAAATGTAATAAAATATATATTTATTTATTGAATTTTTAACTGAGCTTTATTGACTGTGTTGACTGATCCTTCTCCAGGCCTTTTATTATTTTATTTTAATCAATTATTTGCATGCAATTAAAAATTGTTTTGGTAATGATGCCAAAGAAGTACAACTTCTGACGCGCGTACATAACAGACACGCACCCATTTTTTTTATTCAAGTATATATATTGGTTGCTATTAAATCTACTTGTGGAGCTATGAATCTTGTACTATTTTTTGGCATAATACCAATTGAATGTGTGTTTATGTAGGGTAAACTTGGTACATACATATACATACATACATACATAATATATGGTTAATAATGTGATTTACGATATTCATATATGACCTATTGAACGTAAGCCATTTGTTTTAACCTAAAATATGAAAAATTAAAAAAACACAAAAAAAACTAAATGACGTATTGCTTAAATATATAGAAAATTTATGGTTAAAAATTATTTGTAAAAGTGTTTATATATTATATTTTGTTTTTGTAGTTTTTTGTTTTGACAAACTGTGTTGTGCAAATGAGTGTAAATATTGTTTTATGGTTTTTAAGTATCTTCAAGTTTATTTAAATATTCTAGACCAGTATTAAATCTGAAAATTGGTTCGGAACAACCATACGACCATATAATACCGGGCATAACATATAGATGGTGCAGTCACCTTTTTCCCAGTTAATACTAACCTTCAAAAGAGAGCTGTTAACATTTCATGATATTCTATTAGTGAGTTATTGTGCTAAGAGTGACGCTACTTTTGTTATTTTCAAAACAATGGAACAAAAACAATTTCGTGTTTTAATTTTCCACTCCTTCTTGATGGGAAAAAATACCGTTCAAGCGAAGCAATGGCTTGAAAAGTGTTATGGGGACTCCGCTCCATCAGAAACAACAATAAAACGTTGGTTTGCTGACTTCAAACGTGGTTGTAGAGACACCGATGATGCAGAACGCAGTGGACGTCCAAATGAGGCGGTAACACCAGAAAACAGAAAAAAAATCCACAAAATCGTTTTGAATGATCGAAAAGTGAAGTTGCGTGAGTTAGCTGACATCGTAAAGATATCAAAAGAACGTGGTGGCATTATATTGCATGAGCATTTTACTATGAGAAAGCTCTGTTCTAAGTGGGTGCCACGTTTGCTCACTGTTGACCAAAAAACGAAAACGTGTTGATGATTCTGAGCAGTGTTTGGCCATGTTTAAACGTAACAAACCAGAATTTTTTCGCCAGATTTGGCTCCCAGTGACTACTGGCTGTTCGCAGACCTAAAAAAAATGCTCACCGGTAAAAAATTTCGCACGAATGAAAAGGAATATTATCGCTGAATTTGAAGCCTATTTTGGGGCAAAAGATAAATCGTTCTACAAAAGTGGTATTGAAATGTTAGAGCGACGCTGCAATGATTGCGTTACTCTTGATGGAGATTACGTTGATGAATAAAGCTAATTTTGAACCAAAAAAACAGTGTTTTCTTTGTTATGTCCGGGACTTTTCAATCCATGTGTTTAGCCTCTAATTTATCTTGCTGACCAAAACTGAGGAGACATCTACAATTTTGATCCACACAAAATCGGTCTGTGTTAAAAATTTGTGTTAATTTCTCTTTTATCTTTTTTGTTACTTGATTTTTCACCAAAAAAAAAAAGTGTTTTATAAAATATTGAACTAACCTCAATTTTTTACCCGGTTGCCATATCAAAAATTTTTACTGTTATTGAAGTTTAAGACTGTTGGTAGTTGACTGAAATTGAAATTAATGAAGTAAAATAATTTTCTCAATAAGCATGAATATTTTTTTATTTTAAGTTCAAATAATAATTAGGTTAATACTGATTTTGTGCTAAAAAATGCAAGATAATTTCTTTTTTTTGTACAGGTAATCAACATTAATTTTGATTCTTTGATTTATCATTTCTCAAAAAAGGGAAGTACCAAGTTTAATTTTAGAATTTATTGGATAAGAGTCTCGGTTATTTATAACGGATTGTCGGCTACAATTAGTGAATGTCTCTCTCCGTATTGTGTTATATAAATTAAATATTGTAAGTTTTGTAGGGGCATTATTAGGATTTGGTACTATTTTGTAATGACTAGATACAGACAGACTAGGTTTTAATCATATTATTATGCAACATTTGCATATTTCTATAAATATTCAACTTATCAACATTTATTTAATGTTCAATTGTGTAAATAACATTTCATTATTTGTAATTCGAATTGTCGAGTTAGTTGCATCATTATCATCAAATTTATACTGAGTGGGAATCAAAATGGAATACCAATTCAATGAAAGTAAATTTATAGCAAGAAACTATTTTGTGCTGCAGTAAATCTAAAATATTGGCTTGCAGAACTCCATTAAATCTTTCAAGTTTTTTTAATTCTGTTATTAACAAATATAAGAAAATTGATTATTTTAAATGTTTCGTTTATATGCATTTTCCCTTTTTACCGAAACTTTGCATCCAGGAGTTCTAGGCTATAGTTGTCCTTGATTTATTATCTATCGAATGACGATTGCTATTATCGTTTTGTTACACGTTGTATTCAATCGATTTCTACCATCTCCAAAATATTTCCTAGTCAACGGGTGTTTGCTTGCACTTCTACAACTTCGCTTACGAAATACTCTGCGTCTCATTTATTCCAAGGATGATTTATGTGTATCTACTGAAAGACTACAATCTTTTCTGGCTTTTAAGGGCCATCACACATTGAGGATCACATATTTTGAACAGAAAATCTGATGGTCAACGCACACCATTGGACAAACCGACAAGAAATTCTGATGTTACTTCAGACAAAAATTTTGAGCAAGCGCATATCATCGGATATCATCGGATAGGTGAACGAACTCCAACGAACTAATGAACTTTCAAATACTTAAAATTTAATAAATCCTAAAATGAAATTATTGGCTAAAAGGTGGCCTACATCGTAAGATTTTCTGATCAGAAATGCTAATGCTACTTCAGACAGCATTATAAGTACACGCACACCATCAGATGTGCGGGATCTAATATAAAATACAGGTTATTGACCTCATATTTTCTGATCAGAAAATCTGATAGTGTACGCTAGGCATTAACGGTCTGTAGTATGTCAAATTTATTTTTGGTTTTTTTTATTCCATTCTTGTTATCATTCGTCGCTGATTTGTGGCTAACTTCGCTAATTTGTGGCCTACTTGGTAAAACTAGCCTACCTTGAATATCTTGAATCTTTGTTTGTGTTTATTCAATGCTGAATATATTCTGCCATTTTTCTATCTGTGTAATTGATGTTTCCTAGGTAGAGGATTTTCTCGACACGTAATATTTCCTGACCTTCGAAGAGCCTTGTCTACGAAAACTTGTCGTTTTCAATCCATTTTTACGTAGTCCCATTTTCGTTTTCAATAACGTGTATGAAATAGTTGTAAATATCGTAATATTATAGTGCCATGTACACATTGTAACACAGTCAATAGACCTGCACGTAGATAGCACACGTACGTACATTTTTGTATGCATATATCGTAAGCATATCGTTAGGCACAGTACTAATTCAGTCTCTCGTCTCGTCCCGTCTCTCTCTCTCTCTGGCTTTGGTCATTTTAATATTGCGCGTGAATAGGTTAACTAAAATGGTATTTACAAAACCAATGATCCACTTTATATGATGACCTAAACTGACCAATCGGTGGTAATATGTGGTACCTATTTAGTTTGTAGAGTTGCTTTATCGTTTACCTCTCATTGTCCACTTCAATATAATCGTTTTTCTGGTATTGAATGATTCATTTTAAATAACTACAACTGTTGGGTACATGAGAATATTTAGAACATTTGTTGATCATATAAACTTATGTATCATAGAATATTTAGTTATTTTCTAATTCACGTTTCATTTTTTTGCACCACCCGTGCAATATGCTTTATCTGGTCTATTATTTTAATTTTAATAATACATGAGTCTGGGTGAATGCCTGTCTATAAACAGAGAACTGTTTTAAAGCTAGAAAAAGTCTCTGTCTTTCAAATCTACTGTATGATGAATTTCTCAGCAGAAAATAAAATATGATCCTTAATTTTTTTGCTTATTTTGCACGGTTTGAACGAAAATATCCAGTTCAAGCATCCTTAATAAGTTTTGGGAGGACTACATAAATGAACGTTTTTCGCAACAATAGAATTCTTGAATTTTGGATTTAAAAGTAGTGATTTCAGTTCAACTATCCCACAATTAATTTTGGTTAGTTCATATCCCCTGAATGTTGTGTAGATTTGATACCAGTAGTTTTGTTTTCATTTCCTTTGGTAACAATAAAAATAAAATTGATCCAAATCGGTTCAATCACCCATTAAATATACATATTTAACACATTTACATAACATTATACAGACATAATCATTGTTCTGCATACAGAATGCAGACAGTGTAGCTTCTATAGCGATCATTTGGATTTATTTATCCACAAATAATACAAAGTATTGGAAGTGGGTTACCATCAACCCAGGTAGGTTGATATTGACCGTTCCACTAGATTTGATCTGATATGTATGGAAGTGTGTCATTCAAGTTCGAACATAACCAATTGATTCGTCGACAAAGTATTTGTAAAAGAGTTTCTAAGAATAATTTCTAAGAAAGAAACTCAATGAAGGAAACTTAGAACTAACCCGAAAAAATAAAGATAATTGAGTATCAATATTTGAACTATTAATATTAATAACTCGTTAAATTAAATTATTTTAAATCTTAAATTCTAAACAACTGTGGCATTTTCCAATTAGAACTGATATCATTATTCATTCAAATCAGACAAAAATGGTCATGATTGTATTTTGTGCTCTCAACAATCTCGAAGTCATCCAATTGAATGTTTAATTGCTTACTCAAATCATAGATTTTGAGTCACTGAGTGTTCTTAGAACAAAATCTTATTGAAACTGGAGATAAACAATTGTCATAATGTCTCGTTTGAGTATAACTTGAGAAAGGCAAAGATAGATGTAAATCTATTCTTAATGCTTCAACCTGGACACAAATACCTCTCAATTAAAAATTATGCAAATTGAGTAAATTGTCAAAAATTTTTTTAATTGTTATTGGCATTAAAAAATATATACAATCCTAAATTTTCTTCTCTTATGGCATTAACATTAAATTTTTAATCGCAATTTTAGTATTTTTATGTAAACAACATCAAAATAATTTAATTCAAATTGATGAAAATCTGCTTTTTTTGGACAGAAAGTTTGAAGCTTCAGGAAACAATCGAAAACTTTACGGGCTCTTAGAAAGGAAAGTTAATAAAAAAAAAACATGTAAATTAATCATAATCATAACTAAGCCATATATAAATTTATACATGGCTATTTATACGTGATATGTTATGTTTATTGGCTCCAGGACTATACATATTTATATAAATATACGTACTAGATAGTCGATAACTATTGTATATTGAACTCAATAAAATACCTACCTCAATAATAATATCGAACTTACGTACCTAGAATTGAGTAGATTTACGAATTATAAAATTATATTTATTGTTTGATTAATAATGTTATTGTTATATTAAATATAAATGATCGTTTAATTAAATAATACATACGATTTAAATGCATAACAGTTCTGTCACTCATCATGCTACGCTTGGGAAAATAATAAACAAGGGCTATGCGTGATGTTGAAGTTGAAGACAACATCAATTTCTCCAATCATCGAATCGAATTTTGAAATTGATAATAGAATGGCGGTTCAGCAAGCGCAACCATGGTGGAGGAATAATAAAATATATTTCGTCCACCTCTCTCGGAGCCTGCTGAGACTTTCATAACAGTGTATGACTGCTAATGAATATTCAATTCCAAAATGAAATAATCGACTTGAAGTCAATTACAACGCTTCCTCCCGGTCTATATGATTAAAATATTATATATTATTATTACCCGGTAACTTCATTTAGCTTTGATATAGCACAGCTTTAATACAACTTGTTGTGTGCTTTTTGACATCGTTGTGTTCAAGTAATTTGTTTTGTTGCTATTTAATATATTTATTGTTATCAACGTGATTCTGTTTTATGTACACATAGATACAATGTGTTTCAGTTAAACTTTACATTACTTTGACGGTTATATAATCAAATAAAAAGGCATTTAAATAAGTTTGTATTAAAAAGGTGATTCCTGGATATTGTAAAAATACTACAAATTGTTCCAAAAATAACTATCCAAGTTTATAGAAACATACAAAATTCTAGACAATATACAAAATTTACATAAATCATGCAAATTTGAGAAAGTGAGTTTCTACAATAATTTTCAGACTCCACATATATTAGAATACTTATGTTAGTTTTAGTCTGTAACGCATGCAAGTTTGTAACGCTTAAAAAAGTGATAAGACCTATTCTATTATGGATCGTCATGTTTAAATATTCTATGGTTTTGGGGCAATGTGCTAACGTCAGAATGAATTTCAAAGACCCAAGACCGACTGGTCGATAAATTGATGAACAGATATAAAAATCAGAGCAAAACAATTCATAATCAACAGCACTAAACTTTTCACTGTTTTTAATTAGTTTATACCTTCTTTAATTAGTTTATATCTTATATCTGGTACACTCTGTATATCATATGTGTTTTATATATAAATTGAAGTATGTAAATGACGGGAACATTAATAGGTTTCTTTGAATAGTGAATATTGTTATATATATATATATATATATATATATATATATATTTATATATATATATATATATATATATATATATATATATATATATATATATATATATATATATATGTATATATATAAATTTTCTCTTATTGTTTAAGAAATGGGTCATGGTCCATTTCACGCAATGGACCCATTTTGTCCATGAAAGAACTTCATTCAATTTTAATTTCTAGAATACGCCAGGAAAATTGCGACAAAATTCATATAGCTGGAATCAAAACATGTGTTCCTAAATGTTCAAAATCCGCACCCATGAAGTTAAATCAACCCATGATCCAATTTTTAAACCATAAAAGCTAGAAGAAAAACACCGAAAAATTATGATTTTTTTTTAAACAAAGAACTTTTTTATGAAACATTTTTTTTCATAAGCTGTTTAGATTCGCCAGAATTTAAGCCTAAATTTACATAATAAACACATATTTAATTTGTCTTTATAACTGGCTGGATTGTATAATTATAGTATTTTATGAAAGTTTAAAAATAGTTCAAACATTGATACAAAATTATTTGTATTGATCTAAACAATTAACTCTGTTTTTTTCTTATCCTATTTGCTTCGTGTTTAGTTTCTTAGAAAAAAAAATGGTTTCGTGTACGTTATGTACGTGTGTCAGAAGTTATACTTCTTTGACATCATTAAAACAATTTTTAATTGTATGCACAAATAATTAATTACAATAAAATAATAAAAGGACTGGAGAAGGTCAACACAGCTTAAGAAAGCTCTGTTTCAAATTTGAAAAATAAATGAATATATATTTTGTTACATTAAGTGTAACATAAATCATCAAACAACAGCTTCAACCTGTGAATTTTGTGCGACTGTGATGCGCACGCATCTTAAAATTTCACTCTCAACATTTTTTCATAACGCGTCTAAAGAAGTATTCAAACTTCAAAATATATTTATTCCAAGCAGAAGTCTAATAGTAAAATATTTATCGTAGACTCTAGAAACTAGTATTGATATATGCTCAATGTAATGCTTCAATAATTTTTATTATTATCAATTTTCCAAAAAGGTAGTTTAGGTTTTTTTGGTGAATAAACCAAAAAAATATTCAATTTAAAATAAAATATTTAAAATTAAAATATATTTGTGTTGTTTGTTTATTTATATTGACAAAATCAATCAAACGATGACATTTTAATTGAAAATCAAACTACTGTACAATCAATTGTGGGTAGAAACAGCTAACGAATTTCATGAACTCTATATACTTAATATGTCAATAAATATTATCGATATACAGAGTGTCAATTATATATTAGGAACTTTGCTATTATAAGAAAATGTGATTATGCGATTAAAAAAAATACCAACATTATTAATACAATAAGTGAAGATATTCAGTCTATATTATATTCACCCGGTATTTACCTGGTATTTGGTGGCGTGCATCCGATAACACGTTCACCTGATAATTTCTGCTATGGTACTTGATGAAAGGTATATAGACCTGTTGAACCACGAATGATCCCGGTACTATTTGAACAATGCGAAATTCACACTTAATACAGTTGACAGTTCGACATACTGCTAGTAAGAAGAGATAAAAAAGTTGTATTTTGAATTTCAAAATTAGATTTTAGTTTCTATGGAAATGATGCTAATAGGATTTGTAACATGTGAAAAAAATACAAAAGATGTTTCACAGATAGCGGCATTTTGTATTGGAAAATTAAATTGTCGTTTATAGTACCTTCAGTTACTTGTTATTTATGTTTCTCACCGTTTAAACCTTCCAAATATTTCAAGATAATTATAACCAAAATCGGTCCAGGTATTCTCGAGTTTTAGCGTGACTAACGAACAGCAATTAATTTTTTTAAAGATTTTTATCATACCGTTATCGGTTAAAGAGATATTCAACCAGAGCTGGCCAAAAAACACGCTGTATATTACACACATTGAAGATTGATTCAATTAAATGTATAATTTATTATTGGGAAATTATAAAATGTCAATCAATGATACTGTGTAATGTTTTTTTTGGTTGTTTTGTTTCATAAAGGCTGCTCAATTTTTTTGTGCTTTCATATACAGTGTTTGTGTTTTTTTATTATACATCTTCCATCCAATCCCATACTACTTACAACCCTTATAGCACCCACCTCCCTCCCAGCGTTCCCGATGATTTAAATGAAAGTGAATGTCCAATTTTTTTTTTTTTTTATATTATTTTGGGAGCTTTAATTGACATGAGATTAAGTTTACATGGTTTTTTGTTTGTGCTTTATATAATTTTGTATAAATATATACAAAGCTGTATGGGGATAAAATTATTAAAGATTAATTACAAAATTTGTTGACGTTTTTCTATTGAAAAAATGTTCAAAGCTATGCCGAAGGGAGAATTATTACAATCATAATGGGCTTAAAACAAAAAAATTGCATTTATTTTTCAAAAAATTTATTCTTTAGTAAGAAAAAATACTGTAATAAATATGAATTCTTCAAAATAATTGATTTAAACCAATTAACAGACCATAATTTTAGTAAATATACATCACCATTATTTCAAGCGACTTTTCAAAATATACTCTTTATTCGTCAGGCTTGCATAATGTTGGATTTGGAATTAGTTTAGAAGTGTTATAAATAATTTTTATTTTACTTTCAATATTATCAAGGCTGAATAAGGAATGAAATACTTTGAAACGTTGCTTGAAATAGTAATTTTATTATTTATTATAAAGCCATGGTTGAAGCTTTAAAAATTTGGTGAAAAGTGGTAGAAAATTATAGTATGATGAAACCCATTGGAAACGGAAGATAATATAATAAAAATGAAAGGCAAAATAAATTACGGGCGATCTGAGTGTCCGGGCAGTAGGAGGGGTGAGTTTTTATGGGCAAAACACGGATTATTTCGATTACGACAAGTCCTATGGGAAAAAGTTTAAAGGCAAAGTTGTAGGTAATGAAAATATCTACAACTTTTGTATGTGCACTTTTTTCACATAGCCTTTAAATGATGGTGATTTTTCGATATTTATTCAAAATAAGGTGAAAAAAAAATATTTGAAATCAAAAAAAATTACAGTGTATTTGGAACATAAAATGATAAGTTTTCCGGGGAAAAAAATTTTAAAAAGTTAAGAATAAAAAACCAAAAACTAGGTTATTTGAATTTTTCACATTTTTTTTTTTTTTGAGGTTATTAGCAAAAAGTGTGATAACAAAAGTTGTAGATCTTTTTATTATTAACAACTTTTTTCCATAGGACTTGTAGTTTTGCCAGTAATTCAGATGAATCGAATTTTAACCTTAAAAATTCACCACCTCCTACTTAGATCGCCCGTAATTTATTTTCTCTTTCAAAATTATCTACCCTGGTGTTTATAGAAAGTTCTTCAAATTATCTCAGAATTAAACAATAAAATATATTTATTTGACATTTTTTAATCATCTGTATTTAAATAGACTACAGTATCGATATTATAATCTAAAAATTATATCTTAAACGTAATACATTTGTTTGTTTAAAAGCTGCTGTGTAGTGAACTTTTATTTAGATTTATTTGCCATTAATAAATCGATTACGTATCAATCTATCAATGACATTTTATTACTTTATTTTTAAAGAATCCAATTTGAAGGAAATCACCCTCTTTTACATTCTTAATACAACCCTCTCATATTTTAAATAATATGTCACATAGTTTCATGAGTGATTTTCCTACTGTGAAAAATTTGGAAAACGGTTGACCCTAAAGGCCATCCCTGGAACTTCCCCACTAATACCATACCTAAGAACTTAAAATTTAATATAGTACAATGTTTTCGAGCTTAAAATTTTGTTTTTGAGCTTTGATGTTAAAAAAAACACTTGTTCCCGAATATTTCGTTAACAATATCTCTGGAACCACTCAACCAATGTTCTCGTTCTTGGCGGCGTTCTACGTGGTTTATTAAGACTGAGAGAATTCAAAATTTTAAAATGGATTTTACCAGAGTTCCTTGGAAATAATCCTTAAACTATTGTTATATTTAAACAGTTAACTATTCAAGTTTTCATACTTTATTTTAAATTGTATGAATATAAATATTTGTTGAAATGAAATATAATTTTGCAGACAAGTAAACAATATTAACAGGTGAGAAACGTGCAGTGGGGAGGTGGGGGTGGTTGGAGTAGTCAAACACACATTGTTCATCATATTGTATAAAACACGTATGTTTTAAAATATATCTCTCACACATTAGAGATGGTTTTTTGGGAAAACGGATGCAGACTAGTTTTGTTGCTGTGTGTTTTCGTAAGTACGTAAATACAGTCTGTCCCCCACTATAAATTCATACAATATCGAGATTAATTCCAATAATTTAACAAATTCTATAATCGAGAAGTTTTTTGTTGTGAAACACCTTTAGGTGAGGGTAAACTTGATTGTTGGCGTGACGATATAGGTCGTGGCGACGCATCTCTATGATAGAATATATGTACTATACGTAGTCGTAGGTAATGCGCAAGTGACTGTACGTAATCTGTCTTGCCACAATGATCACACATATCTATAGTATATATAGTGTTATTTACTACGTTACACATGTGATGAGTAACCTACAAAATTAGTTCAATATTTCACATCTGCCAGGCGTCTCGTGGCGGTTTACAAATTTTTCCCATCTGATATATCTAAAGATTGGCCCTAAAGCCACTTACACTTGTATAAACATTCACGTGTAACGTAAAACCGTAACGCAACTTTTATGTATCAACAAAAGTTGATACGCGAAGATGTAACAACGACCAATGATGTCGAATGATGTCGTTAGATGGAGTTTATAACACAATTTAATAGAAATATTATGTTAGCGTTTGCAGATTGGATGTATTACATTTGGATTCAGTGTAAGTCTTGCAAGTGTCCAGTATGTCTATATTTTTGCCTTATATAAGAATATCCTATGGTGACACTTCATTGATTTCATTTGTTTGAGCATCAAGGTCGACTTCAAAGAGAGTGAAAATCTGTCACGGTCATTCTTTGTACATATATTTGACAAGCTTACAATGACCAGTGAGCAGACCAGAGGGCACTGTCAGCTGATTAGGTTCTAGTTGTAAAAGCTCCGAGATTTCTTGCTACGGGAAGCTTTTTAATAGAGCTTTTGCATGGCCTTGGCCGTAAGTATTTGCCTAACTATGGTTTGTGACGTTTATCATCCATTCTTTGATAATATGCAGCTCTTTGGTAGGCCCATACATAAATTTGATGAGCTTACAATGATCCGTGAGCAGATCAGCGACTACTGCCATGTGATTTGATTCTAGTTGCAAACGCTTTAAGGTTTCTCGCTTTTTATTGGAGTTTTAGCTGGATCTTGGCCGTAAGTATTCGCTCAAGATTGTTTTGACACGAATATCATCGATTCTTTTATTTAATTGTAACGCTTAAGCATTCCAATAAATGATTCTGAGTCATTTCATCGAGTAAACACTCGTTTAGGCCAATTTCCAAGCCATTTCGTTTCGAATTAATAGTTCACTTTTATTAAACCATAAATAATTAGAAATTATGTAATACTTTTCTCATTGAAAACTATTCTTTATACTCGCTGCTGTTATGTATTGTATGTGTCTTCTAATTTTTGCTTTCAAACATTTTCAAAACTTGTGATGGAAGCGATTATAAATTATTTAGTACTTTCTCTTATAAAAATAATTATATTTGAAGTAGTACACTCTGTATATGATTGTATCAACCATGTTCTGTCAGAAAGTTTATAAATGAAGATAAAATGGTTGTGGGAGCTGGAGCTGGTAGTTAGTTGGTGTTTCTGGTAGCTGGATAGAATTAAATGAACACTACATAATATATAAATGTATTTGTAGATATGATTATGGTTTAGAATCACGCAATATTTAGCTACATCAAAAATCATTTCTTTTGAGAAATATATACACTTAAATACAAAATAAATGTAACATCTCAATCATTATATTTTTCATATTTTATTATCTTTAATCAAATATAAAATTGATTTTACTGAATAAATATTATAAAATACTTAATAATTAATAATAAATTTAAATATGCATAAATGATTCAGATTGCTGCATTTTTGTCGCTGCTAAGTATGCATACCTTCTTAGTTTTCTAAACTACAAATGAATGGAATTTTTCAAAAGTGATTTTTAACTTCGAACCTCGAAAAATTACAGCTAAAATCTCCATATTTAGAAAATGGTTGTTCAAATTTTGTATTTTAAATTGCATTTCAGAACGCTGATATAGGCTTTTTATACTTGACAAAGATAATATGTCAGACTCTATAAATTTTAGCCTAAGGTTTATAACGCTACCTAATATTGACCGCACAAGCTAAATTTTGATGTAGGTGTTCATAGAAACACCTAATTAGACCATTTCCGCCCGTTCGTCCGTTATCAGGATAACTCAAAAACAAACAGAGATAGCGAATTGAAAATTTGGTGATGTATTTTATACATAAAAAGTGAGTTTAAGTTCGTGAATGAGCAAAATCGCTCCAAAGGATCCAATGGATCCTTGGATCCAACTTTTAAACTATAAAAGTAGAAGAAAAATTCAAATACAGAAGTGATAATTTTTTTTAAACAATCAACTTTTGTTCAAAACATTTTTTCGTTGAATGTTTCAGTTCTCCACAATTTTAACTCAAATTTGGCTAATAAATAATAGGTAATATTTTTATTATACAAGTATATATAACTGTCTAGACTGCATATTTATAGTATTTTATGAATGCTAATTAAAAATAGCCCAAACAATGAACTTCAATCATATGTCGAGAATCTAAACAATTAATTCTGTTGTTTGTTATCCTCACTTGTTTTCCTTAAATTGTGAAAAAAGTAGGAGAATCAGAAAGCCGTTTCAAAGCAAAGTTTAATCGTTTAAAAGGGCTGATTAATCTCAAGCACATACTGTTTTTTTGGAACATCAATTTTAAGTTAAAAGTGACTCAAGTGGATTTGTTCAAAGAATTTTTGGTGTGCAAATTTTTTGACAAACAGTAACTGAAAACTGTTGACAAAAATTCTATTTTATGGGCAAATAATTAATATTTAGTTTTTTTTTTTTTTTTTTTCGAGGTATATTTTTGCTCAAATCCTTTTATCATTCATTGAGACTTACAAAAAAATTAAAAAAATAATAATAAAATGCAAAAATTGAAGCTCAAAATTTTGTGTCCAATTGCCATACAATTCAATTATTCAAATCTGCAAATCAATATCTACAAATTTTCTACGCAATTTAAAAATGCTAAATAGCCATGTGTGAAATCGTTTTTTGAAAACTCATGTAACTTGTAATAATTGTTTTCACTTAAAATTCGTTTAGTTGTTGCAGGTTTTCGGGTGATACGTTTTACATACATTTATGGGGATATGAAATAATTGTAGATTATTTTTGGACATTAATAAAGGATACAAAGAATAAAATTATTATCCGAATGACATTCCGTGTTCATGGTAAGATTAAACCAAATTTTGTCATCTTCAGTAAAATAAAAAATTTTTTCTTTCCATAATTAGCAACATACTGTTCAAAGCTAATGAACAAATACAAAGTTAACAAAACAAATTCGGACATATTCAAAATAGAATAAGAATTTTCAGGTAAATCTTTTATTATTAAAACGCTTTTCATTCTGATAAATCTTTGGTAAAATAAGCAATTTTATATACAATATAAATATATTAAACGTGTTTACACTTATCGGTAGGTATGTATGAAGAACGTTCCATTCCATTCCGTTCTGTTCTGTGCCGTCTACACGTTACATCTTACATAGATATTATGTAAACGTTATGCTCTAACGTAAACACGTCTTCATATTTGTATCTGAAACGTTCAACATATTATTTACAAACAAAATGATAATGTTGACATCATACGAGCACGATACTGTGCTGTGCTGTAAGATGCGAGCTATAGCAAGCGAAATATATGTGGAAGCACACTGCATACTATTTAATATTGTCTTCATCATAGGTACAGGATGGTCAAGTAAACATTATACTGTGGTAAAAGAAGCACTAAATTTCATGATCGAATTTTTTTGATACTTCTTTTGGCGCGTTTGGAGAAGAGTGAATTTGTGAGCTGTGCATGCACGATCCCATAAAAACGACATGATGAAGTTGGCTAGCGAATAGAATGAATAATATATATTTATTTAAATGACTAAGTTAACTTATCTAAATATGGAAACTAAATATACAATACTTAATATAAGTATGGTACATAGTATATTCAGATTGCATGCAAGGTATCTAACAAAACGTGTTGTTATTTTTATATTCAACAAGCAGCCAGTTGATGTGAAATGTATTATTTTATAAATAACCAATATATTATTAATAATCAAGTCTGAATAATTATATATATATATATATATATATATATATATTTATAATAGAAATTTGTCAGTTGCAAAAACAGTGTAAAACCTTTTGGAGGTATTTTCGTATAAATAGAGTTATGTGTTTTATTTTCATTGTTTTCGTTTTCTTCGCCTTTTTCTTATCTTTTCGATTCTTTTCAGGCATTATCATCCAGTTTTGGTCCAAATTTTAAGTATCTAGCTGATCGGGAAATTAGATTAAAATTAATTACAAAATTCCACCATGACAGACATACTAGAAAAAATATGCAAAAAATAATAACTACTCAATATGGATATAAATTTTTTTACAATTATTAATTAACTGATTAATAAGATCTATATAGACATGCTGTAACACTTATATTAAAGTACACCCTGTATCTTCATAAGATCGAATTGGTATAGGATATGTAAAATAAGAGTGAATCACATGACTACTATATTCTTCTTTTGTCTCTTCTGTTTACATTGTATGATGCAGCACATCACATCATACTGGAACAATCAAACTTACTTCCATTCATTTTGAACATTTTTCATTTTCATTTTTCATTTTTGAAACCATTATCGATGGATTACTATGATGTCAATAGGTAGAAACACGCTATACCAGATGAGAATGATTTATCAAAGAAAGACGTGAACTCGTGTTGTGTTTCAAATTGTTTATGTTCAAAGAATGAATTAATAAGGCCATTACTATTTGTACACCTATCAATTATCAAGATGAGTGATTTTTTTATGTCGTATTCTGAACCTTAAAAGTGGTGAAATCGTTCCAGTAACGGATTCTTTGAATCGATGACCCAACTTTTGATTTATCATAATAAATGAATGTAGAGTGCAAATGACGTGAATAGAGGTTTCATCATGGTTCAGACACGACCTACAATTAGGATCATCTGAGATTCCCAAGTTATGAAATAGACACCCTATTCTTGTCAAATGTACCCTAGAGATCCCAATCGGGAACAGTTAAATGATTTAGCTCAGCCTGCCGCAAGCTATATAGTAATCCTGGTGCGCTTGACGAAGCCACTCCTTTATACAGGATATCACGGAGCTTGTGTTCCAGGATTATCATCTTTAAATCTCAATAACGATCCCACATTGTTTGCTGTTGAATAAAATGGAAGTAACTCGATGTTTTTTGCAACAAAACAACATTGGAACATTATTATATATCTGTATATAATATGAATATGATATGATCATGTACTATGTAAATATATAGATATATATCCTATCTATATATCGTTTAATAAAGATATCTAGCAGACAATGTGAAAAAGCTTATATTAAATTTGTGAAAATATCCTTTGAATTGAAAAATACTGGCTTACTTGCCATTTTTTTATTGTATCCACATACATACATACATATATATACATTGTGTGTTTTCTGCTTGTTTGTGCTTCTTTTATTATATTTGTCATTTTATTTTTAATATTCAATAATTTAAAATCATTATTGATTTGTTGATTTCAAATAATATTTTTCACTGAGCTCATCAAATTTTAATATAATGATGTTAGTAATCCGGTCCATTAAACCCCTATAAAATGGCACGTGCTTGTTCGGAACATTATTTTAAATGACGAGCAAAAAGTCCTAATTGATCCCACGTCTGTAGAAAAATTTATTAAGGATCAAAGTTCACTACTTGTTAAATCAAACATTTTATCATACTAATAGACCTTGCAATTTTCTACAGAAATTGTTCAGGAACTTTTTCGGGTAAGACTTACCGTTTCTGAGAAATAACGATACAAAGAAACATTTTTTATAACGCGTAGAAAATCATTCATTTCTTGCTCTCTGTATTTTTTACCTGCCATTATCATAAATCCAGCGCTGTTTTCTCCATTACTTGTTACATTTTCTAGCGCATTAAAAACATCGGTAATGTGAAATGGTGTGAATACTTGTGAAGTATTTAAACAAATAATAAATAAAATAACATAAATTATATATAAAATACTTTACTGTTGCTATGTTCTGTGTGTGTTCTAGCGGCTGTATTTATGCAATGAAGTTAGTATGGAAGTTTAATAAAATTTATTTAACCAAAAAATTTCTCCCAAAATGCTCTCAATCTGGATCCATAATTAGTCCAGTGATTAGGTATTTATTTAATTAATTAATTGCAATCAAAATACAAAAACTGTTTTCGTCATATCTCAGCTAATTAATGCTTTATTCTATATTTTTTTATTCAATAAATTGCTCCCGATTTGCGCTTTCGATATGAATCCATTTGATTCAGCAATTACTTTTATTTATGCATAATTAATTAAAATTATTAATTACGATTTAAATAGAATCCGTAAGACTATGATTACCTTGATTGTTATGGTGCGACTCTTAAGCTGTGACGTCATCATAGTCTTACGGTTGCTATTTAAATCGTAATTAATAATTTTAATTAGTTTTGCATAAATAAAAGTAATTGCTGAATCAAATGAATTAATATCGAAAGAGCAAATCAGGAGCAATTTATTTAATTAAAAAAATATGGAAAAAAGCATTAATTAGCTGAGATATGAGGAAAACCGGTTTTGTAATTTTGATTGCAAATAATTAATTAAATAATTACCTAATCACTGGACCAATTACGGATCCTGATACAATATTTGGGTGCAATTTCTTTGAGATTTGGTTAAATAAACTTCCACGCTAACTTAATTGCGATGTCTGTGTTTGTATCTGCTGTTTGTCTTACTTGTTTGTTGCTACTACAGTTGTTTTATACTAAAAGTGTTTGTAATTTTCGGTGCACAACACACCAAAAACTTTTAAGAAAAGGTTTTTGGTGAACTTTTCACCATATTATTGTACTTATAGGCGGAGTAACAACTATATTATATTATACATTATTACATACTTACTATATTTACACTATTTATTTATATATATCGGTACCGTTATATTAAAAATATTATTACACACAATATAATTAAAAGCTCTGTGAGCAATCGGTAGACCTTACAATAATACTCAACATGAATTGGTACTCATAACATAGAACAAGTTAGAGGAACAGAATTAAATTAAATTTAATGAACGTGACTTTTAAATTTTATCAATATCGGACATCACATTTGAAAATTACAGCAGAACAAACAGACAAACCAAATTCAAAAAAGTCTAGTTTAATCCATAGATGTCATGAAAAACGAGTTTTTACTGTAAAAATTGCTTTTAAATGTAAAAATTTAAGGCATGTAGTTATTTGTTGGAGCTTGAATAAATTAGACCTGTATTTTATCCGGATTTATATATTTTTGACAAATGACATGATTCAAAAAATTGGAATTATTTTATCTCGGATACCAAAGTCGACCATGTATCAGACATTCATAGGTTTTGTTCGCGTATCATGATCGTGTATCCACGTTTGATGGGTAAATAGCTGATGCTGGTCTTTTACGAAGCATCCCATTTGGGAAATATACAGGCTGCGTAAAGTAAAAGCATTTAAGTTCTTGGAATGCTTCTCACAGAAGTGTCTGACACCTAAACTCCGCATATTTTTTGCTGGATAAATTCTTTATGCGCTTGAGTAGAATTTTCACAAAAAATTAACTCATATATCAGATGAGATTTAATGAATGCATGATTTACCGCCAATAAGACCTGGATAGATGATTTTTGATTCAACTGACGTAACAAAATGAACTGATTTCGTTTGCAGAGTCCATGTTAATAAGAGTATATAATAATATTTATTTGAATATTGTACAAAAACATAAGTAAGTTATTTAAATAAGTTCTTTACAAACAAACATTAATTCATTACTACAGTTTTCTTTTATTCACTCACTCACACACACACATTTCTACCCACTTCCACTCTATTCTACATTACATTTTCTAGCTACTTTATAATACACTACATATACAACCCCCTCCACCAACCCCACTACCAACTTACCTTGCTATCTACTTACATTTTAGTTTCTACTTGTAGCAAACAACAACCCTTAAAGCAATCGCATTACCCAAAAATAAATCCTATTTAGAACAATTTATCTTATCATTTTCACAAAGAGAGATACATATATACATAAATATATTGTGAGTTTATAATACATCTAAAATGTACAATGTGTATCAAAAGTAGAGGTACATGCAATGTGTTTGTTCTTTTATGATTCAATCTTTTTTTTAAAGTTTGCTTCAACAAACAGTGGGGAAAGATAGTTATGTTTTCTGGTCAAATTTTCGACATGCTGTATACCTTCTCTTCCTCTTCATATCCTCCTTTTTTGACGTATTCTGTACAATTATGTATTGTTTAAAAAAATAATGAAGAAAGAATTGAATATTCAGTTTTTACTAGAAGTATACGTTTTCAGGTTCTTAGACTCCCAAAAATTTGTTCATAGAAATTGCTCTCTCTATAGTGTCACGTTATTAGCTTAAAGATCTTAAATCACCAAACTTTGGCTTCCAAGGACAAAAAAATACGCACTTTGCAAATATTGATATACCGGATGTCGTACTTTATTCTGGGGATTTTCAAGTTTTTATCGATGATGGTTCTAATGATTTTCGTCCAACTAAATATATTCACAAAAAATTTTAAACTCTATAATATGTACTTCATTTGACGTGAAGCATAACGAAGTATTCTTTGCCAGTAAATCTGAAAAAGGTAACTTTTGGGTTGTGGGACAGTGGACACCAAGCTTTATCCCACATTGCACAATATCTGTTTGAAAAATGGAGTGGTCGCAGTCGAAAAACTTTTCCTAGTGGTGAAAACGATAACGACTTAACTATCAGAATTTTCGAAGAGCAAGAAGTTGTTAGATTAATCACAGTAACTTCTGAATAAACTATAGTCTTAGAATTTCGTACATCATTCAGATTTTGGGGCTAATATATTGACATAATATTATTGAAATATTACAGTTTGTAAAATTTAATTGTTTTTTTTTGACAACGCTTCCACCATATTTTGAATATGATTTCTAGTTTAAATGAAAAAATAAATTTTCTTTTTTGTAAGCCATATTGTTAAATAAATTTCGATTCTTTGCCCCAATTTCCCTAGATCAAAATATTTTGTATTTTATAAAACGTATTTCGACTACAAAATAGTCATCATCAATATGAATTACCTTTGCACCAAACCGTCACCAAATCATTACAAGTAGATAATTCATAATGATGATGAATATGTTGTAGTCGAAATACTTTTTGATGTAGGAATTTGGGGCTAAAAATCGAGTTCTCTAGAGTTCTATTTAATAATATTCACATTGTTTTAGCTTGGTAAATAATTTATCTACGTCTAACTCAGATTTGAATAACCACCCACCCGTTCTGGATGAATTTAAAATTATTTTGTACTTTTTAGTTCGTTTTATAAAGATGTTATACACAAATGTTTATATTTAGTTGGGATTTATTGTATTTGATCGCTAATATAGAAACATTACAGTCACCTACTTTTTGAATGTTGTGTACAAGCATTAGGTATACAACTTTTTGACGTCTAATTTGCCTCAAAGGATACAAGAGAAAAGTTGCGCAGTCTATTTGTGTGTGTATTAATATACATCAAGATTGGATAACGTATACTTTATAAAAATTATAATTTTTCTATTTTTTTATTTTTTTTTTTGAAACTCTCTGATTTTTTGGGCCTCTCAAGGGAATACTCTTATAATATACACATTATAATTTTTTTTTGTAACTTTTGTCCAAAGTCGTACCCTGTTAAAAAATGACAAAAAACATCTCATTAGACAGTCAGACAGGTCAGACCATTTTTATAATTTAATTTTTTTATGTATTTAAAATTTATACGTTTTTTTCGAGACATCGTGCAACCTCTTGGGAAATACTTCTAGGAGAAATTATGTAAAAATTACGCTCTAAGCATAAACATATTTTCAAAAAATTTGAAAAACTATAGATTCCGATATTTCGTTTTGTATCATTTTTGATGAAATATAATTATTATTAAAGCTCAAAAACGCACGTCGATTGCCGACTAGAACGTGAAAATCGATGTTTTTTGTAACATCAAAGCTCAAAAACAAAATTTTAAGCTCAAAAACATTGTAATATGTTAAATTTTAAGTATGGAATTAGCGGGAAGTTGCAGGGATGTCCTTTAGGGTCAACCGTTTTCCAAATTTTTTTTAACAATGATGTTACGAACACTTAGAATAATATAAAGTATATATAAATTATAGAATTGTAAAGCACTAAAAAGCGCAATGTTTGGTCTCATTATGTGACAAATTTCGTTTCAGTTGAAGTAATAAAACAACAGTCGAGCGAGCTAGCGGTGACGGTTAGTTTTACTCTAAAACAAAGTTTTAACCTCATGGGCATGGTTTGCTTACAACAATCCAATCTACATAACTATTTTCATTTTCATATGTATGTATGTATCCCCCACCCTCTTTTAACCCCACTCCAACCTTACCGCTAATTTTCTTTTGCTATATGATATTATATAAATCACTATTGAGAAAAATTTACTTGCAAATTTATAATAAATTTTCGATGAATCTTTAAATATGTTATTTTTGGGGGAGAGTTTCAAACAAAGGATTCAATTGTTTTTGTCAATCCTGAATCTCTTCAGCTTATCTTCGCAGACAGAAATATTCAACGTTAACATTTGTCCAATATAACCTAAAAACTATCTCTTTGAAAATTGATAAATATATTTACTTATTTTGTGAAAATACTGGAATAAATTTTTTATAAAGTCCTTATCAAGTAAGGAATAATAAGTCTTTTATTTTGGTAATATATATAGGGAAAGTAGGTAAGATTATTGTGAATGAAGAAACTTTGGGTTGAGTTGAAGAAACAGCTAACGTTACAGATCTGCCTGAAAATAAAATTTTTATTTAACAAATTTGAATAATGTGCCTAATGAAAGTAATTTTTAAAACTGAATCAAAATGGCAGGCGTAATTGGATCAAGAGGTTTCCTGCTTAGACTTTTCTATGTTTTTGAATATATGAGGGAAATTTTCTTTCAAAGACTTTCCGCTGTGAAATCAATCACGCTGCTTTTCGCTGTTAAAATCATTTTTCCATTTGGTCTGCGAATTAAAATATCCAGTGCCTGACTCAGTTTGCTTTTTTACTTAAATAAGTGTAATCAGCGTTATATTCTTATTCGTCACGTTTCGAAAACTTTGAACGTCAATTTAGGTTGTCATATAAGGATCTCCAAAGCGTTCCTTTCATTATACTTTGAATATCTGATTTTGTGATTACTATAATGTCAGATTAAAAATTTTATTAAGATAAACAAAGTTTGGATTAGGGCAAGAAGCTGACATTTAACTCTAGCGTGACCATGATCCTAGAGCTTTGTATTGGACATTCAATACCCGAAATATTTACAACTGAATAACCTCCAAATTTCTGGAAATCGAAAGTAATCCTTGAAAAATCAAATGAGATGACCTTAAACCCCGAATAGTAAGCACTCCCTCATACCAACATATTTCAAGATTCTAACATCAAAGTCAATACGTAATTAATTAATTGATATTGTTATTATTTACAGTAGATCCCATTTATCCCCAATCTAGAAATTAATTAGAAAATAAAAATAGCTCACCTCTTTCCCCAAACTACATTGTATTGTTCAGGTTTGTGTCATGTCATTTGTAGAATTAAATCTAATGTCGGTATATTAAATTAAAATTGTATTTAATTGATTATCCTTGATAATAAAATCCTTATGCATAGAAACAACTAACATCTACATTTCAGTTGACAACACAAATTTTAATGAAATCGTTTTTACTGCATATTCATTTGTACAACAAGACAAGAAGACATCTCCTGGAAGAGATGTTGAATGTCATTTTATTAAGAACTTGCCAAATGCATTCTTATATATTATATATTCATTTGTCTTTAGTTTTCTTAGTTACTTTTTTTTCATCATTTTACAGTTGGTATTTATTTATTTACTATTCATAGTGTTGTAGGTCATAGTATTATATCATAATAATGTAGTAACGACACTTTATTTTACCCTTACACAACTATTAGTTTGAACGCAGATTAATTGGTTCATTTCTTTTTGTTCTGTTATCAATTAGCACCCACAACCATGAAATGAAAACACTGTAGCTGAAGGTCGAACCTGAAGTTCTTCAGCCTGTCGATATAATGTGCCAATTTCATGATATCTGTGCACTGGCGAGCGTTAATTACATAGATAATTAGTCGTGAAATTCCCAATATTTCCCAGTCAATGTTAAAATGGGCAATACTATAACCTGGGTATTTTTCTTGTCAAATAAAATATCGGTAAGATTTATGTATTCAAATCTGGAATATAGTTCGTATAGGATGATCAAGAAGTCAGCTTTCAAATATATTTGAAATATTTCATTATTGTATTAAACGATTATTGTAACGTTAATAGTTTGAAGTTAAATCGATCTAAGACAAAAATTATCCCCTTTTGTTAGCCTCTTTCTGAAGCCTGAGGTCTGGTCATAGGATTGAAACAAGACCAATGACCATTCTTAGGCTTTCCGATCAAAGATAACTTTTTGGTTGAATGCCTTCTTTTCTTTTCTATTGAATAAAGCGAGTACTGAGGCCCTAGATCGATATTTCTGTACCTGGGGTTCAAAGATTTCTTCTCTCGTATTTGTAAGCGGTCGACAAAAAACAATGAAATGGAAATTGACAGCTCAACTACTCTTAAATCCGATATGTTTTTATACCTTGACGATCAAGTATTATTTGAGTATACATAAGAACTTTGGAGTCAGACCTATATATTTATTTTAAATCCGTATAGTTTAGCTGTCATCATAAAAGATTACAATACCTTATTTAATAATAGTTTTAAGAAATCCACATATAATTTAAGTTTATATAAACATACTTATAGGCCAGGGTAGGTCATTTTTGAAAAGGGAAAAAAACTATATATTATAAAAATGAAAGGAAAAATAAATTATGGGCGATCTGAGTTTGGCAAGTAGGAGGGTAAGAGAGTTTAAGGGTAAAATACGGTGTATCTTGATTTCCAACAAAATTACAAACCCTATGGAAAAAAGTTAAAAGACAAAGTTGTAGATAATAAAGAGATCTACAACTTTTGAATTAAACCTTTTTTCACAAAACCTCAAAATTTATGTGAAAAATTCAAATAACCAAGTTTTTGGGTTTTTTATTTTTATTTTATACAGTTATTTTCCACGAAAACTTACCTTTTTATGTTCCAATTACCATATTATATTTTTTGATTTAAAATATTTATTTTTTCACCTTATTTTGAATAAATATCGAAAAAGCATCCTAAGTGCAAAAAGTGTAAATACAAAAGTTGTAGATCTTTTTGTTATCTACAACTTTGCCATTTAACTTTATTCCATAGAGTTGTAGTTTTGCTGGAAATCAAGATAAAACTCACCCCCTCCTTCTTCCCGAACACTCAGATTTCCCGTAATTTATTTTTCCTTTCATTTGTATCATATTATCTTAGCGTTTCAAATGGGTTTCATCCTACTCTAATTTTCTTCCACTTTTTACCAGTTTTTTAGGCTTCTGCCCTGGTCTACTATAGATGTACATCTTTCAGAATATTAAAGTATTATTGTATAAGGTCTCCATACACACAGACAGCATAGAGCTACTACTCTAATACCCAGCTCTTAGCTCTTGCATGCTGTCTTCTATTAGATAGTTTTTAAGCAAATGCAATGACAGAAGACAACATAAACATAACAAACATAAATATAATAAAACATAAGATATTACATAAGTTTAATTAATGTAAAAACTTTTATGTTTATTTATTTGTTTATTTCCAACTGTTTTTTTTTACTTATTATTTTAAATAAGGATACACAAAAAGGAATTAAAAAAACGTGTAATGAATATTAACTGTAACTATCAGACCATGGACTTTCCATGCGGGTAAATTTGAGTACTTATTAATTGATGGAAAATATTTATCTTATTAATTAAGAAACTCACGGGTCATGATGTTTGTGCATGCTCATCTTTGAAACAGCTCAGCCAATTCCATAAATTTTTGTACATAGAAGTTATCGGATGCTTTTTATCCAGAAATTGGGAAAGTTTAAAAATAGATTACGGTGTGAGTGATGGGATTATACGCACTTACAATTTTCAAATAATCGATTTTTCTTTGCATTCCTGGGATTTATAATTAACTGATAATATTTCCTAAATATTTCAAATCGATTTTCATGAAAAAATTTTCCGAGATTTAACGTGTCTTTGCATATTGAAAGAAGGCAGAGTATATTAGACAGAATATAGACACGTTTTTCTCAAAAATGTAATTTTCGAGTTTGTGCCCACAATGTCTAAAAAATGGCTTACGGTTTGAAATTTTAACACAATTTCAGATAAATTCCTTAGGTTTACATAGAAGGTATAAGATTTCGGTTTTTTTTTTACGTGACAATTTTGTCCGAAAATTTGAATTTTTACTAATTCGCCATTTTTTTTATGTATTCAGTAAAATATACTTTTTTTGGTTTTTTGATTTTGGATTAATTATATCGGTGAAATCATGGTCACCATCGAACAAGGGGTTTTGGAAGTGTTTTTTTGGTGATATCCTGCATAGTATCTGCATCAAGTAGGACAGCTGAAGACGTGGCACAAAAGATTATCAAGACTTAGGGAATTTTCGCACAGTTGACTCCATTTGACGATCAAATCAACTAAGAAGAAGCACCAAACTCAGAATCTTTGGATCTAAGGTAATAATTGTACTACTTTATGATTGCTAAACTTGGAAAGTTACCACTAAACTCCAAGTATTCTCTAAAACCGACGTCTTAGAAGAATTTTAAATATCCAATGGTCACACAGTATCACAAACTAAGAGCTGGGGAGATACGAATATCCCCCGTTAAAAAAGTAGATACAGGAAATATAACATTAGCCGACAAGTTCTGTAGTGGAACCAGCAAGGGAGCAGTTAGAGGGTCAGGCCAATGATGAGATGGGGAAGGTTGGTTGGAAAAGAACTACAGGAAGAGAAGTTAGGGAGAAGCAATGCGGATAGACCAGAATCATCTTCCTATTTAATGTGTCTTAAATTCATACAAGAAATTTATTTAATATTGAATTTCGATTATCTCGAAAAGTTTCGAATTGAGATTTGCAAAGTGAAAACAATATAATTTTATCAAGAACATGAATAAATAAAAATTGTTTTTAACAAAACAATTACTTCTAGCATAAGAATAATATGAATTGAACAATATTATTATTATTATTATATACAGAGTGATCCAGTGGACCCCCGATAATCCTGGCTAATCCGATACCCCCTGTAATCCGACATGATCTATTATTTAATATTTATTGAATATTTTGACACCTGGGGCCGTAGAATGGATAAAGAGGAAAATATTTTGTCGGATTTTTTTAAGGTACTCTTTCGTAAAAAATTCGGGACTAGAAAGGGTATTACACAGGACTCCTATAATCCGACAACGTGTAACATCTCCTCAGAGAATCATTTTAACTATCAAATTCATACTGATGATGACTACTTTATAGTCGAAATACGTATTTATAAAATACAAAGGAAATTGGGGCAAGAAATTTATTCGGAAAATCCTAGAGATCTCTTTAATTATAATTAATTCACATTATAAAAAAAAAAACATTAAACATGCTGTAAAATTGATGAAAATAAAAGCATATTGTATCATGAAGCTTTCGTCTTATATTTTTATCTCCTTTTATCTAGAAGATAAAAAACCATACCAACTCTATTTTAGAATAAATAATAACAATAATAATAAAATAAAAGTTTTTTTCCAATTAAAATGTTTTATTTGTCCATACTGTTTTTTGCTCAATGCTGCTGCTGCTGCTGCACACAACTGTTGTGTTTCTTTTTAATAACAATAAATTTGATTTGAATTGTGACGTAAAAACTGTAAGTAATTAAAGTCATTAATTAAAATCAAAAAGAAAAGTTAATCTTATTGCTTCTTGTTGTTAATAAATTGTTAAGTTTTATAATTTTTATACTCTCTGCATTTCTATAAAAATAAATAAAGGTATATAAAAATTTTGAGTGTAATTATAGGAATTGATATTGAAGACAAAAAATGGTTAACCCTAAAGGCCATCCCTGCCATTTCCTGCTAATTCCATACCTAAGCAGCTAAAATTTAACATATTACAAAATATACTTTTTTTAAACCTAGCTGTTCCCAAATATTTCGTTAACGATATCTCTCGAACCAATCAACTGACTTTCATGTTCTTGGCGGCGATCGACGCGGTTTTTATAGCTTTAATAAAAGATCTTTCCGAAAAGAAATGTCAAAGTTATGTAAAAAAACACTTTTTTAGAAATTTTTCCTTCATGATATCTCTCGAACGAATCTGGCGGTTCTGGGCTCTATGTAGTTTTCTTTTTACTTGTACAAAATTTTTTACAACGAAAATTACCAGAAGGATAAATTAACTAAAAAAAATAATAATCACAAGACAGGATGTTTATTAGTGTAATAATAATACGTTTGTTATTTGAAGCAGGCATTTTTTATACACAAAAAAG
The DNA here is from genome assembly GCA_020423425.1 of Chrysopa pallens. Classification (NCBI taxonomy): domain Eukaryota; kingdom Metazoa; phylum Arthropoda; class Insecta; order Neuroptera; family Chrysopidae; genus Chrysopa; species Chrysopa pallens. Next base: position 5,001,920 of record CM035592.1, read on the forward strand.
GGGTACTAATTAAAGGATTAAATAGTACTTTTGCTTAGTTATTAGTATATCTACTATTATATAAACACGTATTTAAGCAATAACTTTACAGTGCAACCTATGTAAAAACGTAGTATTTAAAAAGCATACCTTAAATAATAGTTAAAATATACGTTTAAAGAAAATGCTTTGTTGGTATGTTGAGTAAGTATAAAATATTTATCATTTAATGAATATAAAATTCAATGTAAATAATTGAAGATCAGCAACTAACATGGTTAATTGTTAAAATACTCGACATACAGTCCTCAATTGAAAAATGTTCAAAAATTTATTATGTAGTTTTCAAAAATATTATCCTTAAATGAATATATAAGTTGTACAGCTCTTGGAAACCGACGGTCTACGTCAGTTGGGTACTATTTGATTTTTATGATAAATCAAACAAAAAAGAGATCTGGAGTTTTGGTGACGCATTCTGAACATAAAAAGTGAGTTGAAGTTCGAGAATGATCAAAATCGGTCCATTGGGTCCAATACTTTGAAACAAACAACTTTTGCCTGAAACATTTTTTCGTTAAATATTAGGATTCGCCACAATTTACGTTCAAATTTTGCTAATTATTACATATTGGTAATAAAAATACATATTATTATACATAACTGTATGGACTGGATATTTATTGTATTTTATGAATGCTAATTAAAAATTGTCCATACAATGAAATTCAATCATATGTCGAGTACTTATTTAACAATTTACTCTGATAGTTGTTAAATTCACTTGTTTTTAATTATTTTTAATTCCATTGTATATTTCCATTGTTTATCATTAATCGGGCGTTCTAGGGATTCAGGGAAATCATTTATGGTAATTTTTACATTTGGAAAATTCTGGATATTTTTATTATGTGCAGTTTTCCTGTATAAAAAAAATAATTTGAAATTATCCATCTTTTGTTTGTGGATGATCTCCGCGATTCATAATAAATTTTCTAAGTACAACAGAAATCTCAATATGAAGTCATTATTTTTGGAATATGAGACTAGAAGAATGAAAACAAATGAAGAACACACGTTAGGCCTGTTTTAATTATTTGAAGTGGGGTTAACAATAATACCAAAATACCAATTAACAGAATGTTTCAGCATAATTTTCAAGGTGATTATAGATTTTTAGTACATAATTTAGTACATAATCATTTCCTTCTAAATTCTGCAATTCAATTCTGAATGTACTCTGAATGTCAATATTTGATAATCATTGAATTTTGTTTGGACCTTTTGACACTTATTAATTCTAAAAAAGTTTTATTGTTAACCGATTTCTAAAAAGGAAGTTCTCAATGTGACATATTTTTTTTTTGTTGGTACCTCAAAAGTTTTGACTGGGTGAACCAATGTCGATGATACTCTGATTTATTTGATAGCAAGTGCTTCTCGTGTAGTATTATTTCAATTTGGTCCAGATCTGATGTTCCAAAAGGGAGGAAACACTTAAGAACTACTTTTGGTGATGTGCGTATCCCCGGATTACTTTCCAGTTTATAAACTTTTAAGATTCTTCTTTGTTGAAAAGAGGACATCCCAAAGGTAGTACTAAGATAAGGAAACCAGGATCTGAAGAGGAGAAAAGAGGAAAAATCAATTTTAAGTGATTAAATTTCATCATATGAAAAATTTTTTTGTAAGTTTTCAGGCACGTTATGATAAAATGATGAAGGTGAAATTTTAAGATGTGTGCGCATGACCGTCACATAAAATTTACAGATTAAAGCTGTTATTTTGATTTATGCAACACTTAATTTAAGAAAATTTATATGTCTTCATTAAATTTTTCAAACTTAAACTGAGATTTATTGTCTGTGTTGACTGATCCTTCTAAGGCCCTTTTATTATTTTATTGTAATTAATTATTTGCATGCAATTAAAAATTGTTTTTGGATGATCTCAAAGAAGTATAACTTCTGATGCGCGTACATAACGTACACGCATTTTTTTTAAATATTTTCTTTCACGCCGCCAAAGTCCACTTTTTTTTCTTTTTATTAATTTGGGACTTTGTAATAATGTTTTCGCACACGAGGGATAAAATTTCTATTCTCAAATAACAACGTGCAGTACAGATTATCTCTATTATGATTATCTCTACGCGAAAAAAGTCGGGGTTTCCCCGGCATAAATGGATTCACCTGAAACATCTTGTACATCATGTATTATAATGAATATTGTTGATTATTTTGAAATATCAATCAAGTGGATTGGATAAAGAACAGTTGAAGTGTATGTGGGCTGGGAGAGCGGGAGGAGTAAGAGAGGTAAAGATGATGGATGATTTAAAATAAGAGTTTTAATAGAATGCTTTTGGTGGGTAGATAGATATTCACTAAATAATACAATCAATTATTATTTTTGTTCATCATTATATTTTCACAAACAATAATAATTATCTTCCTGCTATAGTAGAAGTAATTCATCCAACCCTTTATATCCATCACAAATCTATTGTTTTCATTTAATCATTTGAATAATTATTATCAACCATACATACGCACTAACGCACTTTCACACGCATGGAGACATCATAGTATTGAAAGGTTGAAATTTTTTCAATGTTTATGGGTCATCCAATTTCGGACCGTCTACTTTTTGCAGGTTTTTTAACTTTCCCCTAAGAAAATCGAAGATTTTAAAAAATCGGGAAGCTAATTGGTTCAACCCCGTTTTGAAAAAAATCGAGTTTTCATCGGATCTCGACGTTATGAGGTTACAGGAAGGCTGCTGCAATTTTGTCACTATGTGTTTTTTATGTGTATTCGCAAATAACTTCGTCGTTTATGAAGCGATTTTGATGATTCCTTTTTTTGTTTGGAAATATGATATTCCAAAGATGGTATTGTCATTAGAAAACCAGGATCTGATGTCTCAGACAGGAGAGAAAGAGGTAAAACAATTTGATTCAATTTCATCCAAATAAAAAAATTTTCTTGGTTGTATGCAACACTCAAATGTACAAAATAAATTTTATTTTTAAGAAAATGAACCACTTTCAACGACAACGAACTAAGAAGTAAAAAATAATTTTAAAACAATTACCATTCAAAGTCGATGCTTATCTCATCCTTATTTTTACAAATTGGTTGGTCGCCTTTAAAAGGTCACAAGGAAATTATTAGTTTTAAATTAAAAATAATTTTTTACTTTTTAGTTCATTCTTTAAAATAAAAGTTTTTATTTAAAAAATTATTATTTTTTTACTATAAATTTTTACCAATTTTGATTGTAGTAAAAAAAGAAAATTACAAACAGTGAGCAGTGATATTTCAATTTTCCACCTCATTCCCATTTTCACTGTTTGTCACTGTGTGTCGCTTGAGCTCAACTCGTTTGTATATAAAGAATGTTATTTATATATTTTTGAAAAATGCGTTCGTACTGACATGTGAAAAATATTTATTTATGAAGGAAATTTGATTTCCAATTTGTAAGATACATAAATTTAATATTTTTAGTGAGTACCTACTCCATATATGTATATATATATATATATATATATATATATATATATATATATATATATATATATATATATATTATATATATATATATATATATTGATACAAATATTTTAAAGAATGTATTGCAAATATTTATTAATGTACATGAAAAAAATATCATTGGAATTATTTCGTGTGCGTACAAATATCACTTTTTTGTATCGATAGTATTGGTGTTTCCTTTTTGCACCCCAACTTCAAAAAAACACAAAAATTTTGTTATACGAGAATGGCCTGAAAAGTTTCCGACCTCAACGTGAAGATGGCAGCACCAGCCAATAAAAGCTTGAGAATGTAGTTGTGTATCTTTTAACATTTTAAATTCATAGTTGTTATTTTACAGTGAGTCGATTTATATGAAAATTTATAAAATCTGGATGAAGAACTGTCAAAAGATACACATCTACATATACTAGTTGTCATTGACAAGTGCTGCTCTCTTCACGTTGAGGTTGGAAATTGTTTCGATCACCCTTCTATAACCTAATATCCAGTGCAGATAAAAATGCTCTACAAATTGAATGATGTGAAATAATTTAAACCGTATGTAATAGATTTCAAATTATATCATACTTTATCCAAATAAATTTTTGTATTTTTGTCCTACTTAAAAAACAAGCTCTGTAAATATAGTCATATATGTAGCTCCCGGTTACAATACAATAAAGTTTATTTTTTTTTTAAATTTCGTTAAATATTTAAATCAAATAATAGAATTTAGAAAAATATGTTTTTTGAAGCAAACCTGAAATTAACGCCATATGAAATATTAAAGAAAACTGTTTTGCATATTTTGAATTTTGTTTTATGACATACAAGTATGGACAGATACTAATAGGCCAAGAGCTTATTAAAGGAAGTGAGTGCATTGCTTATGATAGTTGCAAAAGAGTATCGGGCCTGACTATTTATTAACACCTCTTATAAATGAAGCTGACCGGTTCTAATAACGTTCAGTAGCGGATTTAGGTTTGAAGAATCCGCTTTTACATTTGTAACAGTAGGTATATTGTGACATGAGGCTGGCCAACGGTCAAATGTCGCCCAAATTTAGTGTAACCAACTAATTTTAGGTCGTACTTTTCAATTTTAATATTATTAATTCACTACTCTTAACGTATATATAAATTATCATGAACAGGGTCTTCGTATCTGGTCCCATATTATAGTCATGTTAAATTTAACCAAAAATTTGAAAACTACGACCCAAATCAATAGGATAAGATACTTTGTTAGCCAAAAATGGATAAATATTGAGCCTTATTGAGCAAAACTTATTTTTTTGGGTTTTGTGACGTCACTAGAGTAAATAAATTAATTTTCCCAATATCTTGGCCAAAAATGGACCGAATTGAGTGAACTTTTTTTTGAAACCAACTAATTTTAGGTCGTACTTTTCTATTTTCATATTCTTAATTCGCTAATTTAAGCTTTTAAATGAATTATCATGACCAGGGTCTTTGTATCTGGTAACATATTATAGTTTTGTTTAATACAACCAAAAATTTGAAAACTACGACCAAAATTTAGTAGGATTAGATACTTTGTTCACCAAATTGAATAAATATTGAGTCTTATAGAGCAAATCAATTTTTTTTGGTTTTTATGACGTCACAAGAATCAATAAATTAATTTTCTCAATATCTTAGCCTAAAATGGACCGATTTGAGTGAACTTTTTTTTGAAACCAACTAATTTTAGGTCGAACTTTTCAATTTTAGTATTATTTATTCGCTAATTTTAACGTATATATGAAATAACATGAACAGGGTCTTCGTCAATGGTCCCATATTGCAGTCATATTTAATTCAACCAAAAATTTGAAAACTACGACCCAAATTTAGTAGGATTAGATACTTTGTTTGCCAAAATTGGATAAATATTGAGCCTCATAGAGCAAAACTAATTTTTTGGATTTTGTGACGTCACAAGAATCAATAAAATAATTTTCCCAATATCTTGGCCAAAAATGAACCGATTTGAGTGAACTTTTTTTTGAAACCAACTAATTTTAGGTCGAACTTTTCAATTTTAATATTATTTATTCGCTACTTTTAACGTATATATGAAATATCATGAACAAGGCCTTCGTATCTGGTCCCATATTATAGTCATGTTAAATTAAACCAAAAATTTGAAACTACGACCCAAATTTAGTAGAATAAGATACTTTGTTCGCCAAAATTGGATAAATATTGAGCCTTATAGAGCAAAATTTATTTTTTTGGTTTTTGTGACGTCACTAGAGTAAATAAATTAATTTTCCCAATATCTTGGCCAAAAATGGACCGATTTGAGTGAACTTTTTTTTGAAACCAACTAATTTTAGGTCCTTCTTTTCAATTTTAATATTATTTATTCGCTACTTTTCACGTATATATGAAATATAATGAACAGGGTCTTCGTATCTGGTAACATATTACAGTTTTGTTTAATACAACCAAAAATTTGAAAACTACGTCCAAAATTGAGTAGGATAAGATACTTTGTTCGGCAAAATTGGATAAATATTAAGCCTTATAGAGCAAATCAATTTTTTTTGGTTTTTGAGACGTCACAAGAATCAATAAATTAATTTTCCCAATATCTTGGCCAAAAATGGACCGATTTGAGTAAAATTTTTTTTGAAACCAACTAATTTTAGGTCGTACTTTTCAATATTTATATTATAAATTCACTACTTTTAACGAACATAGGAAATATCATGAAATGGGTCTTCGTAATTGGTCTCAGATTATAGTCATGGTAAATTTAAGATACTTTGTTCGCCAAAATTGGATAAATATTGAGATTTAAAAAGCAAAACTAATTTTTTGTTTGTTTTTGTGACGTCACAAGAATCAAAAAATTAATTTTTCCAATATCTTTGCCAAATATTGATAGATTTGAGAGAACTTATTTTGAACCCTCAAAATGGTACTATATTTCGATAGCAACAGCGCAATAAAATAATCTTAAAAATGTGGTCTTACAGTTTACAGAAAACCCAATCGATTTTTAATTTAGTCATTTTAAAAATTTTGGCGCCCCTCAAAATTTGCCGCCTCTCGGGCCTAAGCCTAAATCTAACACTGATAAAGTTTGTTTACTATAGTCCAAAAATTAAATAATGGATTTAATATTTCAGTAACAATTTCTTTCTGGATCTCGCAATCTTCTATTACTACAACTTCTAAATGAGCCATAAATGTAGAAAGCCGATTCTCCCATTCCGTGTATCATTATCCCCAAATTTGAGTGATTAATACTCTGCGGACCCCGTAGCAAATGTGAATAGTGAGCCTAATAGAGACCCTTGAATAGCATATAACAAATTAATATTTAGAATGCAAATTGAACAACAAATTTTACAAAAAAAAATGAGTGCGTGTACTTAGTGTACGCGCGTCAGAAGTTATACTTCTTTGGCATCATTAAAAAATAATTTTTAATTGTATGCAACTAATTACTTACAATAAAATAATAAAAGGACTGGAGAAGGATAAAATTGAAAACGTAAATAAATATATATTTTCTTTCATTAAATGTAACATAAATCATAACAACAGCTTCAACATGTGAACTTTGTGTGACGGTGATGGGCATTTATCTTAAAATTTGACTCTCATCATTTTTTCATAACGCGTCTAATTTGTGATTAAATGTTGGTAAATTTGGAACTAATATTCGTTAAATTAATATTTTCAAGTAAATTATTTTCCATATTGCTTATAGCTAAGACATTCAAACGTAAATATCCCATTTTCGTACTGAATTTAAGTGTTTTCATCTCAAGCTCAGGCCCATAGCATTCTATATAATTTGCATAGAATTAAATATTAGTTTTTTTAACTCTACTCATATTTGTCTACTCCGTTGGTTTTGTATCGTCAATTCCAGGTAGAATCTGCACAAAACATATAAAATGTAAACAAATAATAAATATTTGTTATTGAAATATCAGAATGGACTACCGGGACCGTGTTGGTAGTGTTTGCATTCGTACGATGATGAGTTTACAAAAACAAATTTTAATTTCTCATATATTAGCGAATGTCTTCTTCAAGAGAAATGAGTTATGCGGTTTTTTTTATCCAAGATGGAATTTTGTAAAGTTTATAATAATACCTATTTATCGTAACAGATTCTTTCTAAAGATTTCGGGAGACGTTTACAAGCTTAAAATTAACGCATATATATTTTTATACTATGTCAGACTATTTTAATTTTAGTCTAAAGTTTGTAACACTACATAATATTGACCGCACAAACAAAATTTTGGTAAAGGCGTTCCATGCTAAATAGTTCAAACAAAGAAATTCAATCTTATGTCGAGTATCTAAACAATTAACTCTGTTAGTTGTTATCTTGACTTGTTTATTAGTATAATCTTTTTTTATTCGATACGTGATGAAAATCCGTTATAAGCCATTCTGGCTAAAAGGTATTTTCAATAATTAATAATTACCTTTTTTAATAAACCATTTTTTCTACTTGCCCATAACAACATTTGATTTTTTGTGGTAACAGCGAGAACCGAGACCCGAAACCTCGGTAAACTGTTTACGTTATGCCGACATAGCCAACTGACATTCCAAGGGTAGTATTTCATAAAAATATATTCGTTCAATTTACGCAACTTTAAGCGTGACGAATTTCTTTTTTTTCACTATTTATTTATTATAAATAAAAAATGTTTTTTTCAATCAATTTGAGTGACATTTTTAAATTATATTTTGAATTAAATTTATAAAAATATAAACTAAACTAAATGGTTACAATGTAACAGTGTATTGGTAGAGCTATATGGAGCTATGTAGCTCTGTATTTATATATATATATATATATATATATATATATATATATATATATATATATATATATATATATATATATATATATATATATATATATGTAACGTATATATTGATTCATTTCGTAATATTTGCATACCCATAAACATGGTATTGAAATATTTTATAAATTAAAAAAAAAAAAATATTACAATATTTATATGAAATATGTCTATATTTATGTATAGTATCATCAAAAAGTCTTTATCCAGATAATAATTTACCAAATATAATATTTGTCTAATAATGCCTATTAAATTCATGTGATTATTTAAAATTAAAACATCAACTGCGTTTCTTCGTATAAAACCCAAGAAACAACGTTTAAAGTCTCTATTTCTGGTATGTGGTAACACCTCTTCAAATTAAAATATATAAATCTTTCATTAATCCAATTCTCATAATAGAATAAATTTCTGTCATTTGACAAATTGTTTCACATCTGCCCAGCAACACGCCTAAGATTAACATTAAGGAAATCAAGACACAATTATATGGCTGTCTCGATATTCTTTACATTTGTTTTAAGAGAATTAGAATAAACATCATCCAAGGAACGTTACAGAGCTTAAATATCTGTAAATTGATGCAATCTGTAAGTTGATTTTTACACAATGCTGATTTTTTCGGCTTTGGAAAAAAAAAATAAAAAATTTCGTGATTATAGCTCTTTTTGCTTGAAGATTATCGGAACCACAGATAGATTTCTAAAAACCATATTTCTGGTCTCCAGGGACCTCAAAATGTATTTTTTCCAATAAACATTCGATATTTAAAATTTAGCCCGAAGATTTCTTCTTGGAAAATTTCTTAATCGATGAGAGCAATCATTTAGAATTACATTCGATTATGACGGTAATGCAACGGGTTTCATTTAATAATAAATAAATTGGTAAAATAATATTCCTCGAATTGGTATTTATTTCAGTTGATCTACCACACAAACTAGCAGGCAACATGTCTCGTGTTTGCTTGTTTTACTGCAACGACAATTGACATAACGTTCAAAAGTCTTATGTACACATTACTAAGGTAATTCAAGCGTAGATTCACAATTTCTTTAAAATAAATGAAAATTTAAAAAAAAAAGTAAAATTAATTGAACAATTTTTTGTTGTAAGCTAGTACCGAGTTAGACATGAAGTTGTGATAAATTTGTTTGAATCATCGATATTGATAATTAATCAAAATTATTCTCATTGAGCAATAAAATCCAAGTTTTATCATTTTTCTTTGTTCTATGAGGACTGAAGAAAAACTATAATACAAAAAACTGGTCGTTTATTCAAATGCTGACAACTTTTGTTTGAAACATTTTTGGTTACAGTTAATAGTATGAGTACAATTTGAGTATATATTTTTCTCAAATCATGTCACTCTCGAGAGTAACATGGCAATTGTTATTGTATTATTTTTAAAATCTACTTCTACGATAAAAAAATCACACAATTTTTGTGAATGAACTTCAAATTGAACGTGGGGTGTAAATCACCTCATTCAGGAGATTGGAGGAATTTAAATTTTTATAACAAATTTTAGCTACTCATGTTGTATTATTCGATTAAGAAGTCCATTTTCCACGTACTGTGCACGGTTCAGATTGGAAACCACCTTAAAGGTCTCATGAATGTGTAAACAATTTTAAATAAGAGAATTTGAAAGAAATTCATTTTGAGATGCAATTTTGTCATTCCACTTGATTCGTTGCATTCATCAAACCAAAGAGTACGAGGAACGTCAGATTATATATATTTATATATTTAGAACAATACAAATATACAGAATGTATTACTAAAAATAATTTTTATTACATTGCTATCCAGCACTAGTTACTTTGTGAACAGTTCTCACTCGAAAATCCACCAAAAATTACATCTTGATGGATTGCACAATTATTTTAAATTTTTCCTGGTAACCAAAAATCTTTCTCCGTCAACGCCAAACTTTCTCAATCATTTTTTACCTAAGGATAAGATAAGCCCCGACTTCGAAAGATAATTGATTACACGAAAAAATGTTAAATTATTTTTTACTTTTTAGTTCATTTTGAGTGTTGTATTCATCAACTACGTAAAAATTTTAATTGGGATAAAATTTATTCAATAAAAATTGTTTTTACTGCTTCTCCCCTCTCAGGAACAGCAGATTCAGGTTTCCTTATTATGGTACCACAATTGGAATATTTCCTTTTCAACAACAAAAAATCATCAAAATCGGTTCTCCATGTCGAAAGTTCTGAGGTAACAAACAAACAATTATAAAAATTTAGTCGAATTGAGAACGCCATCCTTTTTTTGAAGATCGATTGGGAGGAGGTTCAATACAAAAAAAAAAGAATTGCGTATAACAATTTTTCTCAAATATTTCAAATTTGATGTACAACGCCTCATATTTCTACCTTGCAGTAAAATAATTTTCCTATTTCCCAAAAACAAACTTAGTATTTTTGGACATTTTCCATTAATAGAATAATATAGAAACTCTATTGTTAATTTTCTGAATGTGATAAAAATTTTTATCAAATTTCATCAAAATCGAATAAATCCTGTAATATTTGATCTTTCTAGTATGTACAGAAAAAAAATTGATACTTATTTTCACAGATTTTCGCCAGAAGGGATTACATTTTTCCCTAAAAACTATACAATAAATTTCTTGAATATGCAAAATATATTAACAGAGTGTTTTAATGTTATTAAGATTGTTTGAAGGCAACGCGGTATGTTGTATTTATACAGAATTGACTTGGAAAAGTTGCATATGATTGCAACTCAATACGGTTTGTATGGTTTCAAAGATATATGATACCTACTGTGACTTTAACATCCATTATTGTAGAAACAGTTTTTAAAGATGCAACGGATTATGTGGTATTTTAATTTGGTTATCAATTCTTGGAGTCAAAGCTATGCTGATCCACATAAGGGGGCGAAAAGTATTGAAATTACGCTACGGACTTTTCTTTACATGCGTGTTTAGGCACAATGAAAAAATGTTAAGAAAAAAAGAAATCTCAATTAGATAAATACATTTTGGCTGTAAGTACAAAAGCTATTTTTCCAATAGTCGATGCATTTTAATAGTGATCGCTATTAAGATATCGTTTCCTAAGTGGTTCAATTTCAATTGGGTCTCGATCAGATATCCTTAAAAGGCCAAAAGGGGCAAAAACAATGATTGAGCAAGTTTTGTGTCCATTATTTGAACAGTATTTTTGTTTTATTTACTTAATAAATCACATCATACGAATATGTGTTATAATGGAAGTAATATATATATAAGTTGTAACATATTGAGGTTTTTCGTAAAACAGTTTGGGTTACAATCACAAGTATAAAACGATGCAACAACGATTCTGTCAGTTACGGTTTTATTTCTAATTGTATCACGTTGTTTAAAATAATACGGCATTCTATAACTATTATTGGTAACGACATGACATGACATGACACTGTAAAGAAACAAAAGTTACTATTATATATATTTATATTTATATTGTTTAGTTACTGACTTCAAATTTGGGGTTTATTCTTAGGTTTAATTTTTATCTCTGTGTATGTATGTTTGTAAGGTAAGTCAAAAATAGTATGGGACATATGAAGGGAAGAGGAAGGTATGCAGCTATGGCTGACATTATAAGGAACTATCCCATCATTTGTGCAAATCAAATGGAACCATAGAAAATCATTGGTAGAGATAGCCAAAACCCGATACTAATGATCAAATGTCTCCCGAATATCACTGAGACAGTGATTCGGTTCATGATGTGGAATACACTTAATATTTAGATGAAGTACATTTTAATAAAATATTTAAATAAAACCTGTAAAATTTCGGCAGTCAAAAAAATTCAGATTCCCAGTTGAATCGACGCAAGATCAAATAACCAAAGATTCATTTATCAATCAAAATGAAATCAACATAATTATAATTAAATTTCAAATCGAGTATTGTTAATCGATTCAGCTGAGAAGTTAAATTTCTAGGGAGAAATATCCTTAGAGATCGCCTATGTCATGACAGGAATCTAAGTGAAAAGTTTTTTTTTCGATTATCAAAAAATTCGTTAAGCCAACTAATAAATTCATTTCTCAAAAAAATTTTGTGTTTTTTAATGTTAATTTTCAAGTAATTTTTAATAAGATTAGACATTATTGAATATGTCCAGTTTGGTTAAAATACATCTCATTGTAAGGATAAACAAACGTAGGTATTGTATTGTAAATAGAGTTAGTAGTCCTTTGAAAGGACTCATCATCATCATCATCATTATATACATCCTCTTTTAATCTAATTAAATAATTTATTTTAATACCATGCTAAAGAATGGAACGAGATACAAATTATATGAAGTGTTTTGTTTCGAAATTATAATTTTAATTTTACTGCATCAAAATCAACATCCTTTTTAAGCAGCTTTTATATTCATAAATATATTTTGTAAACTGTTTTGTACTGGCGGTAGTGAAAAATAAATTATGAAAATTGACAAATTTATATAAAAATATACTTAAATATTTGGAATTTGAGTCATAAAAGTACAATATTATTTAGTTATATTCATATTAAAAGATATTTTTAAAGTTTATATCATGTGACCTCAAACACGACCTGCTATGTCGTGACGTCATATTGGTATACACTATTAATTGTCATCTGTCAGTTCAATCGAAACAGTTATTAATGAGTAACAAAATATTTGAAAGTGTTAGGTTATATTTTGTTCTAAACACCAATATAGTTAATATTATATACCAGTATTACGTCACCAAAATGGCGGATAATGCTTTTACTTTCTGCGTCGATTTAACTGGGTACAATAACTTTTTTGACTGCTGTAATTTTACAGGTATTATTTAAATCTATTATTTAATTAGACTTCATCAAAGTATTAAGTGTATTCCACATCCTGAATCGAATCACTTCCTGAGTGATATTCGGAAGGCATTCTATGTATTCCGTTGGTATTCTATGGTTTTCCATGTGATTTGCACAACGAAAAGGATAGCTCCGTATAAATTAAGCCATAGCTACACCCCTTCCTCTTCCCTTCATATACTCATAGTATTTTTTGGCATATTCTTTGTTATTAGAAATATAATGAATAAAGAATTGAATTGACAGCATTGGTCCAGTGTAAGTACTAAACCGAAAAAGGTAATCCAAATAGGACAATTAGGAGCTCTGTAAGATGTACCAAATAAATATTTGTAATTTTGTCAATCCAGACCCAACTTTCATACATTTTCGAGCAATTAAATTTTCTACAACACCCTAAAAAGCATGTAAAAAATGAACGATAATTAAACACTGAGAGAATATTGTATAGAGAAATTAAGATATAAAAAAAAGACCAAATAAAACGTCATGTCATTTGAGAGTTAAAACTATAGGCATCGTATGATCAAAGCGAAATAAACTTTGTTAGCATTTAAGCATTACTTTAGTTTTTAGCTGGTGCTATATGGATGGATAGCATCATCACATAATTATAAAAGAGCTAGTCATCATACACATTCATCTATCTAGTTATATCATATAATTTAGAATAGGCAGGAAAAATAAGGATGATTAAAAGTATCATTCAGTTTTTATTATTATAAAAATCTGGGTAACAAATGGAATGGGTAAATTTCGATTTTTGACCCGAATTTCCTTGATCAAAATATGTTGTATATTATAAATACATATTTTGACTACAAAGTAGTCATCATCAGTATGAATTAGCTAATCGTAAAGATTCTCTGAGGAGATGTTACTCGTAGTTAATTTCGTGACGGTTTGAAATTTATTCGAAAAATCCTAGAGTTCTATTTAATAATATTCATAATGGAATGGGTATTTGATATTAAGTTCTGGCAATCACTCGCCACGCATTTAAAACATATAAAACAGTTGGAGTGAAGTTATTACACTAATAATATTTGAACATCTTGATCAGAGTAAGTTGCCTCAACGTTGAAGCTCGTTTCTATGCGGCAAGGTTACGCAAGCAATGTATGAAGTACACTGTTGCATTCGGGTTGCCATCAACTTGAGGGCGTTATCGCAGCACATAAACGCTTCGTTATGCGATGGTAGACTTTGGTCTTGTGCCTCTTCTCCTTCGATCTCATTGTCGTATTCTTCTTTATTCTATTCATTTATGGCACTTGCTGTACTTGGATGTTTTAAGTAGGACTCTCAGCTAACCGCGTCTAAGATTTGATGCTCGTTGGACGGCGGAGCAAGATTTCGTGGGGGCAAAGTGCATTTCGTGAATCCCTCTGGTGACTGAAGGCTTTTCTTAATTAAATAATGGAACCCATATTTAATTATGTGATTTTTGTGATTCTTCAAGGCCGTCGTCCCAAGTTTGCTTGCGACATACGTTGCCACGACCAGTAAATGTGTCCCTATCTTTCTGACCTGGTAGTATCATTGAGTCGAGAATAATAATAGTTTTTCTTTTGCATTTCCTTCATTTCCTTGAGTAATATTTGTACTCCAGTACGAATATAAATGCGAACTAGAAACGGAGTGATATTTTAATTGGAATTACAATATGAGAATGTCCGTTATGTCTGTACGTATGTTTGTATGTTTGTTTCATTTAGACTGGTATATATTATTTACAATTGTAGAGTATCTATACTGGGACATCATAAGCTAAAATAAAACTCAGTCAAAACTTCCAATCGGACGGTCCAAATGACAAAAAAAACTTAGTTGCAATTGTATAAAGTTTATAACCAATTCTTTTTCTCAATGTCGCATTTTTTCAATTTGTAAAATTCATCAAATTTGATAGTTTTTTTAGAGTAGGTTGTGGTCTTATTTGTACATAAAAAATGCTCAAAAAAATCGACATGAAATGAAACAAGAAAGATTATAATCTTTATGTTCGTATCTTGACTTTAGTTGATTCTTACAATAATCTTAAGAAATATTAAGTTTAAATGATTATATATAAATATGTTGTGTTTTGTAAAATTTCTATATAATACTTATAATATGCCCTTGTCTTAGATAGTACGTCAGTTCTAGCAAGGATGTCTATATAGTTGGGGTTGATAGTATTAATGAAACGAAAACGCTTTACATAGAATTATGCTTACAAGTATGTTTGGTTGCAATGTTTACTATTAAAACAGTTTGATTCTAAAATTTATTGATATAAGTCATTTATGAATTTGAGGGGAGGGTATAGTCTGACTATTACCAGGAATCTATGGGTATATTTATATATAACATTCTACAGACTAGTTCAACATATCTAAACTTATATTAATTATTAATTAAACCTTAAATTTTGAGTTTATAAGATATACGGAGAGCGGTCCAAGTAAAGTACTTACGAAAGACCTTAATTTTGCATACAAATTTTTGTGGAAACAATTACCAGAAAGGCGTCTGACTGGCGTTTACATATATTTCGATACAACATCAACTCGTTTGGGAATTGGGTGAAAATTTTAAGAAAGTATTTAAGCCTACATACATAATCTTGCTTAAAAAGTGTTGTAACTTTTTTTGTCACATTCATATCAAATCTTTTTACTTGCAACGTCTGCCAGGAAAAAGTATGCCCTCCAATTTTGATGATTGTTTTCCAATTTAATCTTAAGTTAGGACTATCCACAATTTCTTCTATATAATGTTAACAGATATGATTTTTAAATCACTCTCACTGTATTTATAAAATTTATAAAGTAGCTTGAAGCTTCTCCAATACCTCCCTGCAGTAGCTTGAATAAGCTATAGAGTTACTACTATAATATAATACAGTGACTACAATGTTATGTAGAGGTACTATAAAGGCGTTATTACAGCTGACAGTAGCTGATTGTTCCGTTTCCACAAGTCGTTTCGATTAATCCCAAATGTCAACCAACAAATACACTAACAAGTAACACCAATAAGGATCACATGATCACACCATGCAATTGTTTATTTGCTGTGTTGCACTCGTGTACTAGATATTGTATTCAATTCAATTGTAGATAGAAATATATTCTTGTAATCTCGAAAATCAAATTCAAAACTTTATATATATCTTTACTTAAGAATAAGTCTGTTCGATGTATTGATCTAATAAAAAAGATAATATTGGTCTTAAATTTTTCTGCGAAATTACTTCAACAAAATGAAACACATGAAAATTAGCATAGACTGCAAAAATATTTCATGAGCACCAGATTTTCATCACCAAAGTTACATTTTCCACTCATTAAATGCATTTTAGAACAAGACTCTCGTTTCGGAAGTTTTGTCTTTTCAATTGTCCAAAACCAACAGATGGCTACAATACAAAACAGATTCGCAGGAAGACAAAGAGAAGCCGCCCCCATTCTCAAAAAAAGACATTCCTGAAACACTAACTTAAGCTAAATACAAACTTTTATTTCTCGAACAATATTTGTGGGGACTGTCAGACTATACAAATTATTAGAGACACCGCCATGATTATTTTAGAAAAACATATAAATTTTCAACACTCTAGGGCTTATTTTGAGGCGGTGTATAGAAACCTAAAGCTCTAAATAAGTAGTTTTTTCACCCTGGAAATCTCCTCCAAATTGCAGCTCAAAAAAACGATTTCCTGAAACACTTACTTAAACTAAATAAAAATTTTTAATTCTCTAACAAATTTTGGTGAGACTGCCAGAGTATACAAACTCTTAGAGACCCCTCCTTGATTAATTTCAATTTTCAACACTCTAGCTCAATTTTAAAGGGTTGTACAGAAGCCCAAAGCTTTAAAAACCTCTAAATAAGTGGTTTATCCTTTGGGAATCAACTGCAAATTGCAGACATCAATCCCTACCTTCTGAATATTATTATTCTTAGTAAAAAACTCTAATTTCATGGTTAATATAATTAAAAATGTTAGTTACACATTCTTACTTTGGTCATCGATTACAAAAAGATCAAAATTCATGAACAATAATATTTTCAGGTTACAACCTATTCTTTGATTATTTGATATTATGAACATTGCAAATAACCATTTAAATGGATTAAGCAACAAATTTTAAGCAAAATAGGTTTTCTTTTTTTGTTTTTAAAGTCACTAATTTTTTAAGAAAAATTCAAATTAATGCATTTTATCGAATTCTGATTGTTGATAAAAACAAAAAATGAAGCTTATAAAATAATAAGAAACATTTTTTAAATAACATTGAAAGTTTATTAACATTATTCGGAGAAAATTTTCTGGACCTTTTACAAAAAACATGGTTGTTACTGATTTGCCAACTAAAGGGCACATACACCACTGCTTGTATGATTTTGTATCCATTCAAGTGTCTAGATACAATTGTAACTATAGTTGAATTTAGATTTTAGATATTGTATTGTATTGTATTAACTTACGAACTTTTTTGAAAAATTCATCAAAGTTGCTTGTAAGAAGGATTTTTTGTGATTTATAAAATTATACATGGTTTTTTATTGCTATTTATGTCGTCTCTAGAGCATTAAAAACCAAAACTAAACTTTAATTTATCCTCCGAAACATAGTTTTCGAGATATCGCTCTAAATTTGTTCTAAATATTAACATCAATAGATAAAAAAATCTGAAAATAAATATGAAAATAAAAACACGACACACTAAAAGGTGTCCGAATCTTTTGAATTGGATTTTGAATTTTGCCACGTTATCAATGAAGTACTATGATGTCAAAAGGTGGAGACACGCTACACCAGATGAGAATGATTTACCAAAAAATGATTGAACATGTGCTGTGAGAAAAAATAATCTGAATAAAAAAAATTTAATTAATACTAATTTAAAAAATATAAACTAAAGTAATTAATAAATATAACGAGAATAAAGGCTTAAAATGGTTTTTCCTCGTTATTTCAGAGAAAACTGGTTTTTAACTTCCCGCTAGAAAATGGAAATTTTTTTAAATTCGGGAAGTTATTGGTTTCACCCTGTTTTGCAAAAATTGAGTTCTCATCAGATCTCCACGTTTTAAAGTCCTAGGAAGCTTTCCTGAACACTTCTGAGAAGTCGTAACTACGTCTGCATGTATGTTTGTGTGTTGTGTAAGTATGTGAATCGCTTATAACTTTGAAACGGCTTGACCGAATCGAGCTCACCAAACGGCATTCTGAAGAGTTTTACCAATCTTAGATTTTCTTTTGGACCGATTCGCGGACCGGTAGATTTCGAGAAATTTTTAAAAAACTACGAAAAAATTTTTTTTCAAAAGTGGTTTTTTGGAAATAACTTTTAAACGGCTTGACCGATCGATTCCGAAATCTAATCAGCTTGACCTTGTCCTTGACCTTCTTGACCTTGTAACAACGCGTCGATTTTTTTTAACATCAAAGCTGTAGTATGTTAAATTTTAAGTGCTTAGGTATGACAAAAGCGGGAAGTTGCAAGAATGGCCTTTAGGGTCAACCGTTTTCCAAATTTTTATTTTGTATTTTCCTATACAGTGAAAAAACTTACAATAAATTTACTCCTTATAATATATGAACTAAGGCAATCGATTAAGCCGTTATACTAATGCAAACATATAAAAATTGATTATTATTAATAGACATAGTATTTATTATAAATAAATAATAAATATTCGATGACATTATTAAATTATATTTATTTGTTGTCAACAGTAGATAGGTATTTAATGACATCGTATGACATATGACGTATGATATGACATGACATGATTATGATATGTTCTCTAAGTACAATACAGACCAGTCTAGTATGACAAAAGAATGGTTGGTAGGACGGGAGAGGGGTGAGTAAATGATAGACACTGTATGATGAATGAGATTTAAAGACTACATTTCTTGTTTAACAAATAACAGAGCATTATTACAGTTATGAAACAAATATATGTTTTGTATTTACCAGCTCTAAATTGAGCTAACCATATAACTAACATAAACCCACAAATAGTACACACTGAATAATCTTCATTCTCCCGTACTTATTATCATTTTGTGTTGAGTAACCATTACTCATTTAATAATAACTAAATATGTTGTAAATGTTTATAGGTTTTGTGTAGACCAGGCGGAGCCTTGAAGTTACAGGACCTACAGTGTATTGAGACTAGAAATCGTAAGAACTACATACATTCCCGAATTGTTTCAAGTATCCAAATTCTAAGAAATAGGAAAGTGGTATCTTAGATAATTTCTTTACGGTTCATAAAAGACTGACAATTAACCTTAGCTACGCAGGGCGAGGCCACACTCCGGATATTTTATACATAATAACTTTAACAAAACGAGTATAAATTTGAATAAATAAATCAATAATATAAATCTACAAATAATTAATCAAAATTCGTCTATAAAATCGTTGTAAGAAATGTCTATTCGCCCTAAATAACTCAATTACTTTCAACGAACCCTCAGATTCATACCGAGCAGTTTGCAGAGACCTTTTGTTCATACTACAACTCGAAAAAGTGAAAAAGGAAGGATAAAATTGGTATTAGGAAAATATTTAAAACGACTTAGCCGAAAAAAAAGAAATTTAACACATTACATCGTCACTCCATCTTGAAAAATTGAATAAGTCAATTCTTCCACGACGCTTATCTCTGATAAGGCTTAACCAATATCAAACCTCGTACCCGTGCTAAAAAGTTGGCTGAGAGTGGCCTGAGCTTCATCTTTTTCACCATACCTTCTTCTCTCAAAGCAGCAGGCTTAACTTCTATAGCACTGTCATGTAGAGCATATAATCCGGCTCTTACTCGCAACAGTAGGACAGAGGAGGTTCAGTTGAATTGAAATTCTCCTCACGGATGAAGTCGATCAGTAATTATGATTAATTACAATCAAACTGTTCAAAATTATTCAGTAAGTGTTCTTAAGATCCACAATTTTCTAGTACATTGTTTTGAAGTATCCTTTCTTTTGTATAGGAATCTTTTTCTTAGCTTCGGGTAAGTAGACGGAGAAACAATACAATGGCAAACCAGAAGTTCTTAGCGACTAGACTAAATAATCGCATCCATAATCATTCTACAATATCTTATTCTTCAAAGTGTCTGCATTGATAATCATTAATCATATATCATTAAGAAACCATTTCTACACAACTACTAAACAACCAGTCACCAATCACTTTGAGGTGGGTGTTTGATGAAATATAGAATAGCAAACCATTTGCACCAGGACCACACTAAGTCCACCCAACCACACCAAGTAAGCAACCAAACCAAACCAAACCCAACATCACACACAAACTTATGTTTATGGTTCATTTATCTAACTTAAAACGATTATATTTACATCACACACATCATCATACGGTGTGGTAGAGGGTGACATGATTCAGTAAGAAAGGGTGGTTTTTACCCTCTGTTTTTTTGAATGTTTTACAAATTTCATTCTTCTTTTCTTTGTTCTTTTCTTTGATCAATCAGTTAAAAAATTTGTTAAAATTTCATTAAAAAAATTATGTAAATAATTTCACAAAAGTTTGTTAAAGCTTATATGCGTTTGTTTTCGGAAACAGCAGGAAAAAAGTAGTTTTCTGAGCTCGTAAGACCTCTACTTATAACCACAAGCCAATTAATATTTTCAGTTTTTGGTAATTAATATGGGAAGATCTTTCAAGAACAAATATAAAAACCATTTTGCTACCTGATAAAACGCATTCTGGGTATTCCGACAAGCTGGTAATAACAATTGGATAAATTTTATTTTTATGCCCCAATTTCCTAGATCATAAAAGCGTATTTTGATTAAAAAGTAGTTAACATTAAAATGAATTTGGCTAGTAGTAATAATTTTTCTAGGAGATTTTACTCGTTGCTAATTTTGTGATGGTCTGCCTTGATACTGATGGTGACTACTTTGTTGTGGAAATACGTATATATAAAAGACAAAAAATTTGTTATCTAGGCACTTGGGGTAAAAATTAGAAATTTATTTGTAAAATTCTAAAGTTCGCTTTGATAATATATTCAACGGACAGAGAGTTTTATGACGTAGCAAAAAATAAAGGAATGTCTGCCAATTTGAAGCTTTTCGGCGAAATCAAAATTCAGCTTGTTATTAATCATTAAGAATTTCGATAATCACAGACTGTAGACTTTCAAAAAGTTTTGGATCGGAAGCTTCGCTGGCTCAGAATTCTAGCAAATTCATTTTAATATACCTCAAGCAAATTTTATGCCATTTTTCGAGAACTAATTTTAAATAAATGAACAGTTTTCGCAAGGCTTGTTTGGTAACATAATCAAAGCGCAAACAATTGGCTTTCAATCTATTATGGGCAAATTACTATATCAATTATTATTATGAACACGAATTGTTTCCTATTTTTGTGTGCGAATGTCAGATTCTACAGTTAATTTATTTGCAAGAAACAACAGGAAACAATACGTGTTTTCAGTGAAAGGATATCATACTATATATAGACAGGCAAAATAGTTGGAGGGAAGACATTGCACAAATAATAATGGTTTACCCAGACATCTGTGGTATTATTGATAGCAAATTAAAATAAAAATGTTAATAATTATAAATAATTTAATCACCGATACTTAATCCTATATCCCTATAATCCTACACACAAATTTACGGGATCAATAAAGAATTAAAGTATGCATTGTAGAAATATTTTTAAAAATCCGTTTAAGATGATCATGGATATATTTTTCAAATGGTACAAATCAAAGTTTTAACAAATTATTTGCAACTTATCATAATGTCAGTCAATAAGATTTTCCACAAGATAAATAATTTTGTTTTATGTTCAAGTTAAAAACAAAAAAAGCAAACAAAAATGATATTCGACATATAAATATTGTCAACACTCAAAATATATTCTTGCATATAGAAAAACTTAAAGATTTCTACAACAAACTTTCTATGTATATTTTACACATACAGGGCGTCCCCAATCAATCGTCTGTGTATTAATCAAAGATATGTATACGCAACTATTGTTACAGGATTCTTTAAATACTCGATTCTCATATTTAATTGACTTATAGTATTCATAAAATAAACAAAATTCTGAAACTGTGCTTCATTGACTGACTGATCTAACAACGCA
The DNA here is from genome assembly GCA_020423425.1 of Chrysopa pallens. NCBI lineage: Eukaryota > Metazoa > Arthropoda > Insecta > Neuroptera > Chrysopidae > Chrysopa > Chrysopa pallens. Next base: position 5,024,312 of record CM035592.1, read on the forward strand.
TAGCTCGAATCACTGAACGGATTTGGTAAAAATTTGACTCACAGAAAGTTATAATGGAATTTAATTCCTAAAAGGTTGAAACGGTAGTTCAAAAGTTTGTAGGTTCGTTGATTGCGAAAATGTCATTCAAAATTCGTACTTGAAGCTTCTTGGGATCACTGATTCCTAATTTAAAAGTAAAATTGGTATAAAATATCTAGATATTAATACAAAATATGTTTTATTATTAATAAAATTTAATAGAGGGCGGTGGGAATACAACGAGGCGTCGCACAAAGGGTATACCGAGATTATAAAATATATAGCAAGGTCATCCTCATATTCTACACATCATGTAACTTATAGCTACTAGCCATTAGAACGTCCGTCCTATATAATAATGTGTAGTGTATTTTCATTCTTACTTCTGAAGTAAGAATTTACTCATTCGACGACCTAATTCTATACATGTATGTGTTTGTTTCTTTATCATTCCATCGAGTTTCAAATCACAACAATTCAAAAGATGTCTCACTTCAAAAATTTAAACTAAGAGTAGTAGCTAAAGCTCTCAAGGATATTGAAATTCCCAACACCTATTTTTATTAAACAGCTTCTTCAAATAACTCGTTTTCTCCTAAAAATAACTTTTGATATGGATGCACCAACCGGTATATTTCAATCGGAGGTATATTGCAAAAACAAAAACCATACGTAATAGGGTTTCATAAAATCTACCATAGAATTGAATGTGACACAAGAAGAAAATGTATGCTTGAGAATGGTGGTGAAGTTTTTGTGTGTGTTTATTTTACACATAACGTTTCAAACAATTCGTATTAATATCACTTGTGTAGTACGTACGTTATATTGTAAGAGTAACATAAGTAAACGTAGCTTATAGCATGGAGCGTGAACATGTACATGAAAATATAATATTGTCAGTCAGTCAGTCAGTCAGTTAGTCAATATGATATATATGTATGTTGACACTTAATAATGTGTCTTAGAAATGTAACACAACTTCTGGTGTTTTTGTGCAATTCATTGTCATTTATTAATATAATAATTGTATTTCATATGTAAAACATTAGTAGATACTACCAGTATGTAATGTGTAGTAGGGAGGGTTCATTTATCATAGTTTACAAAAAAAAAATGGGTACGTTCTATCAAATATATTCAACTTAGTATTATGTCAAATTTAATAAAAAAAATTGTTGACATTTTATGTCAAAATTATTACAAAAAAATTAATAATTTCATTTGTTTATACTTCATGCGTTTTAAAACTCAGATTCAGTAAAGTGGTTTCATCTCTTCTGCATATCAAAGCTTTTACAAATTGACTGGCGAAGTAACTTCTCTCCTTATCTTACACATTGCTTTAATACATGGTTAAAATTTATATACGTACACATAATATTCCTCAAATTATTAAATATTTTGGTTTTTATTTAAAATTTTTCCATTTTCTAAATGATTTATCAAAAACTGTAATCTCGATGTATCTAGTATTTAAGATAATGTATTATAGATAAAGCTTATGCTAAGTGCTTTAGATTATAAGTTGATTTGAGTTATTAGTATGATGTTTATAAATAATAATTAAACAAAACTCAAATTATATTATTTTTCAAAGTGTTAACAAATGTTTTTTAATAGCAATAATTTCATATTAAAAATTTGTGATTATGATTATCATTGAGCACGGATATGCATCAGAATAATTTTAAATTGTAAATTGTAAATTTCGTGCCTTACCATACTGCGAAAATCAAAACATAACTCACAAGATTGACTTTAGTTATAATTTTAATGCTATTAAAAACGATTTTTTATCAATTTGGAATTAAAATTTGAAATATTAATGAATTTATATTAAGTAATATTATTTATTTTTTTTCATAAAATTTAAAATAATAATCATACAAGAAAATAAGCCATCAAAATTTTTAATATCCTCCCAGCAGTTACAAAACTTGATGTTTGATGTGTTTTCAACTTCGTTGATCTAGAGACAAACATCAAAGACTAGCCTTGTCTAAACGTCTATGCTAAAAGCTTTTAAAATATTAAAATATTTATCTCAAAATTTTGCTTTATCTTTTTTCGTTATAACTAAAAATAACGAAGAGGCAGAGGGTCTATAAGTTTCTACATGAGGTCGTCTCAGAATTCGATAAACACGTTTATTATAAAATTAAAGGCCATCAAAGTTTATATTAGTAGAAAATATTCAAAATTATTTTTCCTCTTACTTTCGATACGACGATGTTTAAGTCTTGGAAATTTAAGATTATATCAACCAATAAAGAACTGAATGGTGAAAAGAGGCTTCTTTCGCGAGTGAGGTCTACCGCTCACGGAACTACTCATGTTGTTGAGATTTCTGCCTAAATAGTTTTTCTTCATGATGTTCGTCCTTATAATAGTTTTTTTTTTCTTGTACATATATTTGCTATATATATATATTATTTTGTGTTTAATAGTGCAATTGAGTATTGGACCCTGTAATATACTTTAGAATTCTTGAGTAGTCAGTCCATCTGTCTGTCTGGCTGTTCGTAATATGATGATAAAAATCAATTTATCAAAAAATAAATATCTTATAATTTTTCATCTGTCATGTAAAAACAACGTGTTTTGGTTTATCAATAAATATTTATAATAATTTTAAAATATATATATATATATATATATATATATATATATATATATATATATATATATATATATATATATATATATATATATATATATATATATAATTTAAAATATCATACAATTATATTGAGTGGCCAAAAAAGAAAAAAAAACAACTAGGAATCTTTTTTGACTGCTGTAATTGTACAGGTTTTATTTAAATCTGTTTTCTATTTCATATAAGTATTAAGTGATACACGGGATAGTCAGTGATCCTCGAGAGACATTTGATTATTAGTATCGGGTGTCTAGTTATCCTTACCAATGGTTTTCTATGGTTTTCCATTTGGTTTGCACAAAGTGTATACTGGGATAGTTCCTTATAAAATCAGCCATAGCTGCATACCTTCCCCTTCCTTTCATAAGCCCCATCCTTTTTTTTTAGATTTATTCTATACAATTATATATTGTTTCAAAAATGAATGAATAAAGAATTTAATAGAATTGAATAACCTAAAATGGAATAGAATGAGCATAAAATTGAGCTGTAATCTTAACATTAACAAATTGTATATTATTTTTTAAGCTCATATCAAACTTGCTTGCATTGTCTATTTGTATTTTCAACATATATATATATATATATATATATATATATATATATATATATATATATATATATATATATATATATATATATATATATATATATATATATAATGTTTCTCATATAAAATTTTTGTTCGTTTTAACATACAATATATATACGATGTATTCTCCAAAGAAGATTGATTATATATATATATTGTTCGGAAAAATGAAAAATCACAAGTATTTTAATAAAACATTTTTGAATCAAACTTCTTATTATTATTGCGAAAATATACAAAACAAAAATATATACATGTATATAGAGAGACAGGGAAAATTGGATATTTTCTTTATATATGGGAGAGTTTGGGAGAAACAGAGGAGTACGGAGGGAGCTTTTTATGTGTCGATTATAATACATGCATTGATTTTTTATCGAACAATGTATACAAATAAATTTAGTTGTATCCAAAATACAAAGCGAAATTGAGATTATCGTATCGAAAAGTGGATATTTTTAAGTGCACTCTGCGATATCTAAAATAGGATACGCAGAAAGCTTGACGATGCCCTGTCTTCCTGTATGACCGTTCTTATGAAAAACTGTTTGAAGTTATACTTCTTTTAGGGCGCGTTTGGATGAGAGTGAATTTATAAACTACGCGCGCACGATCCCATAAAAACGACATGATGAAGTTGGCTACAGAATAGAATTAATAATATATATTTGTTTAAATGAAGTTAACTTATATAGTTGTCACTCACATGCCTATCCAATCATTACCAGAAGAACCTACGGATATTGCTTATTATATTTTGAATATTTAACTCGTTTAATAACTCATTCACATCATTGTTTATTTTGACTGTATATCTATTTTTACTGAAATTTGGATTAATTTTAATATTTTTCTTCGGTCATTATTGCAGTTTTATTTTTGAAATTTTTTTTTTTAGACATCAAAGAAGTATAACTTCTAACGCGTCTACATAACGTACACACAAACACATTTGAGTGTTCTCGAGATGTACAACAGATATGCAAACATGTTAATTAGATGATTTTATGAATGCTATACCAAAAATACGTTTTTTAATTGAAAATAATGAAAAAAAAAAATGTCGGTAAAAAAGTTTTATTTTCAATAATTAATTTCGATATTTTTGAATTTGACTTTGGTCGTCGTCACAACGAATGTGCACTAATGAATACAAAAGTTGTGTATGTTTATTTAATGCTTTGTTTAAAACAACTAAAATGTTGATATTTTATTTTGATTTTTTGTTTCACTAACTTTAGTTTGTTCAATCGATAACAGTACGATATTTTACGATTCATAAATTTTAAAATTGTGGTTTAGTTTGCTCTTCTGACGTAGAAATTTATCATATAGGATCTGCGTAAATACAGTAAATTCTTTGTTAATAATAATTAAATTGAATTCATAGTCAAGTTATTTTTCTAAGCTTGTAATATACCGACTAGCTGACTCGGCAAACGTCGTTTTGCCATATATTTCTAATCAACATCAATATCTACTAAATATAATAACATATTCTCAACACTCTATTTCTAAATAATGAAAAGCTGATGCAGTTCAGAATAAATAATGATATTAATTTATATTTTAAAGCAGACCCGCCCGGTTCATTGGTTGCTGTGTTAATTTTCTGCTTTTATTAAATAATATTACATCGATTACATGCGAATGAAATTCTACATGGTACATTATATGCACCCGATATTTACCTGGTTTTTGATGGGGTACATCCTGTACCGCGTTCACCCGATAATTTGTGCTGTGGTACTGATACACTTGATGAAAGATATATGGAACTCCTGAACCACGAATGATTCCGGTAATACTTGAACAATGCTATATACACACTTTATATAGTTGACAGTTCAACATACTGCTAGTGAGAAGATATAAAGAAGTTTTATTTTGAATTTCAAATTTCGATTTTGATTTCAATGGAAATGATGCTAATAGGATTTGTAACATGTGAGAAAAACAATAACAAAACATGTTTCACAGCTAAGAACATTTTGTATTCGAAAATTAAATTGTTGTTTATAGTATTTTCCGTTACTTATTATTTATGTTTCTGACCCTTTAAACCTTCCCTGAACTTTTAAAAATATTTCAAGATCAAAATTAGCAAAATCGGGTCAGCCATTCTCGAGTTTTAGCGAGACTAACGAACAGCAATTGATTTATATTGAAATTTTGGCTAAGGTGGAAAATCAACAAACTAATTTTCAAGAAACGAACAGTCACTAAACCGGTCTTTTTGAAACGAGATCAGTTTTATACCTTTTAACAATGTTTAATTCGACATACGCTAGAGTCTATTAATTTTAGTCTAAAGTTTCTAACGCTTCCTAATATTAACCACGCAAACAAAATTTTGATATGCGTGTCGGTAGAAACACCTAATTAGTCCATTTCTCACTGTTCATCCGTCCGTCTGCCAGACTGTCATCACGATAAGTCAAAAACAAATAACATGTAATTGTAGTGACGTAGTCTAAACAATAAATAGTTCCTGAATGAGAAAAATCGGTCAAATTGGGTCTAATGGATCCTTGACCGAACTGTTAAACTATAACATATAGAAGAAAAGTTCAAATACCAAAAATGTTTTTTTTTTTGGAACAAACAACTTTTGTGTGGAACCTGTTTTCGTAAAATGTTTGAGGTCTTCACAATTTGGGTAATTACAATACATATTATTATTATGCATATATAACTGTATAGATTGCATATTTATAATATTTTATGAATGCGAATTAAAAGTAGTTCAAACAATGAAATTTAATCAAATGAAGAGTATCTAAACAATTAACTGTGTTAGTTATTATCTGCACTTGTTTTTTAGATATGATAAAAAAACATCACAGTTGCTCGAACAAAATGAGCTGATTACGTTTTTGTTAACGAATATATAAAATTCCTTCTAATAAATAGTATGAATATTTTTAAATCTATTGAGAATAAATTTTCATATAAAATGGAATCCACGGTATATGAAAAATCGTTGCTGGAAAACATGGAAATAGATTTTCCACTAGTATTCATTTATTTTTTTGTTTTTTTGTTTTTAGTTAGTTAACTCCCAAAACATTTCACACTAATATTTTTTTGTTATGGTAGAATAATCGCGGGTACTGGGTGTTTCAGAGTATACTTCATGGTTGAACATTTTCTTACCCAACCACAACCTGAATCGAAAATCATATGGATCAAGAAACGATGGAAATTACATGCTCATTAATGTTAGTGGTATCTTTTGGATACATAATTTCTTAAAATTGGCTAAATTCGGTTCTAAACCATGTTGATTTTTGATTTCTTCGAAAAAGTGATGAGTAATCTTTGAATTATCGTCGAAAAATTCTCAAAGATTTCGATTTTCATATATAATTAACGTTGTTTTCAAAAAATGGTTATTAAATGATTTTGGTTTTTTGAATTTTTTTGACCTAATTTATCCTTTGAAAATATTTTTATCTCACTCCAAATGAAAAACGTATATAAATAAAAAATAAATTGCCAGTTTTGACCTGGCAATTCCAAGAATCTTATCAATTTAACGACAATGAAAATAGTTCCTCATATATTATCAAAAATTTAATACAGATAACGACATTTTGCTGCAAACCAATTTCGAAAATTACATATCAACTGGATTTAATTTTTTAACTACCACAAATAAACAAATAAGGTGAATATATTTTTTGCTATGTTTTTGAAAATGAAAGGAACTGATTTTTCTATTTCTGTTAAATTCTGGACCAAAGAGTTGAATATTCAATTATCAAATTTGAGATGCATTAAATACCTAAATTCAGTGAATTTATTGAGTCGTTTAGGAATCATTTGAATCTTTCACGGAGTGTTTACGTTTTCAGTTTTGATAATATCACTTTTTGTATCGATAAAATTCAACTAGTCTCAAAATTCCAATTATATTTTACACTCTCATTAATATCTCATATATGAATATGTCTCTCGAAAGAAATTATTCCAGATACTTATTGAAGAAGAAGTTGTCTCACAAGCGATCTAAGACTAAATTAATTAATTTCTTAGTACATCCTGTTCAAATATTTTTTATCATTTCATCATTTTAACGGTGTATTATTTAGTAAGTGTTAAGTATTTTCATTCGTTAATAATATCGTCATCCAGCCCGGCTCGTCAACACCTGACTCAACTGTAATGATGTTCTCTAACGTCTAGAAACAATAGAAGAGAGCTACGCAGTATCATTAGTTTCTATTACAAGTACGTATTACATGGTAAATCCTTTGAGATTTAGATAAGCAATCCGACTGATGTAGAAGGAATACACCAAGACCCATATCACTTAGTGAAATATACAAAATATGTATTCGGTGTAGGGTTGCCAGAGATTATTACGCTAGCGAAAAGATTTACTCGTTACAGGATGTTCAATATCAGATCTCCTCTCACAAATCCAATGAAAAATGAAATCACAAAAAAAAAGTGTTAATCATCAAGATTATTCCCGGGTCAATTTATTTGATTTAGTTGGGAATTAGGGAATAAAACAAAAATTTGTCTAGAAAAATCCTTCCAGATTATTGCAAGGGCAAAATAAATATTGCAGTTGAACTCCCCGTTAAAAGCCTTATAGCTTGTGTCATATTTATTTTCATCAATTAAAATATCTTGGCATATTTCAGGAAAAGGGTGTCCGATACTTTTTGAGACTTAATCTCTTCTTTTCTGGAATAAATTTTCTATATATTTTTTCATAATCTGTGGGTACTTTTATCTACATCTCTTATTTGTATTCTTGAACTGAAACTTCTAAAATAGTATAGTTGTGACTTGAAAATTCGGTGAAATGAAATAGTGACAGTACAAAGAGACAACCGCGTACATCGATATAATAAAACGTGCGAGAGTATGAGATATAAGTATCTATAGGACTTAATATACGAAAAATGCGATAGAAAACATTTGTTCAACAGCTACACGAATCTACTCAAAATTCGTGCATTTTGGTGTATCGATATAGTATGAAAGAGATCCGTAGGCCAATAAAAGGTGCATTTACTATTGCAATTTGTAACGTAAAAGTATAGAAGTGTCAATCCTAGTTTTCATAGTAAGAGTATGTTTATTATGTACGCTAGGTAGATTCATGCTGTTATAATATAGAATTTGGTTTTGTAAAATAGAAATAATATTCTATGATTAGAATATTCTATACACGAATTATCTCTATACATACAGTGTGCTTCAGATGTGGAGTTAATCATCGCATATATAGTACAATATTTCCATTGTATCTTCACACTGAAAAGTGCAGAAATGATTATTATCAACTACAAAAACTATGATGAGGTCTATGTCCCAAAAAAATTAATTCTCAATCTAGGAAAAAACTTATTTAATATGCAATGGATATTTTATAAAATCAAACTCATCAAATTTGAAATACGTATTTTAATTACAGCGTAATTATCATAATTAAAAATTAGAAAATCCTAGCTATTCTTCAGGCCTGCCTGCATTGTTACTTAGAGAAAATTGTGTGCACACCGTCACCAAATTAGCAACGAGTAACATCTCCGAGAGAATCATTACAACTAGCTAATTCATACTGATGATGACTACTTTGTAGTCGAAATACGTATTTATAAAAATACAAAATCTAGGAAATTGGGGCAAAAAATCGAAATTTTTTCGCGAAATCCTTGAGTACTCATTAATTATTATTGAGTACTCTAGGATTTCGTTTCAGTGATAACACTGAATTGATAATTCAGTGTTATCACTGAATTGTGGAACCGCACCTATGCCAACCTAGGTGTAGAGTTGTGAGAGAAAAACTGCAAGAAACCTCTTCACAGCTGACTGGCTACTCCAATCTTTTCCATGCATGGAGGATCTAATCAATTAGTCTCTTCGTTATTTAGAACTGTCAAACTGTCGCTGCCAGTTAAATTATCCAAACACTTAACGTTAAACCTTAGCTGATATCAACCGTCCTTTTAAATTGTTATTAGCATCGTTCCCAGGATTATTTATCCTGTAACATAAGGTGTACAAATTTCACATAATATTGTGACAATTTACATAAATCAAGTGCCAAAATCTGTATATTTCTGAATTGTGTTACGGATTTGATTGATAGCTACCTGCTTGATTTGATTTAATTTTATTACTCTTAAATGGCAACAAATCGTTGCCAGGATTGTTTATCCTGTAACATAATGTATAATAAGGTGTAGATATTCCACATAATATGCAATAAACAATGGATATGCATTCAAGGATTATGAATACTTATGCACACACATACAAATAGGGATGAATCCTTGTTATTATTAAAACAAACATACAATATAGGTGGTAGATTGTACCTGTACCTACCTACCTACCTACCTGCACCACCACCAATACCTGTGTTCCTAGTTATCCTGTATGACATATTTTAATACAATTTTATATATGATAATTATTAAACCATGATGGTTGGTTGTGCATCCAGCTAAACAAAAACAATACAGAAAAAGCAAATTACACTATAAAACAGGACTAAAACAGAAGGAATTATGTTGAATTACTATGCTATTATCATTCTGGAATCTGTGCTAATAGCTTTATGAATCAAATTTCAATTATAATTTTAAATATATCTGCAAATTTATTATTCAGAGTCTTTAATGTATAGGGCTTTTTTTACCAGGTCTGGATAGCGTAGTAAAAATTTACAGAGGCAATGAAATTTTGAAAATATTAAATGGGACCCTGTCCATTTCAATATCTCATTTTAAAGCATCAGAGTCTATAATATATAGGGTATTTTAACTTCCCGCTAAGAAAATCGAAGATTTTCAAAAATCGGGAAATTATTCGTTTTACCCCGTTTTGAAAAACTCGAATTTTCATTAGATCCCGAAGTTACAGGAAGCTTCCCTGAGTCTTCATTGCACGGGATGTAAATTATCCCAACTTTGAATATAAATAAATCTAATTTTAGACGGTCAATTGTATTCAAATTTTTTTATGTCTTAATACCCTTAAAGAGTATGCAATTATTTAGATGACCCTCCGACTTCAGCAGTACAACTACCTTAACTAATATTTCAGACCCACCATAATAATGTGACATACATATTCTCAAATAAATAAAGTCAGTAAATAAATCAAAACACATAAAGTAGATTCATTTTTATTGAATACAAGTGTCAGAAGAATATCATTTATGTAAATAGTTTAGCAGATAAGATGTGAGGATAAAATTTATTCTATTTATCATGAATTGTGTATTTTATTTGAGTCGATTTGTGTGTTGAGCTCTGTTGAGTCTTCAACAAAATAGAAGAATCAATGAATGTGAACAACGAATGACTGAGTTTTTAGTTTAAACTATATTTTCATATTGAATGGTAGAAAAGGATGAATATATAACTTTTAACTCTTCACACCTTTTAAATCTTCTAACAAATAAGGTATATACAATACGAATCAATATAATTGATCCTACTGCGATCCTAGAATAGATACGTCCTATAGATAAAGTAAACGCCCATTACTAAGGATCTACGTGCACAAACTCTTAATAATTGCCAAAATAAAATTTCGTTCGTAAAAAGAGATAAGGGTTGCTAACATCCTCTAAAAAGCACTTCCTTGAAACTTGATAAACATACAAATTTTCTACCCTCTAGCTCAATATGAGGACGCAGTTCAGATACGCAATTCTCTAAGGATGAAATAAGTATCCGTACTTTAATAAAATGGTTTTGTTCGGCGAGAAACTCTTAACATCGAATTTTGACTCATTTGAGTAAATAGGAGTTCCAAAAGATGTCAAAAAGTGCAGGGAAGACTTGGAAATTTTGAACTTCAAATCATTGTAAACGAAATCGATTCGAAAATTCGAATAGTTACTACGAATATTTCTAGTTTTGTCTAGTTTTGATTCTCATTTTATTTGATTATAAAGAAAATAAAAATATTACAAATGAAGATAGCAACTAACAGATTTAATTGTTTTAATACACGATATACAATTCAAAATCAATGTTTGAACTACTTTTAATGATAAGCATTCATAAAATACTCTAAATATGCAGTCCATATAGTTATAAAATATATGTAACAATAATATTTATTGCAATTATATAATGTGCTTATTAGCTAAACTTAAGCTAAAATTGTGGCGAAATTAAACAATTTACGAAAAAATATTTGAAACAAAAGTTGTTTATTTTGAAAAATCAAACATTTTTTGTCCTTAGATTTTTTCTCTATCTTCAATGGTTCAAAAGTTGGATCATCGATCATCATTGAATTCAATGGACCGATGTTGCTAATTCACTAACTTGATCCTTGTACGTTTTTGAGTTTGGATATTGACTAATTTGATGATTCTACATGAACTTTTATTCCAAAGTTTTGTTTTCGTAGTCAATATTTTATAGCGTTACAAACTTTAAACATTGTATACATGCCGAGTAGAAAAATATAATTATTTATAGTAAAAGTATAAACATACATGTTCTGAGACACGTTGTATGCAATATTTTTGAATCTGAATGTATTTAAAATATATTTATAGGCTAATATGTGAACTTTTTCCTTTTTTCTTTCGTCAAAGTTTATGATCATTTTTTAAGTTTATCATCATAAAAAAAAAAAAAAAACAAACTTTTAAGCTGTTTAGTAGCACACAAGACAAGAAGGGAACATAAATCTGTTATAGTTGTGAATTTGTTGATGATTATTATTCAGATTTAATGCCCCTGTTCATATGAGTTCAGTGGTGCTGTTTTTTATTTGATATTTATTATTTGTTACTAAAAAAAAAATAAACCATTCTGATTACAGAAATAAAACTATTTTATATTTCTTGTGTGGAGAAAATTTATGTTAAATTATTTATATTTATTTACACGGAGAGTAATTTTATTGAAAATTTTTTACAAAACAATTATTCATGTAAAAATTACTAAAAAGACTTTACGAATCAACTTCTAAAACAATTAGGTAGTTAATTAGAAAATTTGTATATTTCACTTCAAATTCCTATTGTAAGTATAATTACATATTCGCAAAATAAATATTTTAAAAGCTTTATATCTATAATTTAATAAATATGAAGAAAGTACAAAAATAAATTCACATTGAAAACGTTTTATAAGACACCGTGTACTATGTTCGTCATATTATAGGTAATATATGTCATTTTCTCATTTCTGATTTTCATATTTAAATGTTAACATTGATATTCTCCTTACTGATGATCATTATTGAAGTATATGGCATACTATGTTTTGTAAAACCTTTTATTTTCATATTTATTGCTTTAAAATTAAGAATTTGTCGAATGTTAGGTCTATAATTGAACTAATTATCTCTATTTTTATATGAATATACGTTCAATTTTGACGAAATTTTGTTGATACACTTGTCAGATTTAGGAAATTATTGTTCCTCTCACTTGCGGTATGTTGAAAATTCCAAGTGAATAATAATCGACAAGGGTCTCTTACTTTTAAGGTCAAAAAGAATATTGTGCTCCTTTTTCTTAGAGGATTGGAGGAAATAATTAAAAAAATTTTGCATATGTATCTTTAAAATTTTGTAAAAAACCTTAAAAAACACTTTTTTCAATTTTTCTTAGGTTTTCTGGGATGTTATAAGCCTAGAGAAATGTTCGAAGAAATGCTTGAAGTATTAAATCTGGTTTTCAGGTGATGCCACAAAAATTACGCTTCTAATCGCTAAATGGATGATTTTCTTTGAAATATCCAGTTTTTGAAAATTACATTTGTATCGAAATCCAAAATAAAAACATTTTTTCGAATTTTCATAATTTTCTTTAGTGGTTTTCCTAAGTTGAGAAAAATTTTATGTCCTCCATTTAACAATTAGATCCATAATTTATGAGGTATTACCCGAAAACCGATCCAGATGTCAATATTCCAGACAAATATCTAGTGATATCTCAACAACTACCAATCCAATCATGGATAATATTTGTAGGCGAAAAATGAATTAAAGCAAAGTATTAATAAACATAGGAATTTCTAACAATCCTAATTCCATCCGAGAATGAATACTTCATTTAAAATAGAATTAGAATGAATAATGATTTAATAATCACCATATATGTTACATAGATAATATTTAAATTTTATTCAAAAGCTAAATATTTACTGGTTCGCGTTTCCTTTTTATATGCATTCATACATACATTCATTCATTCGTTTGTGTGACATGCAGAATTTTCACTGTATGTATGTATGTATGGGAAATACTTTGAATTATTGATGATAAGTTTTCCGAGTCAATATTGTATATATATATAAAGAAAAACTATTCAAACGACAGAGCAACGGAGCAAACAGTTAGACGACGAACTAACTGGTTACTATTGAGTGTACGATGAAAAATCATATGTATGTATGTGAGGAACGGAGAGTGGGGGAGGGGGTTGTTAACTTAGAGTAGGTGGTTTGGAATACAAGAAGGATATGAATAAAATGGTTATTTCTCGTTCAACATTCATATACAACAACCCACAAAATATATTCTTGTGAAAATTGTTTGTCGTTTATTTTTCATATGTATGTAGATATTTAGTATGTATTGAATGATTCATCTTAGCAGGTACAACTTATTATTCAAACTATCCTTACAAACCTTGTTATTATGTGCGATTAAATATATATGCATGGGGTTAGTTGAACATTACATTTACAAGTTGGAAATATAAAACTCCTGAAGTCATCTAATTTGTCGAATAATAGATAATTAGCAAGATCCCTTATAGTCCGGATTACAGTCCTTGCAATCCAATTATAGATCCAATGCCTGTCAAATTAAGTTATTTAAACAACACAATAGATGTTGGATTACAAAGGGTCTCAGATTAAACAGGGGCCGAATTATCAGAGTTCCATTGTATTAAGAAGGTATATTGAAGTAAGAAATATACCAAAATAAAGTTGATAAAATCTGTTCTCTTAGGGTTGTACTCAAGTGACCTCCTAAAGTGCTTCCAAATTATGGGTTACTTTTTTATGTTGTTAAAAAATTTCCATTTTGTATTCACAAGATTTCCATTTCTCAGAAACGGTAAAAATATTGTTATAATTTAAATTTTGAATTAAGAAATTTGTTCATTTTTAATTATAGGTCCTAATTGTACTTCAAAAGATTTTGATATAAACACAAGAAATGAAAATTATTATATCTAAGAAAATCTTCCAGATATCGCACATATCTTAATTTTCTCCGATATTGAAAAATATTTATAATCTACCAACTTTTTAACGCATGTTTTACAATCAAGAAAAGTTGGCTAATTGAAAGAATTAGACTTTGATTATGTGGTTAATTCTGGCCATGTAGCTATTGTGCGATTATTAACGCTTTGTAAACATATTGTAGGATGCAAAACTTGTGATCAATGGAAATTGGAAATAAAATGTATAAAAATGAACCGCTACTCAATGATTGGATGATCTATCATTGTATAGCTCGAGCCGCTTAACAGTTTGCGTTGAAATTTGGAACACAGAAGATTATTATAACGTTTGCAGCCACTTAGAAAAAAAATTAAACTATCAAATACGGGACATTTGTGTTGAAAATTTAGTTAGAAAAATGATATAATAAATATTAGAATATTTATAGTTTACTCCTGGCAACAAATAACATATGCTTCGTGCTTTTCCAGAAAAAAACTCCCTAAGGAACTGGAAAGAAGTAAAAAGCATAGAATCAACTTTGGATTGAAGGAATGGTGTCGTTGATCTTATAAATATCATCAATTTTTAAATTTGAACAATTTGACAATAAAAAATCAAAAACATTCTCATTTTGTAATGATCGAAATAACAAAATCCGTCCCAACTCTATTCATTTGAATCCAATTATATTTATCGCCAGATTTTCAGAGCAGTTTGCTCAGGAGTCAGTTCGTCCAGTATTTTGGTAGTTTTGATAAAGTATATTAAGAGGAAACTGCAACCATGTCCCTTGTACCTAGACCTTTTGTTCCTTTCTACCGTATGAGATCCCTCCATTTCCTGAAGGCATAGAATGTATAGTGATTATGTAGTTATTGGAGCCATTTACTTATCTAAGCGACGACAGTGTAATCAACTACTCAATTTGTTTTTTATTATAATTGATCAAACTACCGCTTCCTGGATTCGAAACCGCAACATCTAGTCTTGATAACTAAGACTAGCGTTTGTGGTTTCGAATAAAGAACCAAATGGGTAAAAGTATTAGTGCCTTTACTTACTAGTGGCCACAAAGCCTGGTAATTTTCGTAAAAAAAAAAGTTGATATAACTTCGTATAAATCATCTTGTACATATTTCCTAAATATATTCGGCTGCTTTTATAAAACAGACTTACCATTTTTTTTTTTGGTGGATATTCAATGAGCATGTGTATTGTCATTTGTATCAAATTGAAACGGTGTTGGTCAATAAAAAAGGATTTCTTTCTTGTATGGGTGCTCAAAACAGATTTTATCCTTCAAACGTCTTTATCAATGAAGCATGAGGAACACTTGCTAGAGACACAATACATAGACACCATATACTTACTGTGTGTGTCTATACGTATTATGTATAGATGTACTCTTGCAACTATATAACTATCATTCCTGTAAGGAAGAAGGACTTATATAATAATACAGGTAGCCCCCCCAACCAGTATTGATAATATTCTTAGCAAAATTTGCAATTTTAATGATAAAGAAATGATTAAAGTCTTCTTTTTGAGACTTGAATTATTTTTTTAAATTTGTTCTCGTCCCAAAAAAAAACTTGTTTGTGAACTCTTATTTATTTTTCTTCTGTAAAGATATTTCTACCTACAAATTTGACTTCTCAGTTGAATCAAAAAATAAATAATCGATTTAAATTTTAATTATAATTATGTTTATTTCATTTAGATTGATCAATGAATTTTTTTTTGATATTGCATCGATTCAACTGGGAAACTTATTTTTTGGACTGCTGTAATCTTACAGCTTTTATTTAAATCTTTTTCATGTACTTCAACTATTAAGTGTCTTCCACATCCTGAACGGAATCACTTTCTCAGTGATTTTCAGGAGACATTTGATCATAAGTATCGGGTACCAGCTATCCTTGTCAATGGTTCTCTATGGTTTTTCATTTCGTTTGCACAAAGTAAATACTGAAATGGTTCCTTATAAAGTCAGCCATAGCTGCATACCTTCCCCTTCCCTTCATATGCCACCCATCCTATTTTTTTACCGTATTCTGTACAATTATGTATTATTTAAAAAAAGAATGAATAAATTGGTGTGGGTGGGCTAATCTGTATTGAATGATGGTTCAAGAAGGAATAAGGAAAAGAAATGCTACAAACTTAGAATGACATTGACAACAATGAATTTGGACTGAAAAACATGTGTGTATTAAATTGCACCATAGCAGGCCATATCACCACCATTCATTGTACTAGAGAATTTCTTACTTGAAAATCCTTGTAGACGGGAGGAGGTTGGAGAGTTCAGTTTTCATCCTCTCTTGTGTGATTAAACAAAAATTTTTTTCTTACCCATAAAACTTTGACAGTTTTTGTTCGCTTGAAAATAATTTTATAAAATTTATGCATTTATTTATTTTCTTTGTGTGTGTGAATTTTCGATTCTTTCTATTATTTATTTTTGTGAATCGAATAATTTAATTTGAATTGATTTCAAAAAGGAAAATTGAGAAAAGTGATTAATTATTATTGTTTGTCAGTTGACAAGTTTGAATTTTAATTTATTTTTGAATGTTGAAAACTTAATGAATATACGTTTTTTGGATACTGAATATATTTATACTAGCTGTACCCGTAGCTTCGCTATCGAACAGCTCTTTTATTTAAAAAATTAATTTTTTGTCTCTATTAAAAATTGATGGGTTAATTTGTCGGTTTTTTATTGTAGCTTCATTTTTAACTTGAATTGATTAACTAATCTCACTATTTCATATAAGAAGTTTGCTACATAGAAATAAACATATATTGAAGTTATACTTCTTTAGACGCGTTATAAAAAAATGATGAGAATGAAATTTTAAGATGCGCACGCATCACCGTCAAACAAAATTTATAGGTTGAACATGATTTATGTTACACTTAATGTAAGAAAGTATATATTTATTTATTGAATTTAATCAAATTTATACTGAGGTTTATTGACTGTGTTGACTGATCCTTGTCCAGTCCTTTTAATATTTTATTATAATTAATTATTTGCATGCAATTAAAAATTGTTTTTTAATGATGCCAAAGAAGTATAACTTCTGATGCGCGTACATAACGTACACGCACTTATTTTTAATTTTAAATTATAATGATTAATGAATTAACGTCTGAAATTAAACTTAAATAAAAATTAAATTGATTTTGAGTTTCTAACACCTAAATTTTGACGATTTTATACATAATTTTTTAATAATGTGTAGGTATTTAATCAATTAAAACTGTAAGTAATTTTTTTTATTTGTTTTACCTCATAATTTTCTTTTGACATTTGATCAAGTAGAATCATAGTTTTTGTTAAACAAATTTAAACTGCAATTTTTTTTCAATTTTTTTGCTTTATGAATTCAATAATCAATATAATTAATAATGTTGTAATTCTAATTTACTGTATTAATTTCAAATATTTTAAAACCACGAGCACTAATTATTTAAATTTAAAACAAATAAAAAAAAAATCATTTATAATCTCATGCATAAATTATTTATTTATTTTAAAAAAATTAAAAAAATATTTAAAAAATATCACATAGGAGCTGCGTTGTTTGAAAGAATATTTTGTTGAAAAATAATAAAAATAAAAAAATATCGTCACATAGGAGCTGCGTAGTTTAAAAGAATTTTTGTTGTTGATTAATTAAAACTATTATCATAAAGAAAACAATCGAAAAATTTAATATAATTTATTTCAAGCTATCGCGTTCTGCAGGAATAAATCCTGCACATAATCAGCCTTTCTATATTTGAAATGGATGCAAGTTGCTTTGATTCAAAAGATTTTCTAAATATAGGAATTTACAAACATTATTCTGATACATATCCGTGCTCGATGATAAACATAACCACAAATTTGATTTTTAATATGAATTGATTTTTAATATTGATATAGGTGTTCATAGAAACACCTAAGTAGTCCATTCCCAATTGTCCGTCCTCCCAATAACTCAAAAACAAATAATAAAATAGCTAGCTGAAATTTGGTGACATATTTTAAACAGAAAAAGTTAGTTTAAGTTCGTGATAGAGCTAAATCGATCCATTGGGTCCAATGGATCGTTAACCTAACTCCTAAACTATAAAAGATAGAAGAAAAATACAAATACAAAAAATATTAATTTTTTTGAAACAAAGAACTTTTGTTTGAAACATTTTTTCAGAAAATGTTAGGATTCGACACAATTTTAGCTCAAATTAAATTAATTATCAGATTTTTAATAAAAATACACATTATTATACATTTATAACTGTATAGATTGGATATTTATAGTATTTTATGAATCCTAAATAAAAACAGTACAAATAATGATATTCAGTCATATATCGAGTATCTCAAAAATTAATTCTTCACTTGTTTTAATATAAATTTTATTTATAGAAAAAGGTAGAATATTATGATTGTCATAAAGCAATGTATAAGACAAGGACAACGGAAATTATGACTTATAAAAAAGAACATAGTTTGTATAGTGACGCAGTTACTTTGCTTGTCCTTTTGGATAAACAATTGAAAATGTAATTCCATCGATTAAATCCAATAGCATAGAAAATCATGAATTCCCAAAAAAAAGTAAATAAAAAATAAAATTAAAAAAAATAAACAACAAATAACAAAATAAACAATTAATAACAAATAACGATGGTCATGAACATAATAATAAATATGAGACTGTAGCTGGCTGGGGCATGCATGAACTGTATTATTGTATAAACAATGAATGAATGAATGGATTGGACTGACTACTGTTGTTGCTGCTACAAACTAATCCATTTATAAAAACTAATTTTTAACAATTTATAATTGACTTTTAATACGATCAAATTGAATTTAAAAACCTATTTCATATATTTTTGTATGTACTACCAGCTAATTTGGTAGCTGGTATCTCATACTAGTGCTATTTAGAGTAGTCCAAGCTACCATAACAGTAAATAAAACGATACAACAAGATGTGATCAAAATTAATATGACATGCTTTTGAGAGGTCAAACATTTAAACTTAAAAAAAATAAAACGGTAGGCAGAATATCAAAAGGCCCCCATATAATTTCCGAAAACAAAAAAATTGCTGTGAATTATAGAAATAATTTCAAATAGTCTAAATTGAAACTCTCTGAATTTAAAGACGCCCTCCTCAAAAAATTTATTTAAATTTACAAATCCTTACTAAATAGAAAACTAGATTTACACTTACCCTGAATAAGGCCTCCGCAACAAAATTTTACTCTCAATTAGGCCCCCACAATTTGATGTCTATGGCCGCCATCAAGCTAAAACTGGCACCGGTTGTTAATGGGAACTAAATTCATCAAAATTCGTGTGTGTCTATGGAAAAATAAAAATATTGTTGAAATTATGATATGTTTAAGACTTAAATTATGGCGTGAATGATATCGTGTATAAGCAAAATCGATTAAGTTGGTCTCCAAGACCAATGTTTGAAACTGTACAGGATTCATAAATTTCCATTTGGATTAACAGAATTTCAACTAAAATTCAATTAGTAATGTCCATTAATTATTTTATGCCGTATTAAATACTGCTATGGATACTTGAACCAACACCACCAATGCCCTCCCCCCCACCAATTCGCTTGACGTTGTTACAGTGTACACGGTATACAAAATAATATAATTTTTAATAGAATTGTAATGTCACAATTAATACCCGACTTAAAAATGGGATTATTAAAAATTGATAGCTTAAACAAAAACGGATATTTCAAATATTTCCAATAATATCATTCATTCATTTAGCACCCCCTCTCTGCCCAATCCACCCCAATTCATTCAACAGCGTAACATAAATCCAAACAAATATAATATGCATATAATATAACTGTTTGAATATTAAAAATTTCATCGATTAAAAATTAAATGAATCAACATTAAGCGAAGGATTTAATAAGAATAATGCCTTTTATACGTCGATAATTGTGCAGGTCTATATATAAAGTACGCAGACGAACACCAGTCTCGCAGGCAAACGTCGGTTTCCGATCTCAAAACTTTCAAGGGAGATCCGAAAAATCTGGGACTTTATGTTAGTCTCCGACCTAGCTTTGATCTCTGGCTTCAGTATTTACTTAATTTTCATGCTGAATAAAGAAATCCTTCGGCCTTAAAATCTTAAATGACACTTTGCTAGCAACCTTTATCCTTGTTCTAGGATCTAACCCACTGCCTTACCTCGGATCTGTTACAATAAGACGTTTTTATTCAATAAATTCTATGTTTCTAGTCAACATATTTTGGAAAATGAAATATAATTTATCGTTTATAATTCTAGAAAATATTGATGGCAAAAATTTAGTACAGGTGATCATAGAATCCTTTGATTAATCATTTTTGAATGTCTATCTTCTCATGTGAATTTCGATTTTTTGTCCCACTTTGCTAGATCGAAATATATTTATAAAATACAAAACATATCGATCTACGAAATTGGAGCAACGAATCGAAATTCATTCAAGATTACCTATTTAAACTCAAAAAAGATCGTGCTTAAATTTTGAAAGCTTATTATTAATAAAATATTGATTTTAAGTTCATATTCGTAAATTGAGCGTCATTCATCCATGACCAATTTTCTAAGCTATAATTGACATAGAAGCAAAGCAAAAAATGTTTATTTATTAAAAACAAACAACTTTTATTTGAAATATTTTTTGACAAACTATCTAGATTTGCTATAATTCAAGCTAATTTAGCGAATAAACTATGTATATAGTTAGTCTCCTTAATTGGATTTTGAATTTTAACGCGTTATCGATGGAGTAGTATGATGACAACATGTGGAGACACGCTACACCAGACGAGAATGATTTAGCAAAGAAAGAAGTAAACGCGTGCTGCAAGAAAAGGTAATCTGAATAAAAAAACTATAATTAATATTATTTGAATTAAAAAAATATAATTTGTACTAAGGTGTCACTAAGGTGATGAATAAACTCAACAGGAATAAAGGCCCAAATTGGTTTTTATTTTCGTATTTGCCTACATCACTCATGCAGTGATATAGAAAATAAAGAAAGAAAATTTATGACTTGTATTATTGAATAAAAAACTGTACAATAATCCGCTTGTGAGAAGGATAAGTGGACATGAGACTTGCAAAAAAATTTTAGAGCAATATTACATAAAAATTCTGCATATTAGTTCAATTTTAATGTAATCTAAGTGTACATATAAGTTGAAATGTATATAAAAGCATCGATTCGTATCGCTCGCGCGTCTATCGTGGGTGTTAAATATACGAATTTGATAGAATAATTGATTTACAATTTTATTTTTATTTTTCATTAATAATATCAATATTTACATGGCAAAAATATTATTATCGAAAATTATCAAAAATTGAACAAACGCAAAATGAACGTAGCATAAAAATAGAAATAAATTGTTAGAAACTCAAATATCATTGAAATTCTCGTAATTGAATTTATTTTATTTTGAGTATATTTGTATAAGGAAATAATTTGAGCTGAAACATATCAATACAAGTTGTTTTATACAATTTTACAGTATGAGATTTTTATGCCATTTTTTTTTCAAATAAGCGGAACTAAAATCCGAGATTTCTGGTTTTTGGCATGTTCTGACAAAAGTTTGTGAAAATTAAATGCAAGGTGCATAATGGTGCAAAGTGAATCGTGGAAAGTTTTTGAATTTCTTTTTAATACAATTTTTAATGCATTTCTTAAATTTGGAGAGCCATGGCTTTAAAAGGGCATACCTTGGGTAATTCAGGTCGCTGATAACGAATTTATAGTTATAATTGGATATTATTATAAATGATTGATTTTTTATAGTAAAGCTTTAAAAATATTGTCATAATAATTTTATTTTTAGGTGTCCACAGTTATTTACGTCCAGAAAAACAAAACAAAAATTTCGTTTATTTTATTAGATATCAGTGGAAATTTACCCAGAATGTTCTCCAAATCAGATTTTAGGCGATATCTCAAAAACTATGCATCCAATGGTTAAGTTAATGTTATTTTTGACTAATGTAAAACTACATTTATGACCATAATTTTATCAAAATCAATGACCAAAAACATTTTCTCGAATTTTTTCGAAATTTTTTTGAGAGTTACAAAAATCGAGAAAAAATGTAATTATTTTGATTTTAAAGAATTTATGTTTATAATGGTATTTAGACCCATTGATTTCAGATATAGCATAAATTTTATGGTTGAATGTGTAGTTTTTGAAAAATCGCTATACAACCGATTCAAAAATCAATATTTCGGATAAATTTCAAGCGATATATCTCAAAAACTACTGAACCAATCTGAAAAATAAGTGTTATTTTTTATTTTTTAAGGCCTTAATTATCCTGAAAATCCTCTTTACGGTACGAATACAAATTATTTTGTACTTTTTGGTTGGTTTTCAAAAACGTTGGAATTGAAAAGTTTTTAAAAATTTTTTAAGACTTATCGATGTCACCGCTTTAATATTTAGAATCCAATTAACGTTTAACGCCATATTATGACGTTGAAATAAGCTTAAAATCAAAAATACTGGTATAAAATTCCAAACAAAATAATTTTTAATAAAAATTAAAATAGTGAAACTTTGGATGTAAAAATTTATTTTTTCAATTTTCATAAAAGCTGCGTCTTACCCAGTCTAGGGTCAGAGAAAATTATGCTGCTATAAAATCTTACAGATTTTTCAATGTTTTTAATGAAATATTTGACCTTCAATTCAGAGTCCAAAGATACTTGATTGTAATATAAAAATCAATTTAATAAAAATATATATTAAAAGTGGTTAAGAAAATATTCCGGTGACATTGTTCGTTTTTTTTTTTTCTATTATTATTTTTTAATTAAAATTAAAGTGGTTTTCATTTTTATTTTTTATTTTTTTTTTACTTCTAAATTTTTCTTATAAGACCGAACAATATCGAATTCAATGGTTACTGTATATGATACATATGTACAGGAAGTTTATAAATTGTTTTGGGTATTATTGTTTAACTAAAATGGGTTTTACTGAAGTTAAAAATTTGTTTTTTTACAAGATAAAAATATTTTTGCAAAGTAGCGTTTCTAACAGGAATGATTATATAATTTAAACTCGATTTGCATCCAAAATTGGATTGTATCATTTGACTGAAAGGCGTTTTACTGAAGTTTATCACAAAATTGGCTCCCGAAATTGGATTGCAAGCAAACCCCAAACCTTTTCTGTTTATAAAGTTTTTTAAATTATTAAAATGAAATTCAATTCAATTAAATAATTTATTCATTATTTTTTTTTAAACAATACATAATTGTACAGAATATAGTAAAAAATAGGATGGGGAATATGAAGGGAAGGGGAAGGTATACAGCTATGGTTGACTTTATAAAGCACTATCTGAGTATGTACTTTGTGCAAACCAAATGGAAAACCATAGAAAACCATTGGCAAGGATAATAATAATTAAATGCCTCCCAAATATTACTGACACAGAGACTCGGTTCAGGATTCGGAATAAACCTTATACTTAGATGACGTAGATTTAAATAAAAGATTTAATTGACAGCTGTTAAATTACAGTAGTCAAAAACCCAAGAAAAATCCATTTATCAATCAAAATGAAATAAACATAATTATAGTTAAAAATTAAATCAACTATTTATTATCGATTCAACTGAGAAGTCAAATTTGTATGGAGAAATATCCTTACAGGATAAATATAAATATAAGTATAACATAAAACTATTTTTAATATAATTGTGCGAAGCACATTGTAAGTCACTCAGCAACCAAAGAGTACTTGTCTAAAATTAATTCTAGACATGGATAATCATGTCCAAGGCTCCCAGCTTAACTTCTTCTAATGAAGAGACAAATATAACTTGATCTGAGCTTTAAGTTTTAAATTATCTTTCAAGTTAATGTTAATTATTGATTTCTCGCAAAAAATACCACCGGTTTTAAACTCAAAAGAAAAAAATAATTATAAAATACATGCTTAGTTAATAAAATTGTTGGTTAATTGCTTATGATCGAATACAGAAAAAATTACTGAAGGTATCGAAATGCTGTAGAAGCTTTCTTTAGTCATGGCGCGTTCTGAGTAAAGTAAGATATTTCGAAAACTATTGACTCGAAATTATTAGGGAATATTTAGATATCATATATTCAAAAAATTGATTTAAGAATTTCTAATGATATAAATTTCTAACCTACATTAAATGAGTTGTCAAATAGTACACCTATCATAAATCGTCTACAACGTTTTTCGTGGGTTTGATGATAAGTACCCTTCAATATTTCACAAATTCCTTGTACTTATATATATATATATATATATATATATATATTATATATATATATATATATATTATATTGTTGATATGTCTTTAATTACTTTTCAATAATTTTTAATTCAATTTTGTTCAATGTTTCTTTCTAGTTGGCTCCTAGAAGTTGATGTTTTTTTCATTTATTTATTTATTTCATAAACAATAAAAATTGGTTTACAGTTAATCCCATGGATATTCTACTGTAGTTATATAGCACTTATGTATTGATTTTCCGGTAGCTAGTCCAAAATTTTTGCTCCGATTTTACCTTTACACAAATCCAATGAACTACGAATCAACCCTGGCAAACGGGGCTAATGCCTAGGGTTGCAAATGTTAAGGGGCAGGAACATTCGTAGAAATTGTCTTCGCGTTATAGAAAATGCATTGAAAATTGTCATCGTGTTGAAAAGATCTTCAAATTATAATAAATAAAATAATTTTTTTCATTCTCAAAAGTATGGTCAAAATTATAAATATTGTAGTTTCATCCATAAAATTGAGAAAAAGTTTCAGTGATAAATTAAGAATTAATTTTAATTTATAATTTTTAATTTTCCGTTATGAAAATTAGAAATTTTCAAAAATTCCAATTTATTGATTTTCATCCAATTTGAGCGTATCGGCGTTTTATGGTCCAAGAACTCATTTCTAACAAGCATGTAAGCCCCACATAGTTCTAGAGTATTCTTAAAGGTTTCGAAAATTTAGTAATGTTATGTCGTTAGTGGGTCGGTGATTTCCAACACTAAGGCTAAATCCTGCTTTGAGTACCATGTCCATTTATACATATACAGATACTCAAGTCTTAAAAACTGGTTTTGTAAACTAGTAACCGGTCTATTGGTGGTTACCAATATATTTTCCAATGTTCATATCACAAAACCCCAACACAAACAGTCTAGTAGAGCGAATAAAAACAGAATAGAACTCTGTTGTGGTTTTATGATGTAATATTTGTTTTTTATAATTTTGACATCATAATTTTTAACATTACATTTCAATTGAAATACAAAATAACAAATTGATTTTATTTAAGAAAAATTCATTTTATATTTTATTTGAGTTGATTGAAAATTGTAATAATATTAAGGCGGTCAGTTGAACAAAGTTATCATGTATTTGAAATTAAATTCGTACCGTGGAAAGGAACTTCTTAATCGATTGAAGCACTACGAATATCTAAACTATGTTTAATAAAACATTTAAATTCTAAAAAATATCAAATTATTTGTTCAATTGTTCAAAAAAATGACATTTAAATGAAGTTATTTCGTTGAAAATTAATTATTTTAATAAATTTCCTATGTTAAATCATACAGCATTCATAGACTTATATATGATTTGATTAATATACTAGTATGTCATAACTATAGAAATGAATGGAAACATTTTGATGTACGGTGCTGATAACTCCTAAAGTCATACAGAGAATGTTTCTGATATAAGTTCAGTATCATGGAAATTTTTGCATAATTATCCAAGCATTAATTAAACGTTACAAAATTGTGTTACACTGACCTAAAAAAAATTGCCAAAAAACAACAGAGCTTTATCTGCTTGTAGATCTTAATTCAAAGCCTAAACTATTATAAAGAAATGTGGCTTTTATTAACTTCACTTCTTTCTCAGTGATTATAATCGAATTTCGACCAATGTGTACGAACTCCACACGAAAGGGCAAAAAGTGAGAGTGGTTGTAATTCATATATCATTCAAATTGAAGAAAATTGGGTAGATAAATGAAAAACAAAAACAAACAAACAGGTGGAAATGATTAATATTTTTTTTTTTAAATAATAATTAATTAAAAAATATTATTATTTTTTATTAAATTAAAAATCGAATTGTATTACACATCGAAATTACGTAACAAATTTGATTTTATAAACAAATTTAATTGATCAAAAAACATCACATGACTGACGACTGAGTTGATTTATTATTTGATAATTTAATTTTAATATAAATTTCGATTTTTTGCAAGTAAATCAAAAATATTTTTTAATAAATACGAATTTCGACTACAAAGTAGTTATCATCAGTGTAAATTAACACGTACAAACCTTGACCAGATTAGCCATCTTCTCAGAGAATCGTTACGACTAGCTAATTCATACTGATGATGACTACTTTGTAGTCGAAATATGTATTTATGAAATACAAAATATATTTGATCTAGGAAATTGAGATAAAAATTGAAATTTATTCGAAAAATCCTACAATTCTCCTGAATAATATTTACTTTAAGTCCGGAAAAGGTTCTGATGAAGAGAAAAAATCGAACTATTACCCTGGAAATTTGGGAAAACTGAGTATTTTTCTATTACAAATCAAAACTCATCTTTCAACGATAAAAAGTCACGATTCAACGATACAAATGCAATATTTTTTCTTGTTTTTATTTGCTTACGGTTCTGGGAAAAACTTTTGGGGTAAACTATTGTACCAAATAATAACCTTCCAATGTAATATTCTTGTAAAGGGACTGATGTTGATATATCTTTACGTTTTAAGGCCCCTTTAACAGCTTTTTCTGTGAGAGTGTGCGTTCGGATTTACCCTTGATTATCTTGACATCAAATAATTAAATTGATGAGCAAAATCAGTCCAGTCGATTGTTGAGAATAAACATACTAAACAAAAAGACAAAGAATACCCATATTTGTAATAATCCACAATGAGTCCTTATGAGTCGTACCTAGAACTTTTTTGTGTGTTCATTTGCTGTACTTGCTATGGCCCATTGGCAAAGCTCTTACATAAAAAAGACCATTTTGATATCAGTCACTTAAAATTAATATCAAACAATAATTTTAAGTTGATTTCTCTCCAACCCCTTTTTCTTAAACAATGCTCACCTTCAAAAAACACTCTCCCTCAAATAAATATCTTGGGTATTCTAATATAAATAATATGGAAGTTGCAAGATAAAACAATACTAACTCGATTTGGCAGCCATCGTCTGACACCAGCAGCAGCAGCAGCAGCTTGGTAGTAAAATGATTTATGTTTTTATAAAAATGTATTCCCGAATGGCATTGACGACTTTCCAAATAAATATTAAATAAAAAGTGTATTTTGAATGAATTTTTATCGATATTATATTGTACGAATGATTAATTATTATTATTTTTATCAAATAAATAAATATTTGTATTGGATGGGGATGGTTGGATCCATATGGAACTCGGTCCCGTAGAAAGGGGATGAGGTAAGCTGAAAATGGGTTTATTTAATAAAGTTTGGGGGAGGTAGTCGACATCTACCTATACAAAAATAATCTATTGATACGGTTTTTTTTTTTAAATAAATTTACTGTATATTATTTTTTAATATCTGTACAATGTGTGTAAGGAGTAACGACATTATGGATTTATAAAAAATCGATTCAGACAAAAATATTTGTTCAGCTGTGTGTTGAACTGATTTTTAAAGCTCATTTTAAGGAATTAAAAATTAAACTAATTTACTTTTTTTACATATTTTGTTGCAAACTTTTTTTTCCTAAAATTCTTTCTCCTAGTTGATATTTTTTTCGTTTCTTTGTATGAAAAACGTTCCGAATAAATCTTTTTGTATGAATTAAATTTTATTTCTAGTCAAAGTAAAATATAGATTTTCATATAAATCGCGTAAAATTACGGAATGTTTAATTCTTTATTTTAATATAAAAAAGTAATAAGTTTTACTTTTTTTATACGCATTATGAAAAAATGATGAGAATGAAATTTTAAGGTGCGCACGTGTCACCGTCACACAAAATTCACAGGTTGAAGCTATTGTTATGAGCTTAAGCTATTCTTATGAGCGATAAGCTTAAGTTTAGATCTCAATTCAAAATAATAATAATTATTTTTTTATATAACAGAATTAATGTGTTTTTTTGGTGGAAGCGCAATTAACTATTTATTTATAAGATTAACGATATTAAATTACATTATGTAGTATATTTCCATGCGCTTCCACCAAATATTTTTCTTATTCAGGTGTGTTTGTATAGGAATTGTTAGAAATGGTAAAAATACCCAGAATCAGTGTTTGGGTTGAATTATGATCCAAAAATACAAAAATCTTGTTTATTTGACACTTGAAATTAATAGTTATAAGAAATCAATCGATAAGATTTCAAGAGTTCTTTTTGTAATCGATCATCTAATTTTTAAATAATCCCGTTTTTATGGATAGAAGTAACCATACAAAACCAAAAATTTATTAAAAAATTTCACAATTTTATTTCACCACTCTTCCATCGAATAAAATAAATTTTCGGTGATAAAATTCAGCGATATTTTGCAAATTACTTTGTTTATTGTTAAATAATTAAGATTTTGAATATAAGAAATAAATTTTTCAAAATGTTGAGAGTGCAATTTTAAGATTCGCGTGCATCGCCGTCACACAAATTTCACAGTTTGAAGCTGTTGTTATGATTTATGTTACATTTAATGTAAGAAAATATATATTTATTTATTGAATTTTTCAAATTTAAACTGAGCTTTATTGACTGTATTGACTATCCTTCTCCAGTCCTTTTATTATTTTATTGTAATTAATTATTTGCATGCAATTAAAAATTGTTTTTTAATGATGCCAAAGAAGTATAACTTCTGACGTATATACATAACGTACACAAACCCAATTTTTTCACCAATATTTACCTTCATTTCGATAATATATTTTTAAAAATTAATTCAAGGCCAAGTTGTAGGAACAAACAAGAAGGAAATTGAGAATTTTTGTGATAATAGATTGAATATATTTTAACTTCAAATTCATGTTATTTAAAATGTGCGATTGACGAAACCTTTATTGGTGAGTATAGTTAGTCGGGTGTACGTGTCAATGATGGTACAAGAAGCTTCGACATAATATAAGCGAAGTCACCATGTTGTAATGTAACATGTTTTATGAAGTGTTCAATAAATAAATTAATAAGTATTAATTCAAATAAATAATTAATTAAATAGAACATGCAATAATTTTTATTTTAAAGAGCTCCTTTTGTAGCTATAAATTATTTAACTGATTATTTTAAATTCTTAATTTAATAGCAAGGAAATTTGGCGGTTTTCAAAAGATATATTTTTTACCAATTGACTTCAGTTTTATTTCCTATCTAAAGATATTTAACTTTATATCTGATACACACTGTACACACAGCATCAAACAAAAGAATGAATGTAGGTATATTGATACAACACCATTTAGTTAGGTACAGTACACTCGGGTACAGTAGATTGGTATATATAACATACATTTGTAAATAAACATTGATAGCAGTGAGGTAGCTACATGCTAGCTAGTAGCTAGCTAGCATCGATAGGAACTGGGAACGGTGAAAAAAGACATTAAATTAAAATAAAATAAATCAACTTTTATAAATATAATATCTATACATCTATATCTATATAGAGGATGATTAATAAATACTTCAAATTTTATAAGTTGTTTTGTTATTCAGCGCTGTTAGCCTCTTTTAATAACTTTTGTAATCATGCAATGAAAGTTTTAATAAGGTGCTTCGAAATATATTAAATAAAGGACCAAAACTTGGATTCTATGAATTAAATAGTTTCTGAGAAATTCTATTGTTTATTTAAAATGACTTTTCAAAAAATTATATTTACATTTTTGTAGTAAAATTCATTAAATATTCGATTTATATAAAATTTAAACTAATTTAATCACGCATGTACACACAATATTTTGTCAAAATCGGAGCACCGGTTCACAAGATATCATCATAAAAGTAGAAAAATTAGATATCACATTTGATAGGTCCTAGGTGAGGTATTTGTAAACATTTATCATCCCTACTAATATTGTTTACCAAAAATTTACAAATATCCTACCAATAATTTTGGAGTCTTACGCGATTGCCTGAATAATTTAAGCCGACCGCTAGACCAACAGACAAGATATGAAAGATGCTCTTTTGAAGACAAAGTACACAGAGTTTTTCTTAAAACGGTCTTAGAGACTTGAGATAACAAAGTCTGTCAATTATTATAATATAATATATTGTACTTTACATGCTCACTATTATAGTAAGAAAAGAATAAATATAAATAGACTTAATAATCATCCAATATTATATTCAATTCCATTAGTGTAAAATGAATTTTCATTCGAAAATTATTGAGCAATCAAAATCATATAAATTATACTGATTTTTTTTTTTTATCAATAATATTAATTTTTGTTCCATTCTAAATGTACAGAGAAATATTACTACAATTATCATGATGATGAGAGCGGGATGAAGGGAGGTTGTGTATTTGTGAAGCTACTTTTAATTTACCAAAAATGGTATAAAATATAGAGTGTTTATCTTACCAAAATTTATCCATTTGTAAATTATTTTTTTAATGAAAAACTTTTGAAATATGTGGGTAGTTAGTTTCAAAATAAATTTTAAAATTTAAGAAGCTAGGTATTATTAGACGTGACAATAATTAAAATTCTTGATTGCATTAATTAAAATAAGTGTTGGATCATGTAGTCCTGAAGACCCAATTGCAAGAATTTCCTATGAATGTAGTATAAAAGTTTCAGAATGATAAATATATAGAAGATTAACTTTTTCAGGTTTCGACTTCGACCTGGTATGAAACCCGATATACCATTTTAACCAAGACTATTAATATGACACTTGTGGACTCAAAAATGTGAGCCTTCTTTTAGGCATTATATGCCACACAAAAGCAACAAAAATATTATATAACACATGGACTGAAAAGTCCCGGGCCTAACAAAAAAAACACAATTTTTTTAATTCAAAATTAGCTTTATTCATCTACGTAATCTCCATCAAGAACAGCGCAATCATTCCAGCGCCGCTCTAACATTTCAATACCACTTTTGTAGAACGATTAATCTTTTGCCTCAAAATAGTCCTCAGTTTCAGCGAAAGCCTCTTCATTCGTGCGAAATTTCTTACTGGCGAGCATTTTTTTTTCAGGTCTGCGAACAGCCAGTAGTCGCTGGGAGCCAAATCTGGCGAAAAAATTCCGATTTTTTACGTTTAAACATGGCCAAACACTGCTCAGAATCACTAACACGTTATCGGTTTTTGGTCCACAGTGAGCAAACGCGACGCCCACTTTGAACAGAGCTTTCTCATAGTCAAATGCTCATGCAATATAAAGCCAACACGTTCTTTTGATATCTATACGATGTTACTCACGCAACTTCACTTTTCGATCATTCAAAACGATTTTGTAGATTTTTTTTCAGTTTTCTGGTGTTACCGCCTCATTTGGACGTCCACTGTGTTCTGCATCATCGGTGTCTCTACGACCATGTTTGAAGTCAGCAAACCAAAGTTTTATTGTTGTTTCTGATGGAACGGAGTTCACATAACACTTTTCAAGCCATTGCTTTGCTTGAACGGTATTTTTTCCTAACAAGAAGCAGCATAAAATTCAAAAACACGAAATTGTTTTTGATCCATTGTTTTGAAAATAACAAAAGCAGCGTCACTCTTAGCACAATAACTCACAAACTAATGATTAGAATATCATGAAATTTTAACAGCTGTCTTTTGAAGGTTAGTATTAACTGAAAAAAAGGTGACTGCAATAAAACTAGCACCATCTATGTGGTAGGCCCGGGAATTTTCAGTCCATGTAATATTACAGTTGTTGAACCGAAACAATTATTAAAAAACTGTTTCGAAAAATTTCGGCCCACTTTCCGACTCGCTTCATCGTAATTCCAGAAAAAAATAATTATAAAATACTGAATATGCCCCGAAATTAATTTCAGACTCAGCTGAATCTTATTTTAATAAAAAAAGTTCATATATATAAAAAAATTTATACCGAATTTAAATGTCAAAACCGTCTCATAAAAGATATCATTCTTCAAACTGTAAACTTGATTTTCTTAACAAAGCTTTTTTAAAAACTTTTATTGTAGGCTTCTCTATTAAAAATTATTTTCTCAGACAAATACATTCTCGAAATAAAAATATTATCATCAATTTCATATTTAACAATTTTCAGATTGTAATATTCTAGGAAAATGCGACAACCAACATACAATCAATGCAACCGAGGAATTTTGTATCTTTTGTAAGATAATTTATGAGAATATTAAAAGTAATAAAACATTCATAAAAAAAAAAAACCGTCTGTCGTACGCAAAGGTTAGTCGCTTGGGTATAATTTTTATATAATTTATTGTCCAGCTTGCTTCATAGTTGTCTCATACCACATCTTTTTTTTTTATTTTTAAAGAAACAAATCATTTTAAAATAGGGCTCTTAGTTCTAAATTTACATAGCGATGGATTTAATACTTATTTTCTTAAAATATTACTGTTAAGGTATTTGGTGCAGCCAAATAAGAACAGTATATCGAAATATTGCTAGTAAATGATCAAGAGTAACTTAAGCTGACCAGAAAAAAGGAAGTAAAGTATTTGAAAGTAAGAAACACTTGTTTTTTTAGTAAATGTGGAAAAATACACCAGAACTAATCAAGAAAGTATTTGGTGCAGCCGAAAAGGAACAATATATCGAAATATTTCCAGTAAATGATTGAACCTAGCAGAAGCTGACCAGCAAAAGAAAGCACTTGAAAAGTAGACTTAAAATATAATAAAAAAAAAAAAAAAAAATACATATATTATGTAAAATGAAATGAAACATCTCATATGATAATTATGAATATTATATTATATCTGAAGTACTGTACTTATTATATATTGTCTTGATTAAGAGTAATATGATTAAAAAAAAGGGCGAGAACTTACATTAAACTAATGTGCTTCACATTATTTTAACACATTAAATCTACTGCTACTATAAGAGTTTTTAACAAAAACACACGGCTGTTAACACATGACATTTTACGAGCGAATGGTCAACTTTTTTGCACTAAAGCTTAGATTTATTTTATCATGTAATTATTTACGTCAAATCAAATCTGGTAAAGCTCGAAGCAAAATAATCGAAGTAGCTACTGACTTGTTCTTACAAAATGTAAACTTTCTAATTCATTTGGTCAGGACTTAGTCATGTATGTATTTATTGTTAAATATTTAATAACCCTAAAAATTGGGAAATGGTTGAAATTTAAGATTGAAACCAAATTGATATACTGTCGAAAAAATGAATTTGGCTACGATCCTGATATGAGCTCGCACATACTCTATAAGTATGAACAAGTGGGTAGTAAATACACTATTCACCTTTCGCCTAAAATAGCTATACACAAAATGGGGAAAGCTGGTATTTTGAGACAGATATAATATATCAGAAATAATTGGTTTCAGCACCTCTTATATTGCAGTAAAGATTTTTGAGATTTTATTCAATTCGAATGTAAATTCTGGGCATAAATATTTTCTCAATTCTTCGCAGTTTTTCATAGAATTTGTAAAAGCTTAGTTAAAGCAAAATACAATATAATTTGATTCATAATAGTTTAATGACTTCAATTGATATCTTCAAATTTAATTATTCATTAAATATTTGCATACATTTTTTGGTCCTAATTACTATACAAAATTAAAAGAGTACGTAATAATTGCTTTAGGTTCTTAAAGATAGCCATGCTTAAAAAATCCTGTTAATTGGAAAATTCACCAAAAATTTTCATTTTTTTGGCCTTAATTAATGTAGAAAATCCAAAAAGTGTCTAACACTTATTTTGGGATCTTAAAGATTTCTATGCTTCCAAAAATCTTATCAATTGTAAAAATCACTACAATTTTGTTCCTTCGAGAATATTCATTCTTCAATATAACTCTCTCAAAAGCCTGAAGTCATGATGACAGTCTTGAGAAACGTCTTAGTTCAAATTTTATTAGATATTAATATTCAGACATATTAAAAACATAAAAAATATTATCTGCTATTCATTGCAATACGAAAATCGAGATGAAACATTCAGCAATAATAAATCCGGGTATCACTTCATCGTAACAGTTCATTCTGAGCCTGAAACCGAAATAAAAACGATAACTCGTAAAGACGGCACTAGAGGATGCTGTATCAGACAACACATATGATTAAATTTCCCACATTTACTCTACAACTTTGGGTTCTTTAAAGATTAGTATGCACATAAAATCTTGTCAAATGTCAAAAATCACCCTAAAATTTCTTTCTTTGATAATATTCATTGGTCAATTAAACTCTCTCAAAAGCCATAAGTGACTCTTGAAAAACGTTTTAGTTTAAATTGTAGTATAAATATTTAGACATGTTACTATCCGGTATTCAAGCAACAGGAGAATGTTTTATTTCATCAAGACAAAAGCTATCACTTTAGTTTACAGTTCAGTACTAAAAACCTAAACAAAAATGGTACTAGAAGGTGTAACATCACACAACTCATATGGTTAAATTGCCCACATTTACTCTACAATACATATGTATGTATATATATATTATTATGTTTTCCTGTAAAATGTTAAATAAAAGATTTGATACAACTAAATATAGCTACTTATATAATATGTTACACCAAGAGTTTAGTTAGTAATGTAATGTTAGGTTAATTAGGGAGCAGAGCAGAGCAGCACACATATTACTTACTTACTAAAACCGTACACGTATGTGTGAGGGGAAAATGGGGATACTGAGATGGATGGTATGAGTGTTGAATAGAAAGTTGCTAATGATATAGCACACTAACGCAAAAGAAACAATATATAACGTATAATACATATATATTCATAGATTCTTATTGTAAGACTACATGACCGGACTAGGGTTGCCATGTTGGATTTGAGGAAAAAGTAGAGATTAGATTTGGTGGAGGTACTCAGCAAGAGGTAAAGTATCTTATTATCTTAATCTGTCGCGCTAGAGTTAGTCCAAGAAAATTCGCTTGGGCTTCCCTAATTTTATTTTTTAATTATGTATTTCAAGTATTATAAATCCAAAAAAAATTTATGATCTTCTAGATGCTCTCTGAAATGTTCACTGCACTCCACAAAATCACTTAGTCGATGCTTGTATAGACATGTAGCAGAAAATTTGATTAAAAAATATCTCTAGTTTTTCGTGATGACATGACATCATTTCACATCGATTGCATAAAATGGCGTGTTATGTATTTTTGAAGATTTTCCAAAACAAAAAAAAATGCTAAATGAATGACAAAATTCAGTTTTTCTGTTATGTCTGATTATTTCACATCACATTTAAAAACACGATACTTAATGTGCTCATTAATTTGCCTAAACGAAGAATGAAATATATCAAATTTAATAATTTTCTGAATGTAATAAATGCAGTTTTCAAAATTTCATCAAAATTGGACATAACGTTCGAAAGGCATTTCGATAAAAACAAAAAATCGTCAAGAATAAGTAAAGACTTCGTTAGTCTATAATATTTTCATGTACCTTAATTATTTCATGAATCTATTGAGTATCAATTGCACAAAATAACGTATAATAACATGTAGAAGATCACCCTAAACGTAACGTAGACACCACACATGAACAACTCTCTGGTCTTAGAAATGAATACCTTGTCTTCCTACTATATTTTACGAACATCTCTTCTAACTCGTACGGTGGTTCTTGGTTAGTTTGTATACTTGTAGATACTTACTTGTTGTATTACAAATGATAAAGCTACCTACAAGGTATACATTTATTAAAGCAAAATAAGTTGCAGATTATTGAGTGCAAAATATTATGGATTGAATGGTACAGGAATTATGTAGTCAATATGTTGCAAATTTTGGTGTCTTGTACGATACTTATAAATGATCATAGGACTTTGGTGAATATCTGAGCCATCGACCTGAAAAAATCTTTTATGCTGTTTATACTTATGTACACTGCCTCGATTTGGATGAACGTTTCCCTACCACTGAGAAAAAGAAAAAAAAAATCGATGTCTTCAAGAGATTTCCAATAAAGCCCTTACATTTCCGTTAGAAAGTCTTCATTGAGAAACTGGAAACAATCCCTTACTAAACATCATCGCTTAAGGTTTGTAAAAATCGAAGTTTTCAAAAAAATTAAAATCCTTGGTATAAAAATAGTTTTTTCCAATTAGCTGTATTAATTTCGCCTAAATCCATCAAGTAGTTCCTGAGATAAAGTAGTAACTGATATTGATAATATTGGAAAACGTATTAAATTTTTTAGTCAAAATTCGTTGTGAGCTCCTTACTTCTTCAAGGCTTCAAGTCTCAACTTTGTCAAATATATTCTCCAGGTATTTTAATTGAAGGAATAAACAAGCTGTCATTCTGTCAAAAATCTCAATTATTTTTTCGATCAATGCTTAGTTTCATCTATCAACTACAATAATATTTTAGGCTTTATGACTCTATACCAAAAAAATAGTGATCACAAACGGAGACTTTTTTCAGAAGATTACCTGCTGGAGCACACCGGATATTTTCACAGAACCAGATATTTGAAAAAAGAATAAAATATGCCCCAAAAACTGTCTCTTTTCAGCCTTCAAGACCATCTTAGAAATGTCCATGCACGTCAACAAACAGAGTCATAATTTTTAAAACTTTTAGTAATTTTTTTTTACTGGATCTATAAAGGTAGTTTAGAAATGATAAAATAAAAATAAAATAAAAGTATCTTATATTTCCTAAAATATTGTAATCAATAAAAATCCGTAATTATTGATAATCTTACCACTGACTGATACATCCTGTATGTATATACATATTTCCATACTTATATGAATATTAATATTACCATAAATTTTCATTGAAAACGATTCATGTGATTGTTCATTACAAAATATACGGAAATAGATTTTCCAGGAAATCGAATGCAAATAACATACAGATTATTTTAACAAAAGTGGGTGTTCTTATTTGGATAATTACCATAACTGTGGGATAAAAATCGATGACACATTAAAAAATATACATTTTAATTTTTAATTTTAAGAAATCCAGAATTTTAATCGAAAACTTAAAGTAAAATAAAGCTTTACGAAATGATTTTGATTAAATATGTTTTTTAAGAAGATGTAAATGATTAAGATATTAATTAAGAAAATTTTTAAGATAAATTAATTGCAGCCCAGAAATTATACTCATTTTTGAAGTTATACTTCTTTTGGCGCTTATGGACTAGAGTGAATTTGAGTACGATCCCATAAAAACGACGCGATGAAGCTGGCAACAGAATAGAATTAATAATGATATATATTTGTTTAAATGACTAAGTTAACTTGTATAGTTGTCACTCACATGCCAATTCAATCATTACCAAAAGAACCTTTGAATATCGCAAGCTTTGTATATTTTAAATATTTAAAAAACATATTTGACCCGTCCAGATCATAATTAATGATTGTTTATTTTGACTGTATATCTATTTTTACTAAAATCAAACCTTTTTGGTTAATTTTCATATTTTTCTTCGATCTTTACTGCAGTTTTATTTTTGAAATTTGTTTTTCCAGACGTCAAAGAAGTATAGCTTCTACCGCGTGTTCATTATGTTCACACACACAAATTTTTTTTATTAACACACAATGCTTGAAATATAATAAGCAAAGCGATTAATGAGCTTTTTAAAGTACTGGGTTATTTGTCATTAGTATAAAGCAGAAGTAAGATCACAAAAGGTACTATACTTTTGATTTTTTTGTAGCTTTAGGGCAGTCATATACCTACAGGACTTTTCCTGTTATAATATACAGTAGGTGGGTGGCAAGATATTGAAATGACGTTGGTAAATTAATCCAAAAACTTAAAATATACATAATTTCTGCAAAAAAAGCTTCTACAAAGTATTTCAAGAGAAGATGTAAAGAAAAACCAATTAATTTTCATTAGTATTTTCACTACTGATATACCAGGGTTGATAATTTTTGGAAGGGAAAAAGATTATAGTAGACTGAAATCAATTGAAAACGGAAGATAATTTCGATTTCCAGCAAAACTACAAGTACTATGGAAAAAATTAAATAGCAAATTTGTAAGTATTAAAAAGATCTACAATTTTTGTCTTCATACTTTTTTCACATAGCCTCAAAATTTATGTAAAAAATTCAAATAACCAAGTTTTTGGATTTTTAGCTTTTGAAAAAAAAATTATTTTTCCACGAAAACTTACCTTTTTATGTTCCAAATACAATTTTTTCCACCTTATATTGAATAAATATCGAAAAAGCACTCTCAATATTTAATCGAAAAAATTATGAGATTATGTAAAAAAAGTGTAAATACAAAAGTTGTAGAACTTTTTATTACCTCCATTTAACTATTTTCCATAGAACTTCTAGTTTTATAAGAAATCGTTAAACCGCGTTTTACCCTTAAAAATTCACTCCCTTCCACTTGCTACTACATTTTTTTTTATTTACAAAAATTATCTACCCTGTTCTATAGGCTAAAATTTTGTTTGTGGCTTCAATATTTTCTTGCGCAAATCTTTTAGACTAAACTTTATTCTCTAACATCTTAAGTATATGTCAAAGCATAAAAATACAACGATGCTCAGGTAATTTACGTACTTCCATGCAGCTCCTTTTGCAAAATGAGTGAAATAAATAAATATATAATAACATAGAATGTCTAACAATAATATATATTAAAAAGTTTTGTACGTTTGTCTCTTTCTTAGAGTAGTTCCGTTGAGTTTCTCAAACACATTTATTTTAAAGCCCTCAAGTAAAGTGTAACTACAGAGCAGCAACAGCTCTACGTATGTACAGCTACGAATTCATAAATATGTATATCTACGTACCTATTACGGTACCAGAAGGAAGAGGTTTTTAAACTGTTACTGGGGTAATATACACTACGTAGATTGTATATCTGTAATGTTATATGGGTACTTAGCTCACCTCTTTACCTTAAAAACAATTCAATATGTGCTTCATTTATGAGATGTTGAGACATGTGAAATAGTACTAGAGCCAGTTAGCATTATCAGCTTTGTACAACCAAAACATCATGGGGTAAAGCTCTGTTCACATTGATCAAGTCATTATTCAACTACCTTGCAGTTTAGTAATTTAATCAAGTATTGTATTCAAATATCAAGTTATTTTTGAATTGAAAACTTCTTTAAGCGCGATACGCATATTTTTAGATGCTATAGTGTGTGCATATATGCATGTACATATAGCACTTTTTTAAGTTACCATGGTAACTAGTTTAGTTACCATGAACCAATAATTTTTATTTTAGATTGTAAAAATTTTAATGATAATGATGATGATACAAGAGTTGTATCAAAATTGTTAACGATGATTCGTAATAGTATATTAAATGTGTATTAAATGGAATTCATAATACAATAATCCAACAACACTAGTACCCATCTTAAAAATGTCTTACGCGCAAAAATAAGTTTTCACTTCTATCGATAATCCCGGAATGCAACCCGTAATTTTTTTTTATCAAGTACCTCCAATCACTTGTCAAACACAATCATACAAAAATAAACAAAGGAAGAAATCTTTTAGCTGGTATTAGTTTATAAAACCCCGTCTACTTGCCCACATAAAATTAACCTTTTGCACCGCCACTGTTTACAATTGATTCATCCAAATTGATACCAAAAAGTTTGTAATATAAACCTTCTCCACAAGCCTTAAACAAATATTTTTTCTCTGGCCATAGAACTATGTAATGTACATTTATGAATAGACACTTGTATAACTATGTATAAATTCATACCCAAAAAACCATTCCTCCCCTTATGAACACCCCATCCCTTTCTATCACTATGCATTTCCTCATTTTATGGATCATATGTAGGTGTGTTTGAGAATGGGACTGTAATATAAAGTCACTAGTTTTTATCGTACATCATAACCAGTAATTTAAGATCATTTCCACGAAAATGACGTGCTTTCAAACGACAATGTGAGATTGTTTTATTGAGATATTTGAGAAAAAAAAAAATGTGTAGGTATACTTATGTACACGTGTTTAAATGAATGTTTCTAAGTATAATACTTACAAAATTAACCTCTAATATTTGAAAACACTCTCAAAGTTTTTACACAGTTTTCACAACTGATAAATTTATAAAATAAATATATATAATTATTCAGAATTGATTATCAATTGTGTATTGGTTATTAATAAAATTATATAATTCACATCAACTTGCTGCTTATTGAATTTAAAAATTACAACACGTTTTGTTTGATACCTTGCGTTCAGTCAGAATATACTATGTACCATACTTATAGTTAAGTATTGTATATTCAGTTTACATACCTATAAGTTAACTTCGTCATTTAAAGAAATATATATTATTAATGCTATTCTGTTAGTAGAACACCAACAGTCAAATTTCGGTACTAATCGGTAAGAATTGTAAGCGAATATGTTCAAAGACTGGGCTGATTTACTTTTCTAAGTCCACGATATATTTGTTAATATTTAAATAATTGTGACATGTTTCATCTAACAGTGAAGTATTGTTCATTGTTCCTATTTTCGTATTTTCGGCACATATGTTTTACCCTGAGTTATATATTAAAAGTTATGAATAATAATAATTTTAATCATCCTATATTTATGTACATAAATGATATGTTTATTTATGTTATAATATATTATATAATATGCTTCTAACTTACACACATTATATGTAAATTATACCATTTTGTAGGTACAAACATAAATAATTATGTTACTTACTAATGATATTACATACTTAAGTATACCTATACATTTTTAATTACTATTCATAACATACAACTTTTATCATTAATTCAAAACATCACAAGTTTTTAGATCCGTGTTTTTTTTTTTAATACTTAATACATGAATTTTAAGAGTTGTTAAAACTTTAACGGGTTCATCTTACGCACTTTAATGTAGAGAAATATCGCAGATAATATTAGCTTGACCTGTATTTTTAACCGACTTATAAAAAGAAGAGGTTATAAGTTAACACTAGAGATAATATTTAAGCGCTACGAAATAGGTGTCTATAGGAATCAATTAATTATTCCATTTCCGTGTGAATTTCGTTAAAATAACTAAATAACCAAATGAGATATCTGATTTTAGTGACCAGTTCTAGATCTAAAAAGCGAGTTTAGGTTCATGAATGATCAAAATCGGACAATCGAGTCGGGTGGATCCATGACCCAACTCTGAAACGATCAGAGATACAAGAAAAGTTCAAAAATAAAAAATACATTTTTTCATAAACTGCTTAGCTTCAGTACAATTTCAGTTCAAATTGAGCTAATAAATACGTAGCTAATAAACCTATTATTTTATAACAAATTCTTAAAATTATTTGGACTACATATTTAGAGTATTTTATGAAATCTAATCATAAAAACAAATTCAAATATTGATTTTTATCCTAATGTCAGATATCTAAGCAATTAACACCTTTAATTGATATTTTCTATGGTTTTTTAATGCATGTCATCTCAAAAATTTATAAATCGATTTCAAAATCAGATTGGTTTTGGAAAAATTGTTTTAATTTAAAAGTTTCTAGATATAAAATGTTTCCATAAAAAATTCCATCTCGGAGGTGTCCGGAGGCCAAATCCAATTGTTGGTGCTTGTATAATACAAAACACAAAGTTCTTTTGATAAGAGACCTTCGAGTAAGCAATAAAAATGAATGATTTTAACATGGCACCATATTTTCATGCACTTCAGAGCAATGGTTTAATCTTCCAGAATCTAGGTCTTTTTTAAAAACGCTTTAAAAATTTAATTTAAAATAGCAACATACGCATTTTTAATTACATTATAGGCAAATTTTATTTAGACGTTGTTTATATTACTTGCTTGGACATTATGTATGACACACTGTACGTACGATAAGCTGGTCAAAAAGAGGTCACACGGAACCTGATTTGGGGTATGCGATGCTTATGAATTTTCACTTGATTTTTGATGACATACTGATCAATAATGATTAACTTCATTATAGAAATTCCGGCATTTCCAGTCTCGACTACCCTGAGGTGACGACCACTCCCAGGTAACTTTGAAGTAGAGAATAATTATATTAAAACAAACTATATGTATACGAATAAAACTTCCATCACATGATGAAGTGTTGCTTATATTACTTGCTTGAACATTATGTGAGGTGGGTGACACACTGTACATGCATTAACTACAATGTATAAAAATGTTTCCAATACATATTAATAAAAATACAGAAAAAGTATTCAAAAAACGATATCGATATTCGTTCTTATTGCTTCCTATAAATCCTATTATTCCTTTACTATTATAATAATAATAATATTTTGTAACATTTTAAAAATGTACGTAAGAACAGTATAAAGTAAGCTAAGAATACAATCTTAGAGTATCTTCTGAATCTAAGAATATACAAAATACGTTATAAAATAATACAAATTTTATGAACAGAATAAAAAAAAAACACACACAGTATCTGAATTTGAATTTGAAACTATAGAGCAAATTGATCCTCTTTAAAAAAATATATATATATATAAAAAATTTTACATTCAGTGACATCTTTTTCTATATATATTTGAACATTTGAATGTTATTATATTGATACAGATATTGATATTGATACAGAGTGTTCAAGCAAAGAATGTGTAA
Organism: Chrysopa pallens; assembly: GCA_020423425.1. Lineage (NCBI taxonomy): Eukaryota > Metazoa > Arthropoda > Insecta > Neuroptera > Chrysopidae > Chrysopa > Chrysopa pallens. The sequence continues at coordinate 5,067,652 of CM035592.1, forward strand.
AAATGAGAAATTGTTGAAGCTACGGATGTAAATGAAGTTGTACTTCACTCAAAAATAGTGAATAGAATACATAGATATTTGAAAGCGATAGAAGGGGATATTACGATATTCGTGGCGCTTCAATTTCGACGAGCCAAGCCAAACTAAGACACAAATGAACAATACAAATTTTCGAGTTTTCGCCTAGTTTTCGAGTTTTGGACACATTTTTTTAGAAATTATCGTGTTTATGTCACATAAATACCACAATTTAAAATATGTCACAAAATTTAATTATTATTTTTTGTTAATTGACTGTAATTGAAACACAATTCAAGCACAAATAACCGAAATTTAATTGGTTTAAAAGAAATCAACACTTGTATATTGAATACAACTATTTAAAATACATGTACGCCATTTTTGACTGTTATTAAACCATGGATTTGTGGGGTGTAGTTTGTACGGGTCGGGATGCTTTTTAATCTCTACGTTCAACCTGTGATTAAACTACCCATGGATTTGTGGGGAGTAGTTTACACGGGTCGGGTTGGATCTTGGCCCTTACCTTCAACCTGTGATTAAATTACCCATGGATAACTCGAAAAATAGGCGAAAACCCGAAAATTTGATATCTCTATTTTCTTCTTAATTTTGACTTGTTCAAATAAAAAATCAAATTTAAGACTAAATTTAATAGACCCTCATAGTTTCATAAAATTAAAGTATTTCTATTATATAATTTAAAAGATATTTAATTTATTTTGTCTACATTATTTTGTTGCAACACTTTGTACACATTTCGTAGAGAATATTGGAAAAGTAAAAAATTGTAAAAACACAGAATATATCGGACGATAGGCGATGAGAGAAGGGTTGGGGGGGGGGGGCAGGAGCATCGAATAAGACGACAGGATCGGGTTTTTTATTTGAGTCAGTCACTAAAAGAAACTTTGTTCTCTTTGTATGATATGTACTCGTATGAGACGGCTTAGGTAAGTTTTCTTCTGTTTAAAAATATTGTAGTCAAAACGTTTGGATGTATATAACCCCCTTCCCCCCATATAGATTGTGGATTGTGGATTATGGAATGAGGTTTGTTTTAAGGTGTATATAAAATTTAAAAGCGATATAATAAACCTATTTTACTCTTCCAATATTGTTAAGTGTCTCATAGAAATTTTATTATTTTCAACTCGAAAAGTTTATCACTGTTTTTCATCAAAATTTATGTGCAGAAAAAACACGACACACTATAATATATCCGGATCTCTTGAATTGGATCTTGAAGTTTACCGTGTTATCGACGGAGTACTATGATGTCAACAGGTGGAGACACGCTACACCAGATGAGAATGATTTACCCAAAGAAAGAGTGAACACGTGTTGTGAGAAAAAATAATCTGAATAGAAAAATAATATTATTTGAATTTAATAATATTATTAGAAAATAAACATAACGGGAATAAAGGCGTTAATTGTTGTTTTCTCGTTATTTCAGGTATGAGTGAAACTAAATATTGTAAATAATCTATACATAATTTTAATAAAACTCGTTATTTCAGAGCAAAACCTATTAGTTTTTCTTATTATCCAATATCACTCACTTTTCGATTTTATTGAAAGTTCATATGAATTTGATAATAAAATGGCGGGCGGTTCAACAGGCGCACCCAAGGTAACAAGGTGGAACATTTCTAAAGAAATGGTATTATGTTGGCATTTAAGTCAAACGTTTCGAACTAGAGACCTTCTGCGTGTAAAGCAGACGTGATATTTGATTAAGATGTTATAAACCTGAAAATCAACAATTTTCTCAGCAAGTTATTAGCCTGTTATCTAAAGTGTATATTCACTATACCTTGTATATATTTTGTAACGAAAGCAAGCATACAAGTATTGAAGGTGTATGTAACTTACAAAGAACCTAATATTATATACCTACTAAGGTAGATAGATGGTGGAGGTGATGGTACCTACCTACCTACCTACCTACGTATGCGTTTTACTTAGACGAATACAACTTGTATATACTCCATATACAACGTTTTATTACTTAGATGTATCATTTTATTTTCTAAGGTAGAAATAAGGTTCTTTAGAATAAACTTTATATGTAATATGCTTATATCATATACATGCATATACGTTTTTAAGGGTCTGTTTTATCTTGTTGTTTTAGAAAGTCTTGAGATAATTATAATTTATTGTGCAACTCAATATTCAGAGTAAAGGGAAATGAAATATCAATTTATCATGAAGTTTTAAAAACTTAGATCAAGGAACAGAAATGCAAAATTTCTTATGAAACAGAGTAAGGATTGAATGGAAAAATTGATGAGAGTGAAATTTTAAGATGCGCGTACATCATCGTCACACCAAATTCACAGGATGAAGCTATTGTTATGATTTTGTTACCACTTAATGTAAGAAAATATTTATTTATTTATTTATTTAATTTAATCAAACATAAACTGAGCTTTATTGACTGTGTTGACTATCCTTCTCCAGTCCTTTTATTATTTTATTATAATTTATTATTTGCATGCAATAAAAGTTGGTTTTAATGATGCCAAAGAAGTATAACTTCTGACGCACATACATAACGTACACAGCACCTAGTACCAAGTATCTATTATCAGTTCTTAAAAGAACTGTTAATAGATGAAATGATTAATATGCAGGTTTGAACGGTGACCTACCAGCTCCGGTAGTCACTTTAATGACAAAATACTAAAACCATGTGTTGTTAACTTAATCTATAACTAATTTTAAAGCTTGAACATTTTTTCTTTTGCAGTTTTTTACACAATCACTAATGTTTAAAATATTAATCACCTTAGTTTTTTGATGGTTTTCAACGGAAACAAGTTTATGTCACTAAAATACCCGATTTTTTCAATGTGGGCACTTCGAGAACTTTCTATAGAATTCACTTTGGAGAATTTCTATATTACTGTTACTTACAGTTCTACGTATTTGAATGCCATAAGTTCACACCGCTTTAAGAACCAAGACACCATTAAATTTTATATTTTTCTAAAAAAATAATTTTAATTCAAACGTATCTTAATGTGTGATCATGAAAATGATATAAATTGAATCATAATAAAAATAAATTATTTTTAAAATAAAGTTCAAAATGCGCTTTCTCACCATAATACACTTTTGGAAAAGGTAAAACCGATTTCTTAAATATTTGCATACATCGAAACCAAAAAGTAAGAAATGTTTACCACATATGACATTGTTACTTCCATGGTAGTAATCATCATAATAAAGCTGTTGTGAAAATGATTGGGAAAATGCTACTCCAAAATGAAATCACTCGAACCAATTTTGAGCAGACTATTTTGGACAAGCTACCATCCACACAAGTGCATTTGTAAATTTTCTATGTTTCAGTACCAACTGCGGTTGATTTAGGAGAGCTTAGGACTTGATAAGTATTTTTTACGAATTCAAATATAGAAATAAGACCTTCACCAAAGACATTCTGGGAGCATTCTCTGTCAAGTAAAGCTTACTGTTGACTTATACTCAAGAACTTTTCAAATATAGCAGTGACCTCTTAATTAAATTGGAAGTATAATGGAAGTCATTTGTGATGTATTTCGATAACATCAAGGTAAATGTATAAATGAACAATAAAATAATGTTCACATACTACCTAAAATACAAAAGTTCCAAAAACACATCATTCGTGAGTTCACTCAGCTAGCTCTCTATTCATTTTAGTTTATGGTTCATGAAGTCAAACTATCAAAAGTGTTTCTTACAATATATATATATATATATATATATATATATATATATATATATATATATATATATATATATATATATATATATATATATATATATATATATATAAAATATTGTCTTCTTAAAATGTAAGCACAACCAATGCAATATTTTATGAAATATTATATATGTAACGTTTTATTGTAACTTTGTAATAAATGTAACCTGTAACCTTTTACATATACACATAATAACATATATATATATATATATATATATAAAATCATATTTATATGTAATCTATGTATCATGGTGTCTTTAATGTTTGTATTTTATACTTTTGTAAAATCATCAATTTTATATTCGTAGAACATAATGTAGGTACTACGAAGTCGCTATTCACGTCTGTCTGTTCATCCTGTTCGAAACAACCGAACGAATTTGAAATGTTTAGTAGAAAATAAGAGAAATTAAGACGAGTAAATTGATTTTGTGAAAATCGAATTTTTATAAAATAATAACTTTTAACTTTGTATAATATTTACTTTTACAACAATATTAATGAAATTAAATAAAAAAACTGATTTAGAAAAATCCAATATACCATGGTGGGATTTGAACTGAGGTCCGTTTGTTTAACAGAAAAATACTTATATAGCCGGTCTATTCTTATAAAAATATTTAAACTTTTTACACATAAATACTTCAAAATAAAACAGTAAACATATATGATAAAATATTATAAAATGAATCGATAAATAACATAATTAAAGTAAATTAAAATAAATTTATTGGTTGAATCAAATAAGGTGTTTAAATTAGTTACAATAGATGTGTCTACCTAATAATATTGAGTTCATTTGATAATAAAATAAATATAAAGTTATTACAATTAAATAAAGCATCTCCATTGATGATGGTTCGTTCGTACCAACAAGAATTTAAACTGTTTTAGGTTAGGATCAGTATTATTATTGTATTGTCAAGTACAAATAATAATAGGTAGTAGATTGTGTTCGTTAGGTTATACATACCTAGTAATAGTGTAATAGAAAGCTTGTTAACATTCATATAACGTAATTGTAATAAATACAATTATATCTAATATATAAATGAATCCACAAATATACTAAGCACATATATATCTGGGTACATTTATATATATATATAGGGTTGACACTGGTGTAACGAAAGATTTTCTGGAATTATCCATGCACAAATTTGGAAAAACTGAGAGTATTTTTGTATTTGACATACATAATATGTCATGAGCTTATTTTGAATGTACAAACTAAATTTTGGTAAAGGTGTTCATAGAAATACCTAATAAGTCCCTATCCGCATGTCCATCCGTCTTTGCGCCATCTCGATAACTCAAAAAAAGACAGCTAGCTGAAATTTGGTCACGTATTCCAAACATAAACAGTAAGTTTAAGTTAATAAATGAGCAAAATAGGTCCACTGGGCTCAATTAATGCTTGACGCACTGTAAAAGATAGAAGAAATGTTCCAGTACATAAAAAGTATTTTTTTGACATAAAAATGTTTGAGTTTTCCAGAATTTTAACTCAAATTTATGAATGCTTATTAAAAATAGTCCAAATAATGAAATTTAATCATATGTCGAGTATCTAAACAATTTACTCTGTAAGTTGTTTTCTTCAGTTGTTTATATTTTTAATAAAAATATAAACATTTGCATTGTATCGATAGAAAAATCCCAGATTACGATATATGAACATTTGAAGAAAGAAGACATCTGATTCACAAAGCTAGGAAATGATATTTTGTTCTTAAAAAGGGGAGAGAGTCTTGAGAGATTAGTACCCCTCAAAGGCACCTACTTGACCAGAACTTAATCTACAGACAAACTTTTAACACTTTTACTGAAGTTGTACTGATGCAAAAAACTACGAAAGGATATTTACCTGGTTACAAGCGGAAGGAAGGCTTATCACTTTGGGTGTCAACCTCAAATTAACCTTATCCTTAAGTATACTTTCTCCAATTACAAAAAACTATTAACGATTAACCAAATTAGTTCATAATTGACTAAAGATAATTCACATCTGCCAGGCGTCACAGGAAATCGGATGTGAAACATCGAAATAATTTTGTAGGTTCCCCGTCACATGTATTACGTAGTAAACAACACTGTGTATACTATAGATATGCGAGATCAGTGTGGTAAGACAGATTGCACACAGTCACTTGTGTATTACCTACAACTACGTATAGTAAATATATTCCATCATATAGCATTGAGATGCGTCGCCACGACCTATATCGGCACACCAACACTCGCAAATTTACCCTCACTTATAGATGTTTCACATCAAAAAGAAAACTTTCCCTCGATTTCCTGCAAATTCCCTTTTAAAATCATGAGTTGTGGTGAATTTAAATTTAGTCATCATATTGACGAACAAATTTTAAATTCGTTTTAAACTGCTTCCTGTATGCGAATTTCTATTCTATATCCCTAGTTTAGTTTTGGTATAAGTAGAATCAGTAAAACTACTATCTCCAACCTTATTCTACCTTATTCTAACCTAGTAGAGTTAGTTGTATGCTAAACCTTATCAAATACCTACGTAGTGTATTTTCAACAACGAACTTTACTTACCCATATATGAATGTATGTATGTATGTTACTATGTATAACCTATTATGGTGATATATACAGGATGTCAATTATAATGTTTTGTTTTTCCTAGCTAGAAAATATCAACTTTTCTATATGCGCTCGTCACTAGTTCTTACGTATTAAATTCATATATGATTTCAATATGTATTTTAATTATGGTTTAAATAAATCATTATAAAGGCATTATCAAGTAATAAAATTTATAAGTCGAAAGTGCACTCGTAATTTTTCAAGTTAGAGTCAGAAGTTTCGATTGTTATTTTATAAAAATGGCTGCGTCTGAGGCTCACCGGATTATCTTAGATACTTATGGTAAAACGGCTATTAGTGATAGAACGTGTCGGGAATGGTTCTAACGTTTTAAGAGTGGTGATTTTACTGTTGAAGACCGTCATATTGGTGGATGGAGTTTGGCTTATAAGCTTCTGAAATCGTCTGAAACCATCATAGGTGAGCGTTACATAACGCAATTGATGCGCCTGAGCCGTGCTTTATAAGAAAAACGGCCACAGTACAACCAGAGACACGATAAAGTGATTTTACATCATGATAATGTTATACCTCACGTTGCCAAGGTGGTGAAAAAATATCTTGAAACGTTGAAATGGGAAGTTTTACCTCACCCGCCGTACTCTCCAGATATTGTTCTGTCTTATTTTCACCTATTTCGATCAATGGCACACGACCTGGCTGACCAACACTTCAGCTCGCATGAAGAAGTGAAAAATTGGATCGACTCATAGATCTTATCGAATGATGAGGAATTTTTGCGCCACGGTATTCTCCTGCTGCTGGACAGATGGGCCAAAGTGGTAGCTAACGATGGACAATACTTTGAAACTGAATGTATGTAATCGTTTTGTTGTAATAAAGCCACATTTCAGTTTTTTCTATGCAAGCTAAGAAGATGAGTTTTTTGCAATCGTTGTGAATTGAAATGATCTAAGACAATCGGAAATATTTATGTTTTTGCTTGAATATCTCCCATCTCCCGTTTTGTGAAATCATGGCAGATGCGTTTATTAATTAATTACTTACCCGAGTTACTAGTTGACATTCGGTATATACAAATAAAGAAACATATATGTATTTAGAGCACGACATATATAACATATATACTCTAGTGATTCAATCATATATGGAACTGTCTACGTGACCAGCGCCTCCACTACGAATATTTTCAACTAATAATATCGATATTTTGAAGTAATAATAACCGCTTTAATTAATAATCAATTGTATTATCTGTGATTAAATGTCTATTTAACTCCAGCAGGCAAAACCAAGAGTTGATATTGATTGTGACGTTGTTTAAAATGCTAGCAAATTTTTCAAAAACATGTTTTTACAATTGGGACAAGACGTTACTCAAGATAAGAGTACTTAAAAGTAAAAAATGTTTGAAACAATAAAAAATTATTTCAGTGTATTTAATTTTTTGAAAACTTAAAGCATATATTATCATTATGGATTTTATTACAAAATTAAAGCAGCCATTAAAAATTCATTAAAAGTGTTTTGCTTATAAATCACTAGTTTTTCTACTAATTCATCAAAATATTAAATATTTGTACAATTTTAAATTTCATATTAGACAATAATTGATTTTATTAGTAGATTATATGAAAAAAGAATCACATAATTTGATTTAAAGAATTTTAAATGATTTAAAGAATCGCTTAAAATCACAACCGTTGTGGACCTGTCAAAATTAACGCTTCTACAGATTCCAGATAACTATCAACTGTCGGATACTATATAAAATAACCGGCGCCGGCAATTATATTTGAATATTAATTTTCCCGGTGCCGGCATTATTAGAAAATATTCGTTCCCGACGCTGGTCTCGGAGACAGTTCTATACATACATATGTACATACGTTTTATGAATACACAAACATAGCTCAGGTAGTTAAATAGGTAGTTGGAGCTGGTGGTATGTAGTACAATCCAAATATATTAATGTAGGTAATGTAGAAATCTATGTATATAACACCCTGACTCTACACAATATGATCTTATTTTCATAGTCTCCCTCTTTTTCATTCGAACTTCCCCTTTCCTCATCCTCAAATCAATGCTATCACATATATTTCACACTTTGCAAAAAAATGCGTTTTACAACATAATAATAAATATATAAATTTTTATAAATTATATAGTTAGACATTTAAAAGCCACAAAATATGGTTAATTTATTTTGGGGTAGAAGAATAGGTTCTATTTAAGTACCTATGTAAAGGTAAAGTAATTTTCTGTTAAACATAATTACTGTATGATCCGATTAACTGTAAGAAAATGTAGGTAACTTTTCATAATTTATGTGAAAACTTGAAAATGGAGAATGTATGAACCATGGAGCCTGATTCCCCGAATTCCGATCAACGTAGTCAGCTCAATCCTGGCTTAAGCTTCAACAAAAGCCTACATTTGTGCTGAAGATTGTATCGGGTTTGCTTTGCTCATGTTGTTTCGGGTTTTCGAATGGTTTCATCTCAATTTAGATATTTTATTGTCTCAGTGTTCAAAATAATTGCTCTATCCGTCAACTGTGAAAAGTCATATTTTTGCTCGAATTAATAGTATGAGCCTTTGTCAGTTTTTTACGTCCCACAAAGGTAAAATTCACGTAATTTATGGCAAATATTAAATAAAATGAAGTTACTCTAATTAAGAAGTAGTCACTCTTTTTCACATTGAGAAATTTTTAAGTATGACTGTTGGAAAAAAAAGCTAACCTTCACTTTTGATCACGTGAGTGAAGCCCCATAAAGAAGCCTAGACATTTTTATTTCAAAATAATTTTAACTAAAAAAAAAAAAAAATTATGAATAATTAATAAAATATTTAAATATTCAATAAATAATTTAAAAGCTCTAACATTTATATAAAATTTTAGTAGAGAATAAATTAGTTATTAATTTTTAAACTGTCTTATAGAAAAGTGAATGCTTTCACCCCGAGACAATTGATTTTTCACCCAGAGGTAATTTCATGAGTCTGTCGGGTGTTTGAAGAAACAGATGCTCCACGTTTTGGATTATAATTATATTTGGTACACTTGTTAATCACATCCAGAAAATTTACTGTTTTGGTGAGATTTCCTTTGTGAGAAAAGTGTCTAAGACCACCAAGTTTTCCAAACTTAGAAAGATTGGTTTCTTTATGCGATCGATACGAAATTATCTTAGAATATAGGAAAATTCATTTTTTTAACCTTTTTTGAACTAAAAATTAATAGAATTTTAACGTGCGAGAGATATGCTGTGATATACTTCTATCAGCATACAGCTCCCAGAGGTGTTAGATTTTACTCGGACAGAAAAATGTTGATTTCCTAATAAAAAGTAAGAAAAAAAATATATTTTGACAAAATAAACACGACTTGCCATAAAATTACATTGAAATTTAATCCGTTTTTTATAAATGTACAAACGCCGCCTGTCATTTTTGATAACGTAATACTGGCATACCACATTAAGAATACTGGCATAACACATTCAGAACAAAACATAACCTAACACTTTCAAACATTTTGTTACTAAATAGCTGTTTAGATTGAACTGACGTATGACAGCTTAAAGTGTATACCAATATGACGTCACAACATGGAAGGTGCCGTTTTTTTGTGATATAATGATTCAAAATATCACCTTATCAATTTTAATAAAAAAAAACAATAAAGTGCTTTTATGACTCAAATTCATAATATTTAAGTATATTTTTATATAAATTTGTCAAATTTCATAATTTATTTTTCACTACCGCCAGTACAAAACAGTTTACAAAATATATTTAAGAAGATAAAAGCTGCTTAAAAGGATGTTGATTTTGGATGCAGTAAAATTCAAATTATAATTTCGAAACAAACACTTCATATAATTTGCATCTCTTTCCATTCTTTAGCATGGTATTAAAACAAATTATTTAATTAGATTAAAAGAGGATGTATATGATCATGATGATGATGATGATGAGTCCTTTTAAAGGACTACTAACTCTATTTACAATGCAATACGTTTGTTTATCCTTACAATGAGATGTATTTTAACCAAACTAGACATATTGAATAATGTCTAATCTTATTCATACTTGAATCTTTGAAAATATTAAAATGAAATCTATAATGTGGTCACAACGACACTAAAGAAGTTCTTTTTCTTATCAGAAAGTTATTGAATTGAATCTCTAAGTATCATATTCAATTCATATAATAATGTTAATAATAGTTTTGTAATATTAATACGCTTTAAAACGGTAGAGCAAAGCGTACTTTTAGAAACATGTGTAACGGTATTAACAGTAATTATATATGTACAACGTGAAGCCTTGTTAATACAAGTTTTTATGTATCCTGCCAGCCGCCGCCCCCATTCTCCCTTTGAAAGTAGTCCTTTTTTACTAAATAAGTAACAATATCTTTATACATTCAAAATACGATAAGCTTATTTATTAAGTATATTAGGAAATATTTAGATTATGACGTAAATTAATATACCAAGAAAGGTAACAAGAAATTTTACAACAAACAAAGTAAATTGTTTAAAAACTATGTATATACTGAATTAGGATTCCTTATGTATTTTGAAATAAATAAACTTATAAATACAGTAAATTCACATGAAATTCTTGAAAATTAATTAATTATTTTCACTTGAATCCTGAAATATTATGCATTATAATTAGCAAAGGATAATATCGTATAATTAAAAAAGTGATCAAATATAAAACTGTAATAAAATTTATATTCGAAAAGTAAAGAATGCTTCAAATTTCATTATCATCTACTGTACTGCTTAAAGCTGATCTTCAACGACTACTAACTTTATGCCGGCCCCAAAAAAGTTCTACAGAAAAATTAAGTTTGTACAAAGAAAAACATATATACAGCTCAAACGCGATAGAAATGTAGCCATGTTACCGTACTGCTTGCATACATAGATTGAGTCTGCAATGCATGCATGTAGTTTGGTTGATTCTCCTTCGTTTCTCACCTAAGCTGTTAACATATACAAATATCACAGTTGCGGTCTTTGTCTCTCACGTTAATATCCACTTGATGCTTTTAACTCTCACACGTTATATCCTATAGCTACTATCGCTTTGCCGTTTCAACGAGTTTGATATTAAAACGATACTGAAGTTTCACTTCAAAAAATATTAACGAAGCTTGAAGTTAATGCGATTTGGGTTTTGTTCTTGTATTGCATCTTGATTTTTGTAAATCCTATCACCAAATGGTTTTCTAGTGAACCATTAAAATCAAAGTATGAATAGTTTACAAACTCTTTGTATTAGATTGCTTGTATTAATTAACAATCACTTTTAATTTAAATATAAAATTTATTTGGTTTTTTGTATGTATGTATATGTAAAGTAATTTCAAATCTAATAAAATCAGATTTTAATTAAAAGACCTCAAAAGTATTTGAGCCTATAAAATACATACAAACGTATGTATTAAATACAGATATAAACAAATCCGTTTGCTACACAAAACAAGCTGGCTGGTTGACTGGCTGGTTGGGCTGTGGTAATGTTGTAGCAACTAACAGACATGACATTTACAATTGAATAATGATAGTTTAAAGGTTTCACATGAAAAGCAATAAAATTTTCGTTTAATTTGAAATAAAATTTGTTGCACGATATGGCTTTGGCTTTCACTAATATGTTATGTTCTATTTTATGGTTTACTGAGTGTCCCTCCAACTTCAAAATAATCTTGTATTTTGAAAAAGAAACAAAGTAAAAATAAATTACACAATATATTCAAAGAATAAAATACGCAGATTCTAAATACATTATATTTATGAAGAATTTGTTTTATAAATAATATGAAGCTACTGTTGTCACTGATGACTCTCGTAGTTGAAAAGTGACTTTAAAAAAAATAATAAAATATGAGTAAGTATGTTTCCAGTGATGTTCCTTTAAGAAATGCAAATAATTTTTAATTTATACTTTTCCTAAATATACGATGATTCAAAAGAATCCATAGAACCCGGCTGAAAGGTTTTGTCTAGTCTAGTTAAGTGTCCCCTACTTTCTTTCACCATACAATCCTAAACAGAGTGATGTTATTGGAAAAAATGTTTAGTTTTCACAGTAAACACACGTTTTGCAGTTTCCAAAATTCCGAAATTTGTCTGCTATCTGTGGTTCGATTCCTTTCAAATCAATAAATTACCATGTTTAATATTTAACCTTCGGATTATATTTAACCAAGGGTATCAAGATAAACATTTATTAAAAATCGGCCTATCTCATAAATTAAATTTAAAAAAAAAATCGATTTTTCCTGAATTATCAAAAAATGGTTACAACGATTTTCATCAAGCTTGGTACTAATGCTAAGCATTCTACAACTTTTACTCGCCAATCTAATAAAAAAGACTAGATTCTTCCCCAATTACCAAAAAGTGGTTCCAATGATTTTTCAAATTTAGCAAATTTTGTAAATTTATCAATAAACATACTACAACATTTGTAAGAAAAATTTGCCTTGGAAAATTCAAAAAAAGAGTGTTCTGGCAGTACGATAAATTTAGAGTTTATGGATTTAACTATCCCAAAAATGACTCCAATCAATTTTTTTTAAACTAGGTGTATCGCAAATTTTGGATATCATATGCGTGATATTTTTATGAAATTCCGTATTCAGATTTTTAATAGATGAATAAAACCGAATATACAATCAGTTTAAACATCCGATGATTTTTTCGATATTTCTAAGCAGACCACGAAATGCATGATACCTAACACCAATATCACCCTTATCAAGTAAATTCTTTTTATCATTGTTGCTATACCTAAGTTAGTTACAGTGGAAGAGCAAGGAGGAACAAACTGTACCAAGATATGTTTATGACGATGTGTCTACCACAAAAACTAACTCTTATAGACTTGCTACCTTCATTTAATATTTAATGCGAAATATGTGACTTTTAGTGTATGTATGAAAAATTATTAAATGAGAATGGGGTGATTTCTATGTATATACAGAGTGTCAACTCAATCCAAGATGTTGTTATGATTTATTTTACACTTAATGAAAGAAAAAATATATTTATTTATGGAATTTATTTCAAATTTCAACTGAGCTTTATTGACTGTGTTGACTATTTTTCTCCAGTCGTTTTATTACTTTATTGTAATTAATTATTTGCTTGCAATTAAAAATTATATTTTTTAATGATGCCAAAGAAGTAAAGCTTCTGACGCGCGTATGGTTATTATCTATATGTTTATAAGCAGAATTTGAGCTAAAATTTTGGAGAATTCAAACAGTTTACGAAACAATGTTTCAAACAAAAGTGTGTTTGTTTCGAGTAAACAAACTATGTAAAGAATATCTTACTAAATTAAGCACGTAGTTTTTAAATTATCTATTAAATCATAAATATCAATAATTACTTTCAAGATTGTAAGTGTCTGATCGTCACATTTAGTATAAGGGTTATAATTAACATAGATGAAAAGAACGACCAAAAAATAGTGGGTTTTAAAAAAAAATCAATCAAATTGGTTAAAAATTGGCCAAGATATTGAAAAAATTATTTTTTTAACTTTATGACGTCACAAAAACCAAAAATATTAACTAGGCTCTATTTTGCTCAATTCTTATCCAATTTTGAAAAACAAAATATGTAATCCTACTAAATTAAAGTCAAAATTTTAGAATTTTTAGTTAAATCATAGATATCTATAATATATTACAAGAATGTAAGGGTCTGGACGACACAATCCATATAAGGCTGAAAATTAACAAATTCTTATGATTAAAAACGAAAAGAATGACCCTAAAATAGTGGGTTTAAAAAAATGTTCACTCAAATAGGTTAAAATTTGGCCAAGATATTGAAAAAATAATTTTTGAACTTTATGACGTCACAAAAACCAAAAATAATAACTAAGCTCTATTTTGCTCAATTCTTATACAATTTTGATAAACAAAGTATGTAATCCTACTAAATTAAAGTCAAAATTTTAAAATTTTTAGTTAAATCATAGATATCTATAATATATTACAAGATTGTAAGGGTCTGGCCGTCACAATCCATATAAGGGTGAAAATCAACAAATTCTTATGATTAAAAACCAAAAGAATGACCCTAAAATAGTGGGTTTCAAAGAAAAGTTCACTCAAATCGGTTAAAATTTGGCCAAGATATTGAAAAAATTAATTTTTGAACTTTATGACGTCACAAAAACCAAAAATATTAACTAGGCTCTATTTTGCTGAATTCTTATCCAATTTTGATAAACAAAGTATGTAATCCTACTAAATTAAGGTCAAAGTTTTTAAATTTTTAGTTAAATCATTGATATCTATAATAAATTACAAGATTGTAAGGGTCTGGTCGTCACAATCCATATAAGGGTGAAAATTAACAAATTCTTATGATTGAAAACGAAAAGAATGACCCAAAAATAGTGGATTAAAAAAAAAAGTTCACTCAAATTGGTTAAAATTAGGCCAAGATATTGAAAAAATTAATTTTTGAACTTTGTGACGTCACAAAAACCAAATATATTAACTAGGCTCTATTTTGCTCAATTCTTATCCAATTTTGATAAACAAAGTATGTAATCCTACAAAATTAAAGTCAAAATTTTTAAATTTTTTGTTAAATCTTTGATATCTATAATATATTACAAGATTGTAAGGGTCTGGTCGTCACAATCCATATAAGGGTGAAAATTAACAAATTCTTAAGATTAAAAACGCAAAGAATGACCCTAAAATAGAGGGTTTCAAAAAAAAATTCACTCAAATCGGTTAAAATTTGGCCAAGATAT
Source organism: Chrysopa pallens (assembly GCA_020423425.1). NCBI lineage: Eukaryota > Metazoa > Arthropoda > Insecta > Neuroptera > Chrysopidae > Chrysopa > Chrysopa pallens. The sequence goes on from CM035592.1 coordinate 5,082,824, forward strand.
TGAAAAAATTAAGTTTTGAACTTTATGACGTCACAAAAACCAAAAATATTAACTAGGCTCTATTTTGCTCAATTCTTATCCAATTTTGATAACCAAAGTATGTAATCCTACTAAATTAAGGTCAAAGTTTTTAAATTTTTAGTTAAATCATAGATATCTATAATTTATTACAAGATTGTAAGGGTCTGGTCGTCACAATCTATATAAGGGTGAAAATTAACAAATTCTTATGATTTAAAACGAAAAGAATGACCCAAAAATAGTGGATTAAAAAAAAAAGTTCACTCAAATTGGTTAAAATTTGGCCAAGATATTGAAAAAATTAATTTTTGAACTTTGTGACGTCACAAAAACCAAAAATATTAACTAGGCTCTATTTTGCTCAATTCTTATCCAATTTTGATAAACAAAGTATGTAATCCTACTAAATTAAGGTCAAAGTTTTTAAATTTTAAGTTAAATCATAGATATCTATAATATATTACAAGATTGTAAGGGTCTGGTCGTCACAATCCATATAAGGGTGAAAATTAACAAATTCTTATGATTAAAAACGAAAAGAATGACCCAAAAATAGTGGGTTTTAAAAAAAAGTTCACTCAAATTGGTTAAAATTTGGCCAAGATATTGAAAAAATTAATTTTTGAACTTTATGACGTCACAAAAACCAAAAATATTAACTAGGCTCTATTTTGCTCAATTCTTATCCAATTTTGATAAACAAAGTATGTAATCCTACAAAATTAAAGTCAAAATTTTTAAATTTTTTGTTAAATCTTTGATATCTATAATATATTACAAGATTGTAAGGGTCTGGTCGTCACAATCCATATAAGGGTGAAAATTAACAAATTCTTAAGATTAAAAACGCAAAGAATGACCCTAAAATAGTGGGTTTCAAAAAAAAGTTCACTCAAATCGGTTAAAATTTGGCCAAGATATTGAAAAAATTAATTTTTGTACTTTATGACGTCACAAAAACCAAAGATAATAACTAAGCTCTATTTTGCTCAATTCTTATACAATTTTGATAAACAAAGTTTGTAATCCTACTAAATTAAAGTCAAAATTTTTAAATATTTAGTTAAATCATAGATATCTATAATATATTACAAGATTGTAAGGGTCTGGCCGTCACAATACATATAAGGGTGAAAATTAACAAATTCTTATGATTTAAAACCAAGAGAATGACCCTAAAATAGTGGGTTTCAAAGAAAAGTTCACTCAAATCGGTTAAAATTTGGCCAAGATATTGAAAAAATTAATTGTTGAACTTTATGACGTCACAAAAACCAAAAATATTAACTAGGCTCAATTTGCTCAATTCTTATCCAATTTTGATAAACAAAGTATGTAATCCTACTAAATTAAGGTCAAAGTTTTTAAATTTTAAGTTAAATCATAGATATCTATAATAAATTACAAGATTGTGAGGGTCTGGTCGTCACAATCCATATAAGGGTGAAAATTAACAAATTCTTATGATTTAAAGTGAAAAGAATGACCCAAAAATAGTGGGTTTTAAAAAAAAGTTCACTCAAATTGGTTAAAATTTGGCCAAGATAGTGAAAAAATTAATTTTTGAACTTTATGACTTCACAAAAACCAAAAATATTAACTAGCCTATATTTTGCTCAATTCTTATCCAATTTTGATAAACAAAGTATGTAATCCTACTAAATTAAGGTCAAAGTTTTTAAATTTTTAGTTAAATCATAGATATCTATAATAAATTACAAGATTGTAAGGGTCTGGTCGTCACAATCCATATAAGGGTGAAAATTAACAAATTCTTATGATTAAAAACCAAAAGAATGACCCTAAAATAGTGGGTTTCAAAGAAAAGTTCACTCAAATTGGTTAAAATTTGGCCAAGATATTGAAAAAATTAATTTTTGAACTTTATGACGTCACAAAAACCAAAAATATTAACTAGGCTCTATTTTGCTGAATTCTTATCCAATTTTGATAAACAAAGTATGTTATCCTACTAAATTAAGGTCAAAGTTTTTAAATTTTAAGTTTAATCATAGATATCTATAATAAATTACAAGATTGTAAGGGTCTGGTCGTCACAATCCATATAAGGGTGAAAATTAACAAATTCTTATGATTGAAAACGAAAAAAATGACACAAAAATAGTGGATTAAAAAAAAAGTTCACTCAAATTGGTTAAAATTTGGCCAAGATATTGAAAAAATTAATTTTTGAACTTTGTGACGTCACAAAAACCAAAAATATTAACTAGGCTCTATTTTGCTCAATTCTTATCCAATTTTGATAAACAAAGTATGTAATCCTACTAAATTAAGGTCAAAGTTTTTAAATTTTAAGTTAAATCATAGATATCTATAATATATTACAAGATTGTAAGGGTCTGGTCGTCACAATCCATATAAGGGTGAAAATTAACAAATTCTTATGATTTAAAACGAAAAGAATGACCCAAAAATAGAGGATTAAAAAAAAAGTTCACTCAAATTGGTTAAAATTTGGCCAAGATATTGAAAAAATTAATTTTTGAACTTTATGACGTCACAAAAACCAAAAATAATAACTAGGCTCTATTTTGCTCAATTCTTATCCAATTTTGATAAACAAAGTATGTACTCCTACAAAATTAAAGTCAAAATTTTTAAATTTTTTGTTAAATCTTTGATATCTATAATATATTACAAGATTGTAAGGGTCTGGTCGTCACAATCCATATAAGGGTGAAAATTAACAAATTCTTAAGATTAAAAACGCAAAGAATGACCCTAAAATAGAGGGTATCAAAAAAAAAGTTCACTCAAATCGGTTAAAATTTGGCCAAGATATTGAAAAAATTAAGTTTTGAACTTTATGACGTCACAAAAACCAAAAATATTAACTAGGCTCTATTTTGCTCAATTCTTATCCAATTTTGATAACCAAAGTATGTAATTCTACTAAATTAAGGTCAAAGTTTTTAAATTTTTAGTTTAATCATAGATATCTATAATATATTACAAGATTGTAAGAGTCTGGTCGTTACAATCTATATAAGGGTGAAAATTAACAAATTCTTATGATTTAAAACGAAAAGAATGACCCAAAAATAGTGGATTAAAAAAAAAAGTTCACTCAAATTGGTTAAAATTTGGCCAAGATATTGAAAAAATTAATTTTTGAACTTTGTGACGTCACAAAAACCAAAAATATTAACTAGGCTCTATTTTGCTCAATTCTTATCCAATTTTGATAAACAAAGTATGTAATCCTACTAAATTAAGGTCAAAGTTTTTAAATTTTAAGTGAAATCATAGATATCTATAATATATTACAAGATTGTAAGGGTCTGGTCGTCACAATCCATATAAGGGTGAAAATTAACAAATTCTTATAATTTAAAACGAAAAGAATGACCCAAAAATAGTGGGTTTTAAAAAAAAGTTCACTCATATTGGTTAAAATTTGGCCAAGATATTGAAAAAATTAATTTTTGAACTTTATGACGTCACAAAAACCAAAAATATTAACTAGGCTCAATTTGCTCAATTCTTATCCAATTTTGATAAACAAAGTATGTAATCCTACCTAATTTAGATCAAAGTTTTTAAATTTTTTGTTAAATCATAGATATTATAATAAATTACAAGATTGTAAGGGTCTGGTCGTCACAATCCATATATGGGTTAAAGTTAGAAAATTCTTATTATTAAAAATGAAAAGACTGACAATGGGTTAAAATTTTGCCAAGATAACTAAAAACAAACTCTTACTTAATAATAAAATATTCAATGTACAATTTATGATAAAATATATAGACTTCATCTTAAATAAAATCGACTTGAACATGTATGGATGATGATGTAACGTAATCTCAGTGGCACGATGGCTCAATGGCGCTACTGCACCTTGCACGTAATACCATAGTTTTTCAAATGATATAATATGAACCGCTGTTGACTTATCTCATGAGACATGCGGTATATAATATAGCATACGCGATATGAATCTAATAAATGTGTTTAATACAACTTATCGTTACAGCTAAGCAAAAGCTTGTCTTTACCGGGTGTACGCAAAGTAGAGTAAGTAAAACACGAAATGAATTTTTAGTAGTTGAAAAATTTGAAGTCACTTTTTCAACTTCTAAAGTTAAATAGTGACTACAGAGAGAATATATTCAATCTATACAACAACAGTATACAGCAATCCTAGATGTTCAACCATCAATGTTCTATCTGTGTCTGTTGTTACTTTGGTGATCGTTTGAGATTGGTAATTACGTTACGTCAGTGGGGGGTCCACGAAAAGAATTACTTGGCAATCCAGTGTATACAAATATTTTAGTATGTATTTTTTGAATCAACGAATCAAACATAGAACCCTAACGATTGTATGAAAGGAGTTTTGCGTTTCAGAATATACTAATCTTAGTAATTTACTTTTTTTAATGTAATAGAGGAATCATCAAGAACTAAATTATTCAAATATATCCATGGAGATGATATCAGTGTTAAATGTTGAAACACCCGACATGTAAGTATCGAAGTTTGAACTGTTTTTAATTATTAACATAAATAAAATACACATTTCGTGGATTTAGTGATTTTGAAAATAAACCTTATAAATCGCCCTAAAAGTTGCTTGTAAAATATTCGATATATTGACTTCCTAATCGGATTTTGGGAGATATCTCAAAAACTGTGCAATTAGTAGTATTTTTGAAATTTTGTTACAGGTTAAACTACCCTTACGAACGCCATTTTATCGAATTTGAAGACAAAAAGTTTTTATTGATTTTTCGTAATTTTCACCGTGTTTGAAAAAAGAAAATATCAATAAAAAATTTTGTTTTGGTCTTCGAAAAAACTCTTTTAAGGGCAGTTTGATCTGTATATTTCGAAAACAATGCCCATTTAAAGATTGAATGCAGCAGCCAAAATTCCGGATAAATTTCAAGCTACATCACGAAAACTAGCCATCGTGAAATAAGTGTTCTGGTTTTTGCTTCAATTTTTTAAATTTTTTTAAAAAGTACCAAAAAATACGAAATGCATTAATTTTATTTTAGCCAATATTGCCGTTTGAATTTTGACAATACCCGTACAGCTTTTGCCGAAGGAAGCTTTTTAAAATTAAATCCAAAAAGCTTAGCAATTTTATTCAATCAAATATTGCACCTAAACTGGGATACAATCCGAAAATTTGTGCCAGTTTCAAATTCTTGTAATTTTTCTTTCATATTAATCAAAGCATAAAGTAAATAATTTTAACTGTTTTTTTATTTTATTGCGCTACCAAAAGTTTCACAAAATTAACACTCATAAAATTATCTCACCACTGATAATGCATTATTGGCTCAAATGTATTGTATTAAAAAATTTTCACCTTACAATATGATTTTTGTTATTTTTGGTATCGAACTAAGGGTATATTGAAAACCAGAAGAATAATTCAATTATAATGCATATATGATAGACAAAGACAGATAAATAATAATAAAATGTTATTAATAAAGAAGCAAACAGCATAAAGCTCTAGTAGTAATAATAATAATAACTAACTGATGGGGTTGCTGGTTGCTTTAAATGTGAAAATGTGATGGATACAAATAAAACATTTATATATCATATTCATTCCATATATAACAACACAAACAGTTACCACATTTGTAGCGTTAGTGTAAGCATAGAAGAGCGTACGTACGTACGTACATAGCTTTATAATATTGGTCTATCTATAGACTATGTATCTTATAATGAGATTATACAGAGCATTTGATTAATATTAAAGGTTGGATAAGGTCAGATCATTGAAAACATCAAGATAAAGGTTTTACTTCGTAACGTTTCGTGTTCATTATTCAAATGTCATCAGGCGAAGAAGAAGAAAGAACACGAAACGTTTAGATTTTAGTGATCAAGTCATTGGTACAAACCTTTCGAAAGATTTGTATTTAGGTTAGTTATGATTTATGTAACAACTTTTTATTCTAAAAAAATTCGGAAAACTGAGCCATTGTCTTTTTTGGAGCCTGTAAAGTTTTGGACTGTCCCCACAAGCCATTGAAAGAAATTCGTTCTATCTGCTGTGGCTCTGAAAGGTGACGTTGTACGTAATGAGATTAGAAGTGACAGCCTGAAAAAATTTGAAAAATAGTAATTTAAATTTTATTCAATTTTAAGTCTGTAGGGGAAGTTTTTACAGAGATAAAAATTAAATAAACGACTGTCGTCATATAAATCTTTAGTGTGGATAATTGAATTTCCTGTTAAAATGGGTATGTTCCAAAAATACTGAAATAAAAGCCAAAATTTCAAATTTGTTTTGTTTTTTAGTTTTCTATCCATGCCAGTTTATAGTTCAGAGATCAAAATGTCCTTTTAAATGGTCGGTCAAAATTTTATTTTGTTAAAAATTCACCAAATAAAAAATTTACATTTTTCATAGTTTTCATAATTATTTTAAGATCCTGAGTATCTCACTCCTTAACTTTTCCTTAAATATTAAACAAACTCTCTGTAATAATATAGATTAATAACATTTTACAATATGAAGCTAATAAAGTAGCGACCTACCTAGTGTATGTATTGCCTAGAGAAAACTGTGAAAATCCCTAAACTCTTCCTTATAACGTGCTGTATAAACCCAAACAACATCCGACAAATAATTTCACTGTTATTTCCTGTCGTTCGCTCGCATTTATCGTATCGTATCGTTCAGTTCAGTTCAGTTCTACTACTGCTTTGAACTTAAAGCTTTGTTCGTTTATAATAAGCAACTAAGCAGTCAACCCAGTCAGTTCAGTCAGTCAGTAGTGTGACGAAAAGCCTTCTATTTTCATTGTTGTTACATGTGTAGCTTCTAACCAGTCAACAGTCATCATCATGCTGTTTATATTATTAATAAATGGTTCTAGGTTATGTATAGAGGCCTAATATACTATATTTTATACTTTGTTAGGCTCTAACTAATAACAATAGTATTATAGTAGTGTGTTATACATTTATTATTTATATTTATCCTGAAAGTATTAAGGTGGTTGGTGCTATAGTTAAAGAAAATTACATAGACGTCTAACAATGTTCATACGTCTATTTTTCTATTTATACTTATCCTGACCACCAGTTGGCTACATACGTTTAATTAATGTGATTACCAGAAGTGACCAACAGATGGCTATAGCTGTTCTTTATTGATAAACCAATATAAGCTAATCAGTCCTGTTTTTTTATATACAAGAAACTTTAATACTTATTCTGACCACCAGTTGGCTACATACGTTCAATTAATGCGCCTACCAACAGATAGCTATAGCTGTTCCATACTGTGCAAACAAAATGGGTGCGTGTACGTTTCATACGCGCCTCAAAAGTTATACTTCTTTGGCATCATTAAAAAAACAATGCAAATAATTAATAAAATATTAAAAGGACTGGAGAAGGATAGTCAACACAGTCAATAAAGCTCAGTTTAATTTCGAAATATATTTTCTTACATTAAGTGTAACATGAATCATAACAACAGCTTTAACCTGGGAATTTTGTGTGACGGTGATCTTAAAATTTCACTCTTATCATTTTTTCATAACGCGTCTAAAGTATAACTTCAATAAAATTTGCTTTATGTTAAGAACCCTTTAAAAAAAATACAACCTAGTTATTTCCCATTCCTTAACGATTTCTTCAAGTGTCGACATCGTTAAGTGAGAATTTTTTTTTCCGACAGCATAAATATTTATATTATTATTATTATTATCTGTAAATATTATTATTTTTTTATAAGTTTGTCTACAATAATTTGAAATACTTAGTTTCTACGTGTTTTCGATGATGAGTTAACGTAATATAAATTATAGTGTTTTCTTGTTTGAACAACAATTTCGTTAATGTTTTTTCTTCTATTTTTCTAAGAAAGAAAAACTATTACTGTCAATATCGGTTGTTAAGCATATGTTATTTTATTTATTGATATTTTTTTTAAGTAGAATTAAAGAACACACTGAATTGTTCAAATACTCTGAATATAGTTCAGTATCAATTTTATTATTATTAATGAGAGGATTTTTCGCATAAATTTCGATTTTTTTTGCCGCAATGTTTTGGATCAAATTACTTTGTATTTTTATAAGTACTTATTTCGACTACTAAGAAGTCATTACCAGTATGAATTAGCTAGTTGTAATGATTCTCTGAGAAGATTTTTGCTATTATATTTTGTGACGGTCTGCACATACGTATTTGTTTGATAATTCTTTATTACCATCATAATATAAATACAAATAGGCTTACAACTATAGCGCCTAGCCTAAGCTTTATCTATAATACATCATTTTATATACTAGTTACATTGAGATTACAATTTTTCATTACATCGTTTGAATAAAATGGAAAATTTAAAAAATACCATTTGAAGATACTTAACCTATGTGGATGGATAGGCCATCCCTATAACTAACTTAACAAATAAATATGAGACTTAAATTAAAAGACACTATATACAATTGAGATTACACCGGAATTAGGTGCAATCAACATCGTATGGCATGGGAAATTTTTTCCTGAAAAGCAGCACACTTGGGTCAAATTGGCCCAGTTTGCTGATTTCCGGGAATGGATTGTTACGGGAAGATTGGAAAAACGATTTTGAGGTAGAAAGGATTAAGTTGGGAATAGTTGGGTGTCCAGTTTCGCGGTGGACACATACGTATGTTGATGTATGCGCAATTTATACTTTCCAAGTATCTATCAAATTGCTACGTCAACCAATCACCATCGATAACGTGTTTAATGTTTGCCCAATGATATTGAAGTATTGGACCACGTGATTTTGTCAGTTTAAACAATCTCAAATTAAAAATTGAACATACAAAACTAAAATTTAATTATGAAATTTAATGATTTTAATTTCAAATACCGTGTCAGTTCTAACAGTTCAACTTTAATTTTGAAACCTTTATTATATCTGAATTTGGTATAGGTCCTTTATCTAAATTCATCGTGTCTTTGCCATGTTAATGAATGTAGATATTTTCATATTCATTTAGTTCGGTCGGGTTTGGATAGCGAAGTTTTATATTTAATTTATCGATTTTATGATTATTATCAATAACATGAGCGGCTACACACGATTTATCTGTTCGTCCAAATTTTATGTGTGCCATGTGCTCTTTGAATCCAGTAACAATTTTTCATCTACCTTGTCCTTTGTATTTCTTCAAGCAATTTTGACATCCAATGCTATAAATTCCTAACTGTTGTTCCTTGTTAATTTTATCCTTTGGATTTCCTAGTTGCTGCTTCAATTTGGATCTGCTGATGGGAACTAATTTAAAATTATTGAAAGAAATTTTGTAAAATTTCCTATGGTAAATCGTACACAATTCATAGACTTAAATATCACTTGATTGATAAATAAGTATTGCGTAACCATAGAAACAAAACAATACAATTAAAACTACGGTGCTCATATCGTTCAAGAAATATTTAAACGCGATGTTTTTTTTTTAAATAATTTAGAAAATAAAATATAAAACTGTCTCATATTTAAATACAACTTAATTTTCAAACAGATAATAATTTGAAGGAAATTAAGAATTATCAGAACAAAACAAAAAACATAAGCACTGTTCTTACCCTCCATTAAAATAAAATACCAAACCCCCCGTTCTATCAAATAACAACCCTTTCTCTTTTATTTAATACACCCTCCGTTAAAATTATAGAGATATCAAAGAGTAAAAATTCAGATATCATTATTTCAAAAATTATCTCTTCAAAAATTCCTCAATCAATTTTTTACATTCTTGAATGTCGTTGTTTGTGAAAATCAAAGATATTTGATATTGAAGTACGCAATTTTTTGGATGAAAATCTGTATATTTTTCAAAAAAATTTCAAACACCTTTTTTGTTTAAAATCAAATTTCAACTTTGAAAGTTTTTTGTGAGAAATTTTATATAGAAAATAATATTCTTGGGATTTAAATTGCTATGGCTCCGATAGTCATTTTTACACTGGCCAGAGTATATTAATTTTAGTCTTAAATTTGTAACGCTACCAAATATTGAACGTACAAATCAAATTTTGATAAAGGTGTTCATAGAAACACCTAACTACTTCATTTCCGTCAGTCCGTCTGTCATGTTGATACTTCAAAAACAAAAAGACATAACGAGCTGAAATTTTGGTGATGTGTTTTTAGGTGAATGAGCAAAATTGGGTCCAATGGAACCTTGACCCAAGTTTTAAACTATAAAAGATAGAAAAAAAATTCAAATACAAAAAATATATATTTTTTTGAAATAAATCATTTTTGTTTGAAAGTTTTTTTTTTTGTAAAATGTAAGGATTCGCCATAATTTAAGCTCAAATTTAGCTAATTGTCACATATTATTAATTGTCACAATACATATTATATTATACATGTATTTATAACTGTATACACTGGATATTTATAGTATTTAATGAATGTTAATTAAAAATAGTCCAAACATTGCACATTAATCATATGTCGAGTATTTAAGCAATTAACTGTCTTAGTTATTATCCTCTTGTAAGTGATTGTACTGATGAAAACTACTGTTTGGTGAAATTAGAAAACCTTTTTTTTTTTTTGTAAATAACCATCAAGATATTGAGTTGAAGTGAATTAATCAATGTTAATTCAAGTCATTAAGAGAATAGCGTTAATAATTACATTATATTCTTCAAGAAAATCCGTTTTCTCGTAAAAATCTTAAATGTGGCGAATTATTTTTTTTGAGTTTGCGATAAAAATAGTAACTCGAGCCCATTTCTCCCATGACATTGAAAATTGTCGACTTTAATTGATAGACATCAGACATATTAAATAAGCACTAAGCAAGCAATCTTGATTTAATATGCAAATTAATGTAATAAAAATGATAATACTAATATTTTGGTTCAGTTTTCAATGAGATGTGTTTTATTTTTAAAAATAACACAAAATTTGTTAAACTGGTAAAGAGACAAAGAACTAAATAGATAAACAGAGATACAAAAGTATGGGCAAATAAAATAAACATAGAGGTTCAGTTCGGTTCAGGTTGAGTTCGATGTAAATATTAAGATTATTATTATTATTATTATTTAATATGTTTTTGATATAAATGAACAGAAAATTTACGTGATACCAAGTTGTCAATTTACTGAGTGATGGTTTCTCGGTTGTGATATTTTTCAATATTTAATTATTATAGTCAAAGTATGAAAACCATATTTTGGAAAAAATAACCTAACGTCATCAGCAGACAATGGAAAATTTAACTTATGTCCGAATTGTTGAATTTTTGAAAATACTTAATAGGATGTATTTCAAATATCAGATTTTGAATGAAGTATTCGCTTACGTACACATCAAGAAATCTTTCGCAGGCTAAACAACCCAGCGAAATATATTAAGCCGAGAAAAGAAAATGATTTTCATATTGGCAAGCGATCTTGATTGCGCTTACAGATGTGTACCATTTTCTCAGATGAAACTTTAAGTGTGGAAAATATTATTTCACAGTTAATAATAAAAATGCAGGTAGTTAAGGTTGTAATTAATTCTTGGAAGGGAAATTTGGCCTAATAAAAATACTCCCAAAATGAAAAGCGATGCACTGCTTACGATATGAGACGACAAAGCCTGTTTTCGCTAGGTTACCAGTTCCAAAATTGTGAAGGAAATTGGACTAGGTTCTAAAACCTGAGACTAAACATTACTTTGCGTAATTTAAGACTCCAGCTACATCCAATTAAATCGTTGAAGAATCTTATTGGTAATAATACAACACGAAGCAATCCGAGTTTTGGCTGAACTGATATGATTGCAACATTTTGCAAAACTTGGGAGCAAGTACTACAGCTTAGACGAATAAATAATAAGAATAATATATAAATTTCGATTTTTGCCTCAATTTCCAATACGTATTTCGATTACAAAATAGTCATCATCTGTATGAATAAGCTAATCGTAATGATTCTTACGAGTTTGATCGAGGAAATTCGGGCAAAAAATCGTAATTTTTTCGAAAAATTCTAGAGTTATGTTAAATACTATTCATAACACTTATGTAGTCTATATAATCAATTAACATGCAGACCTGTTTCTTGCCTTAACGAGATTTAACCGTAATTACCTTATTATTACTGACAAAAATTTTTGGTCTTGCAGAATACCCGTTAATCAAAACATACTTGAGCTCTTAATCAACAGGACACTAATGAGCTTTTTAAAAATTGTGTAAATCAATAAGAAAAATTGTGAACCGTCACGAGACACTTGGCAGATGTGAAACATCGAAGTAATTTTGTATGTTACCCTAACATGTGTAACGTAGTAAATAACACTGTATATACTATAGGTTTGCGAGATCAGTGTGGCAAAACAGATTGCGTACAGTCACTTGCGCATTACTTGCGACTACGTATAGTACATATATTCCATCATTTAGCATGGAGATGCTTCGCCACGGCCTATATCGTCAGGCCAACAATCAAGTTTACCCTCGCCTATAGATGGTTCACATCAATAGAGCTTTATAAAGTAAGTCTTTTGGAGTCAGCATCACCAAACACTGATTATCACTCCTGTATAAACTAACATTGATATCATTTTATACGATGTATTCGATGAGAAAAGGGTAAAAATTTATAGAAAATGTTTTATTCAAAATTGACAATACAATACATTTACATTCGAAATGTTGTACCTCTATTAAACAAGAAGATACACTGAACAGATACAAATAGATACATATTATACTGAATGTATGCAGACAGACCCTCTCTTAAAATGTATACCGTAGTGTAACTATGTTACATTCAATTCGTATATTAAGTTTTATACCGACGTATATTTATTTTATTTTAAGCTCCTTCTCTGTATGTTTTAACAATTTTCTCCAATCTTTATGTTTAATTCTCACCTTTGAACCTTGAACGAACTCTTCTTTCATATTCTAATAAATTCGTAGTATTAAAATTGTTATCCTTTTTAAATAAAGATTGTAAAATTTGTTGTATACTGATATTCATAAAAATTTGAACTACTATTTAGAATATTATAAAAGTGTAATATCTATATTCTGATTGATAAAAGAAAATTGATGCTTTTAAACTTTTATTTCAATTTTTTTGGAAAATTATAAACGATTTTATAAATATGAATGCTTTTCAATTTCAATTTTTATCGGAATTTATATGAAAACTTTTATTTTAAATTTGTAGTATAACTTGCTTAGTTTTTTGACTAATTTCAAATTTGATGGCACCCTTGATTTTACCGTTGTTTATGTGTATGCTATTTTTTAAATTTTTTGATTTAAAATTGAATTATTCTGGAAATATTTGCATTTTTCTTGGACTTACTATACAATGTGGTTTTGAATATAAGCTTTGCCCAAAAATTATTTCGGGGGAGTAGTTTCTAAGATATAGACCATCAAATTTCTATTTCAAGATATCAATTCAGGCAATATGTTGAAAACTTCTCAGTCGTTAAATGGTGTGCAGTTTTTTACATTCTTTGGTCAAAATTACCCTTTAAAACATGATCAAAAAATCAAAGAAAAATTTTTTTACCATTTTGGCAATTTTTTGGAGTAGTTAAAGTCAGTAATTACAGCTAAAACAGAAAAAATTATAAATACGTTAAATTGCAAAATCTATGTTTATATAAATCAATTGCTGTTCGTTTGTCTTACTAAAACTCGAGAATGGCTGGATCGATTTTGCTAATTTTGATATTGAAATATTTTTGAAAGCTTAAACGGAAGGCTTAAGCGGTGAGAAGCGTAAATAATAAGTAACGGAAAATACTAGAAACAACAAATTAATTTTCCTATACAAAATGTTCTTCGCTGTAAAACATTTGATGTTTTCTGCCTTTTTTTTATATGTGCGTTATCCCACACCAAATACCAAGTGTCCCAAAATTGTCACAGCAACGCGTGACCGTGTCCTCTAGTATTTTAATAAGTATGTATTCATTTTCTTACTATTTTTAACATACAAATTTGATTTGACAACGACTTCCATATGACAAAAAATTCCGCTACACACATATCATATTTTTTGAACTCTTAAAGAATTAATTTCAATTAATATTAATCAATTTTGTTGAGCAACACTGTACATATTTAAAGTACACACATGTGTATACCTTGTACTTACCTAATATTTTCTTCATTTAAATATAAAATTGTATATTGAAATATTTTTCGTGTTCCCATTTTCATTTCAAAAATTAAATGATGTTACATCATTAAGAGGTATCATATTTAATTAATGTAGATATAGTAACATTTTATTTTTTAAATAAGTAATGTTGGTATCTGTTTGTAGGTACAGTTGAAGGATGGTTTAGGTGGTACGAAACAAACATTGTTAATAATATTATTTTTGACTTTTGTTTGTTAGAATTTATTTTATATTAATAAAAGCGTTACGGTTATTAATTTGAGAGCATTAATAAGCGTACTTTAAACAAAATATTTGTTTATTAAAATAATAAACAAGACAGTATAATTTATTTTTATTTATGTCCGATGTGAGAATATATGACGGAATATTTAATCTAAAAAGTATAACTTAAGAACATATTTTTTTAAAATGAAGATTTGGAATTGGTATTCAGTTTAGTGGTCTGTCTGTCTATCCACGTGTCCTAGACAATGAGCACCTGCGTGGTTTGAGTAAACTGTTCTCTATTATCCTGTAAATTTATTCAGTGATATTCAGAGGAAGCTTATAATAAATCAAGTTCTCGCAGGAATCACACCTTCACGTCATCGGTTTTTATACTTTTGGATCGGATGAGACTTGAGTTGGATTTTGCTCATTAACGAACTCAAACTCACTTTTTATGTCTAGATTACGTCAAAATTTCCACTTGTTATCTTGGTGACAGAAGCACTGGCGAATGGACAGATGGTCGGACATGCAAAAATGGATTTATAAGGTTATTCTATGAACAGCTATACCAAAATTTTTCTAAGCGTTATAATCTTAACGCGTTACAAATTAAAATTAAGATATTCTAATATATTGTATTTATGTCGGGTATAAAAATATGTAGAGAGTCACGAAATTTGTCACGAACATAACACACTATGGTCTGTAAGCTGTTTGAAGTCTGTTTATTCATCAAAATA
Organism: Chrysopa pallens; assembly: GCA_020423425.1. Classification (NCBI taxonomy): domain Eukaryota; kingdom Metazoa; phylum Arthropoda; class Insecta; order Neuroptera; family Chrysopidae; genus Chrysopa; species Chrysopa pallens. Next base: position 5,097,958 of record CM035592.1, read on the forward strand.
CAATTTTTTTAAATTCAATAATTCACAAAAATAAATTGCTTGACTAATTTTTTCTCAGTAGAAAACGTATTCTGTATTCAATAAAGAATATTTTGGATCCTGCTAGAATCAAAATCAAGTTTTAAGGGTGATTATAACATATTACATAAGCACACTCCTTAATGTAATACCTATCAATTTCCGCCTATAAAATCAAAAAAAAAAAACATAACTGTGCAAATAGTATGAAATTTGTACACAATGACAAGAAAACGTAGGGTAACCTGAAATCAAATTTTGATTTCATGCTTAGGCATGTTTTTTCAAGAATGAAGTGTGCTGCTGTAATATGGGACAACACTCTTAAGACAACTCAACATATATTATATCTACGATTTAACTAACGTAGCGATTGAATTTTTTTATTGATACTCTGTAATTAATTCTAATCGTATAAAATTACTTATCGATTTCTTCAATATTTTTTTCATATAATAAATTTTAAATAATTTAATAACCAGTTTCTCGGTTTTGATATCATGAAGATTGTTTTTCACAATTTTTATCTACTTCCTTTTTATTACAAAAATTTGTCCCTCTATGACTGATGAATGAATGAACATCAAACGTATATATGTATCTAGAAATTTATTAATTCAAGGAAAAATGAGGCATATACGTAGTAATGTACTTACGTACGTGTACGAGTACCAGTACCAGTACAAGTTCGTACGAGTATTGAAGTATTATATAAATGAAGTAAAAAATATATTTTGAAAGATGATGACGATTCGTCAGTCAAATTATCTACACTTGAATTGACAATTGCTTAAGGATGGAATACATAAATATGTACAGGATGTGTGGTAACAAAATATGTGAATATTTCAATTTTTTTTTTATTTTTGTCATAAAACTTGCCATAAAGCTGATAAATATCTATTATTTTTTTTAAAACGTTTTGTTTTTTGGTGTATTTTAATTCCACTCTTTCAAATATACAAGAGCTGATGACCCACATAGGTGAAAATGACACCAGTGGCACATTGATAATTTTTATTTGAAACCGTTATTTTACTCTTTTTGCTCATCTCAAATCCAACCCCTTTCAAGTTTATAAAGTACGATGATCCACGGAAGTGATATTAACGTAATTTATGGCCAATATTGATAAAAATATTTGTAAGAAGTGGTTAACCTAAGGTTGTAACAAGACATATGACGCCACCTATCAGTGACTTGTCTAACGTTTGATTTCTATATTTAATTACCCACACGTTTACTTTAAACAGTGGTTTAGTATGGAGTAATTTGTTGTAATTTTAAAGATTTGTGTAATGCTTATTATTTTATTTAGTGAATATTAGGAATAAACCATTATGGATTCCATACCTTCAGGTAAATGTATTAATTACGAAAGAACTAAAACTTTTATATTAATTACGATTGTAAAGATATCTTGTTTAAAATACTAGGCTTAATTATTTAATTTGTTTTCTCAAAGCAAAAAAGCTTACACTTGACTGCATCCACTTGCGTCTTCTGGATCGATAAACAATTAATAAAGCAATGTACAAGCGTAAAACACACTTTATGTAATATTGGGCTTTTTTGGTTAAATTTCACTTGTGTTCTGGCCAGAGATCTGCCAGAACGTGGTTTCATACTTGGTATTCTGATTTAACTGAAAAATTTATGTATTACAAGAAGACCGTTCCTCAAACCGTCCACGAGTTTTTGATCTTTGGGCATGTACACCAAACTTTATTATAACACGCTATCGAAAGACTGTTCTTGATAATAATTTTTCAGTAAGAAATTTTATTATAAACTTTTTTAATGTCTGGTTTAATATATAAATTTTGCAAAGCTGAAATTTGTTTGCAAACTGATTGCCGCGCACCCTGTATATAAATATATTAAGCATGTATTTTTTTTTCATTGGATCTTCTAATGTTAAAAAATGTATTCAATATCTCTTCCATTTCATTTTCCAACTGAAGGATCACCTTATTTTCTTTTTTCTTTTGAGTAATTTGAACTTCCATTATTAATTAGAATTTTGTTTTCAATTGATTTGCAACAGTTTCTTGAAGCATGTGAAATAAGTGTTCAATCAAAGTGATTTCGATTTTGTTGATTTTCGATAGCTTCAACAATTTTTGTATCTTTGTTTGCATAAAGTTTTTTTAAATAACAAGTTGTTTTATACCCATCATAAATATTAAAGACATCAACAAAATTTTGGTTTGGATGTTCAAAGAATTACCTTAGGAGTCCATCCATTCCTGCTTGCATGCCCGTTCCTCTGTTCAATATGAAGATACTCTAAACAGGAGAACAGATTTCTAGCTGAGAATTGTGTATTATAGACCGAGTTAAATCTCATGAATGACTAAGATCAGTCAGTTGGGTCCAATAATCGTATGTTTTTACCAAAATAAATAAATATTTTTTGGAGTGAAAACTTCTTTAGCCTCGTTGGGAATTTTTAAGATAATAAAAATCATTGAACTTGCGACACCATAGCCGATATTTAAAGTAACAAAGGACTCCCATATTTTTTTCATAAGCTGCTTAGATTTTCCACCAATTTAACTCAAATTTAGCTAATTAAAACAAATATATTATAATACACCAAACGCAGAACTATATTAACTGCATATTTAGAAATTTTATTAATGCTAATGATTAAAAAGTAGTCCAAACATTACATTCAGTCTTTATGTTAAAACAATAATTAATAGTCAGCTTAAGCCATGAACGTTTTTCGACCCATTAGCTAACTTCAATATAGAAGTTTACTGAGTGGGATCTTAATTATGGATCTCAGACTCAAAATTTCATTGCTCATGGAAGTTGTAAATTTATTTTTTTTATATGAAAATTTATAGAAATAATATAAAAACATTACAACGAATTAAATAATGTTGATGACTTGATAAAAAATTATAAAAATTCCAGTATCAAATAATGATAGAAGAATCTCTTTCGTAAATTAATAAACATAATTCATTTGCCACGTGTTAAATGCTACGTATGAAACGTTAGACACTAACAGAAGTTCTTTAGCATATTCTTTCGTCTATAAAGTATTTGTTTGTTTTTATTACTGCATAAAATAAGAAAAAAAACTTCAAAGAAAATAAATCATAGTCCAGTAAAAAATCAAAGCAATAAGAAAAAAATTAAACTACCAATATTGGATATAGAAATATGTTTACTTAAATAAGCATACTTAAGTATGCATGAAACGTCTACACTGAAAGAGTTCGGAAAATGGGTAGGCACAATTTTCTATCTCACATAAAATTTTCACTTGAAGTAAGCTAACAATTCAAATTTTTTCGTTATAATTTCGGAAATAAAATTTTTAATTCTCACAATTTTCTATAATAAGTCTTTAAAAGCCCTAAATTTGGCGTTCTAAAATGTTACAAATGCAGCCCAGGCCGAACAGCCACTTGGTTCGTAAAAAATTTTTTGTGATACAAAGTTTGAATTTTTGCATTTCAATTTTATTTAAAAAACTCAAAAAACTAATATTTCAGTTGAAAGCTCAGTTTTCATCTGAAAAGCCGTAATTGTTATAAATGAAAATTCAGAAAATGAAAGTTTAGAAAATTTAAAAAAGTTTCATAAAGCTTGAATCTAAAAATATATTAAGCTTCTCTTCATAAGCTTCATCTAATGATAAAAATTTCAAAAGCTCAGAGTCAATTAATCTGTTCATAAAAATTTGTCGTTAACTTACTAACTTTAGATGTTTGTTGTCACGAAAAAGCGGAAAAGTATGGTAAAATTGAAGCTTTGAAAATATGAGAAAATTTCGAAACGGTTGAGTGAAAAAGTTTTTCCCAAAAAATGTATTAATTCAATCCTTATTTGACTAAATATTGATCTTAAAAATTACCGGAAATCTTGGAAAATATAAGAAAATTTTGGAAAATTAGAAAAACTTTCCAAATAAAATACTTATTTGACTGATAAATGATCTTGAAAATTATTATAAACTCAAGAAAATTTTGGAAAATTAGCAAAATTTCCCAAATAAAATAATAAAATTCCTCAAAAGCTTGAAAGCTGCCTGGTATGTGGCAGCTTTTCTACATAGTTATATAATAATATACACATAGTATTCGTATTATCATTATATATACACAATTTAGTGGCGCGCGTCGCGACGTTACTTTCTGGGGTTGTACTAATAAGTAGCTAGTCGACGTTTAAACGTCCATAACGTCGGTTGTGTCTATAGATTTTCATAAAAAAATTACGTATCACGTGGTATCATACATACATTACAATTACAATATTCGATTTTTATTTAGAAAAAAAAATTAAAATATTTTACTGCATTCTAGTAAAAACGCGTTGAATCTATTTAAATTAAAACTAATAATTCTAATAAATAAATTAACAATTAAAAGTCTTTTTAGTGTTTAATTGAAAATATTTTTAGTGTCAATTCAATTATTAAAAAGAAAAAAAAATCGCTTTTTAGTGCTAAAACGATTGTCTTTTGTTTAGTGTTAATTATTGAATAGTGTGAATTTTATAGTGCGTTTTTTTTTTTTTTTGTATTTTCTCTTTGTGGAAATTCTTTAATAAAAAAATTAAGAAAATCCTCAGCTGTGTTAGTGTGAATTCTTCTTTTTTTATTTTTCAATTTTCTTTTCCCCCCCAAAAAAAATACCTGTGTGTGTTTTATTAGTGTGAAAAATTTGCATAGTGTTTGTTTTCATTTTTTTAGTGGAAAGGAAATTTATTGCAAAGTGGTAAATGATAATTTTCTTTTTAAATTAGAATTAGCTATTTACAATGTTTTTTTCTGGAATGATTTGAAAAGTTGTTTGGGTCAATTTTGAGTTATCTTTTTGAGTTTGTAAAAAAAAAAAAATAATAATAAATGAATTCAAAATTTTTTGCTCTGTTTGTAAAATTTTCTTTCACCATTTAATTCTATCCATTAATCGAAAATGGTCCCATTAATTCCAATTGTCTTGACTCAAATTTCCAATAAAGGAAAACTCATAAGCTTTTCCGAGTATTGTTTAAATCAATTTCGATCAATTTTAAATAATTTATTTATAAATTGTTGTTGCGTTTGGAAAATTGTTGTTTGAAATGTCAATATTATTATTGTTTAGAAAATTTTCTTTTTCCGTTTTTCAATAAAGGTCACAATTAAAAGTTTTCCTATTTATGTATTAAACTTTGTAGAATATCACGTAACGTAACGCTTTATGTAATTTTCGAGAAATTCTTCAAAATAATTATTACGCTTTATGGTTTCTACATTTAAAGGGTTTTGTAGTTTTTCATTAAAATAGATTTGAATAAACTTTTTCACATTCTTGAAAATCTTTCAACCATAATTAAACGCTTTTTGGAAACAAAATTTTGAACTTTTGAAAGGAATAATGAAATGTTATCGAATTGTTTTCGAAGCTCGGTTCACTTGAAGCGAATTTTTATCCAAAATTTTCCAAAATTTTTTTAAACAAAGATACGTCTAAAAATAAAATTTATTAAGCTTATTTTCATTTTTTATTTTTTATATGAAAAAAAACATTATGACATGTTTCCGTCTGTAAGGCTATTCTCAAACTATGTAATCTTAATTCTATAGAATTTCGGTTAATAACAGTATTCGCAATGAAATTTTACAAATATAGAACCAGTTTATTTATAAAAATTTAAGCTTTAAATTTTTCCAAATAAGTTCTTGGCAATTATATAAACTTTTATTAACTTTGAAGTATTCGATAATTGAATGGAAAAAAGTTTTGGAAATTTTAAGGTTTGTGAGGAATGATGATTTCTTAATTAATTATACGATGATATATTAACTACAGTCTAAAGTTTGGAGTCCTAGACAAATAATGAATGCACTTTTAAATTTGATTTTCATAGAATTACTTCATAAGTCTTAATTTTCTGTTATCTGATTCAAAACTGAAAAGTGAAACCAAGCTAAAAGGTGTCTTCTAGATCTCAAAAACTGAGTTTATGTTCCTAAATGAGACAGTCAATTGGATTCAAAAGATCCATGGCTCTGGTTTCTTTAGAGATAGACCCAAAGTTCAGATAAAAATAGAGAGTTTGTTTCTTAAATACACACAACTTTTGTTTAAAACATTTTTGCATAAACTATTTAGATTCGCCAAAAATTGAATTGTTTATTAAAAAATATAAAAACATATTATAAGAAATAGCAAACTTATTAAAACTGTATCGACTATTTAATTATTGTATTTTATAAATGTTAATAATTATAAATAATTGATACTCAGTTATATTGTGGATATATAAACAGCTAACACTGTTAGTTGTTTTTCAAGTTTCCAAATAATCTCCATGTATGTTTTCGTTACCAATGCTTGAATTATTTACGTATAAAAATAATAAGATGAAAAAAATTAAGTGAAGCGGGTAGTAAAATATATAAATTTGTACCCCACAAACAAATATCAGTCCATAGTCCAGTAAACAAATCCCAAAAAGGGAAAAAAAAAAACAGTATAATTTCATATTTTTTTCGAATAACTCAAATTGACTTGACTCTTTAACAGTAAGTAGAAAAGACCCCAAAAAACAAAATGTTCCGAGATAGTTAAAAGTCATAAGGGTACTTTTATTCCAGGGGTAGTAACTACCCCTTCTAGATATCGATAAAGCTCATATTAAAAATAACCAGAAAGTTTCTTTTTACCAATAAAGCCTTTTGTTTTGCAAATGTAGAAAATTTTGTTTACATTGAAATAGCAATATTTTCAAAAGCCAGCTGTAATTTGAGTTGTAATTTCATCAGTTAATTTTCATCCAAATGGCGTTAAATTTCATGAAAATGACTTAAAATTTCCCTTACTTTAAGGATTTTTGAAAGCAGTTTAAAAAGTTTACGGTACATTTTTACGAGAACGTTAATTTTTTCGGGTTATTTGACATTAAATATTACACATTTTGGAAAATAAGAACCTATATTTTTTTTAAACTATATAATTTGTATAATGTTTGTCCATAAAATGTCAATTTTTCCAAACTATTTGACAAAAGCTGATGAAAAATGTGGTATTTTACAACTAAAAACCAACATTTTCTGTAGCCAATGATTTGGAAAATGTTGACTTTTTGATAAATCCTATAATGATAATTCATTCTTCTATCAATTTCTGTAGTTAATTTTAACATTCCTACGCTTTAAGGGGTAGTTACTACCCATTAGGCTAAATCACCCCTCGACAATTTTTGTTTCGTAGGGTCTTTTATACTTACTGCAAAATTTACAAATCAATCCGTACTATTCGGAAAAGCGATGAGCGGAAAGCGTTCATTGATTGGTCTATAAAGGTCCCCAGATCAGCTGCTTGCTTATCTACACCACACAAAAGGTGTATTTATTACAGTCTTTTTTTAATATTTCCTTTTCTGAATGTATATTTCTGAATTATTTAATTCGTTTAAATAAAAGGTTTTTTCTCTTATATATAATATTATAATATCATCTCGCTAACTGGTGGGAGAAGGTTTTCCCATCACCTGCTCTGATATCGATAGCACCAAATGTAGCTGTTTTTTTATATTTTTATTTCCACCAAAATTATATGAAATTTCCGTTCAATAAACATCGTTCATACTTTTTATATATTTTTCATTTAAAACTTTTTTTTATATATATATTTTATTTTCCTTGTTATATATAGAATGATTTTTAAGTATTCAAGGATCTTAGTGAATTAAGGTACAAATACCATAGAATAGTTAGACCGTAGGTTTATTTGATCACACTCTCGTCCCTTGGATTAGAACGAAGTAACCGGTTACACCAAAAAAAATTTAATTCTCATCTTGTGCTAGAAGGCATCTTTGCCTTCAGGTGATGGAGTGTTCTAAAGGAGGGTATAGAGGAATAAACAGATTAGATACAAGAAACGCAGTTGAGACTCCCTGCTAAATATAATCTGAAATATCTACTACTAGTTTGTAACTATCAAAAATATGCGTCCGCCCGTCATTGAGATAACAAAAAAAAAGGAAATAAACGAGCTGGAATTCTAGACCCAAAAGGCAGCCAAATAGATTCAATGGGTCCATGACCCAACATTTAAACCATACGATATTGAATAAAATTCTAATAAAAGAATTTCTTCAAAACAAATAACTTTTATTTAAAATATATTTTTGTCAAAAGCATACATTTATTTGCCAAAATTTCCTCTCAAATTCAGTTTATAAAAACATATGTAATTATAATTCAAATTATATAACATGTCAGGTTCATATGGGCTGCATATTTAGTGTATTTTGATGAATGTTAATGATAAAAAATAGTTTAGTCATACTTCATTTCAAAATTAACATCCCCAGCTTTCAGGTGACGAATATCTAATATTTTTGATATTTTTAGAAGCTTAATCAAAGTCAAATTAATTTTTGTTAAAAATTCGATTCAACCGTGGTTAGAATATCTCGAAAAAGTCTGTCATTTGGTGTCTATCTAACCAAGTTAGCAAATTTTGACATACTTCCTTGTTCGTAAGAAGGTGATAAAAAAATAGGACTCTGGAAGAGAAATATAAAGGTATTTGTGAAAGAAAACCTTGTTAAGAGCGAATTAAAAAATTTGTACTAATCTCAGGTCTAAGACTTTCTCAAGGTTTCTTCGAATTCTTTGCTTCTATCAACAGTCGATCGTAACTGAGCAACAATATTTTGCTCTTAGAACCTTAAGCTGTCTAAGCTCCCACTCATATTGACTCCATATTTCAATCTTGATATTAACTTCAGAGCTTCAGCTTCCAAAATATAAAATTCATCTGTACAAAATTATTTTTCTACAGTTTTTAATTTTTTTTTTGTTATAATACCTTTTCTTGTATTGTCATTCCCAAACATTAGGGTTCTTTTTTTCTCTCTCTCTGTATACTCATAAAAAATGTTTTAGTTTGATCACACAGATAATTTTCACTTGATTATATTTAATCATATAAAAAAAGAAAATGAATTGATTTGACACATAATTGTAACTGACATATATTTTTATCTTTAATTTAATTTGTAACAAAAAATATATATATTAATTATATTAATTAATTATTTTATTTTATTCGACAACTCAACAAATTATCTTTTTAGTTTTTAATTAAGAAAAAAACACGAGGCCAAATTATTATATTATTTTAAGATTTGATGACACTTAAAAAACGTATGATTTCAATCAATTTTAATATTAAAAAAAAATTTATATTAAATTGTCAGGAATCGCGATTATAATATGTAAATTTATTATTGTAAAATCATGACCCATCAATATATGTTATTCAAGAAAAAAAATATTTTTCACGATTCGAAAATCAATCGTGAAAACCAATCAATCATTGGCAATCGTGAAAATTATAAATCGTGAAAATTATAAATCGTAAAGTTTATTCAATTATTTGTATACAACTTAATAATATTTAACACGATTGAAATATTGTGTTGTTTCACATTTTAAATGTTCACGATCGAGAATACATTGTTTATTTAAAATCATAATCGTGAACTATTTTAATGTTCGTAAAAAATAGAATTCATGAAAATATTAAAATTTACTTACAAGATACGGTAAAAAAACTATTTTTAAAACTTTGTTTTGAGTCGTGAATCATGATAATCAATATTGATAAAAGCCGTTTTTTAATCGTGAAAATTTAATTATTGTTTTCCATATTTTTAAATTTATTTATTTTTTTTTTCAATTTATAAATTTTATCTCGAAATTCCGATGAATATTTTTATCAAAATTTTCCCCAAAAACTAGAACCGCGGATTTGTAGTTGTGGCAAATTTCCTTTAAGAAGTCGGCACCAACGAATACACTTTTAGCTAAAATTATGCCATAATTAAACTATTTGGGTATTAAATTTTAAAGTTTTATTTTACATTTTAGTTTTTGATTTTTGAAATCGATTCTATTTTGTAAAGTTTTCATTAAATTCAAAATGTTGGAAAAATTTTTGATTGTTTTAAAAAAATAATCGAATTTTACACATTTTCAATAGATCCGATTTCTCAACAAAAATTTGAGATGATGTTGCTTTTTTGGCAATCACTTAGAAGTTTTAATCCATTGATAAAATGGGTGCGTGTATTTATGTGCGCACCTCAGAAGTTACACTTCTTTGGCATCATTCAAAAACAATTTTTAATTACATGCAAATAATTAATAACAATAAAATAATAAAATGACTGGAAATGGATCAGTCAACACAGTCTCAATAAAGCTCTGTTTAAATTTGAATAAATAAATATATTTTTTCTCACATTAAGTGTAACCATAAATCGTATCAACAGCTTCAACCTATGAATTTTGTGTCCATAACTTCAAAGTATTTTAAATTTTCGAATTACTCTGTAAAAAGTTATTTCTAGTCATACAAAAAAAAAATATATGGGTCGATTACAAAACTTCCCTTTTTATTACTCGTCAGTAAAAATTAATATTATCATGATTTATTTTATTCCATGAATTTTTAACCAATAATTTTCGTTAATCCACGATATGAAACATATGGGAATTTTCCCATACGTTAAACAAAAAATGTATTTAACATGAAGAAAAATGAATTACTTCAACTAAAACGAATTAAAAAATTAATAAATTTCCATTCATTAAGCATTAAATATGCAAAAATACGTTACTAAAAACGTATTATAATATAATTAAAATTATTTTAGCATATAATACATTTTTTATATGTACATTACAGAAGTGATGTGAAAATTATTTAACATAATTTTATTAAATATTTAATAAAATAAACAAATCAATATTATCATATTTATAACGCATCATCGATAACTTACAAATACTAATAAAAAAATAAAAATATTATTATTATAATATTATTAATAAAGTTTAATTTAGTCTATCTAGTATATATATATATATAGTCTATAAAAACAGACTCACTATGTCAATCAATATTTAATAATAATTTAATATGGTATAGTAGATAACCATACGATTGGACAGTGTGTTTATACGAAGTATATATTTATTGACAGCTATTTTGGTTAAATCAAATGTCATATTATGTGATATTATTAATAAGGACAGACTCATATCACATGAATATATATAGGAAATTTAATTGTATACCAACAAAAAAAAACTGTGCATGATAGGGGTAGTCGGGGCTAGTGTCCAGGGTGGCAAATTTTTAGGGGCGAAAAAATTCAGAGAGTGATAAGAGGAATTTTTCCGCGATATACAAAATGCTTTGACAATTATCATAATGTCAAAAACTTCTAATTATAATAAACAAATTTTCCATCTAACTTGGATGAAAGAGGTTGTCATCAGATATCGGCGTTTTAAACTATTTCTAACCATATCCATATGATGTATTCATGTTAGGCCCACATAACTTTTGAACGGTTAGATCGATCGAATTGTATATTTGCGGCGTTCTAGAATATTCTAAGAGGTTTTGGTCGATTGGCTGAAAGTGCTATTTAAAAATGATATTATATTAAAAACTTGACTCATTTTATGTAAAATTTCGGTAATGGGATGTGAGTCTTGCACAGTGCCCAGGGGCTGCGATAAGGTCAAATCTGGCTCTGTATGTAGTACACATGCGATAGAAGTGAAACTTCAAGATAAGGAGACACATACAGAATTTCAGGAGTTCGATAATTGTAGGGTTTATTATTGATGATTTATACCAAGTTTTAAATTATGATACATTCTCATAAATATTACATATATTACACTTATCCAGGCTCTGAATTTGAATTTTCAACCTGTGTTTTAATTAAACTAATGAAATATTAATGTAAACAATTTACGTTATTTGTCAAATCATAGTTAAAGATGCGCTCTCATCAGCGTCACACAAAATTCACAGGTTCAAGCTATTGTTTATGTTACACTTAATGTAAGAAAGTATATATTTATAATTTAATTTGTTCAAATTTAAACTGAACTTTATCAGACTATGTTAACTGATCCTTCTCCAATCCTTTTATTATTTTATTGTTATTAATTATTTGTGCATGCAATTAAAAATGGTTTTTTAATACCAAAGAAGTATAACTTCTGGTGCGCGTACATTATGTACCCATTTTTTTTAGTATTTTATCAAATAAATTTCCATGCTGGTCTATCAAATCGTCATCAGAATTCAATATCTCACATTGATTTAAAATCATATGAAAGTAAAATAAATATTTCACTTTTTTATAATATAATTCGATATTCGATTGTAATAATTTTTTATGATTTCCACAACAAAACATTTCTGTTCGTAAATATAAATAAAAAATAGAATACAATTCAATAAATTTTCTACGGAATATAAATTTTTCTTATTATATACATGTGATAATCTGTTTAGTCGTAGGTATTATCCCCCGTTTTTTTTATAGGCATTTGGTGAATAGATTTCACACTTAAAATAACTTGTATTGTTTAAAGCTTAGCAACTTTTTAGACAGAGTTTTGTTTTTGTTTCGAAATAGGTTACAGTCTTTTAACTTGAAATCCATTAAAAATTGATAGTATTGTAAATACTATCAATATCATTGACATGTGGTTTTTTGTACCTCTGTTACAGGTACAAATGTGTAGATTTTTTACCATATAATCTGACAATTCTTCTGTTTTTTAATTTTAAAATAATAAGTAATATAATAAAAAGAGATAGATCGAGCTTTGTGTCTGCAGTATAAAAGAAATTTATTGATGATTTTTCCATATTTATTAGAAGAAATTTAGCGCTGAGCTTCTTAGAAAGACGAAATAGATAGACGAACATTATTTGTTTGCTGAGTAACCGACAATGCACTTCACACAGTTGTATTGAAATAGATTTATTGCTTTTGAAGTATCAATACAGCTAGGAATATCATTTATCGATTTCTGTAATTGTACAGTTTTTATTTAAAATTTTATATGAATTTTATCTGACTATTAATTATATTTTAAATCCTTCATCGAAAAACTTCAACAGTGATAATCGATAGGCATTTGATCATTAGTATCAGGTGTCTGCTATGATTGATTAAAAAAGAATTAATAAACATTGAATTGAAAACGAACGTCACCATTCATGTTTACTAAAAATTTACCAAAATCTAATAATAATTAGATTTTGATAAATTTTATAGTTTTAAGTTTTTTTTTGGGTTTAAAATAAATAAGATTTTTGTTAAAATAGATCAAAGTTTTGAAAATAGATTATATATTTATGAAATTATAAAATAAAGTTTCTATAATTTTGATTTTTTCCTATCTCAACCAATTATTTATAACTTATAATGGATACAAAACTACAGATATCTCAAGTATAGTAATTTCTATTTTGTGGAATCTTTCAAAACTGTTATAAAAATTTTCTAAAAAACATAAATAAATAACTAAATAAAGTTGTAAATCTGAAATCTATGTACAAAAGGATTACATAAGTAGAACAAGTTTTTTTAATCAAAGATATTAAAATTCTTTATAGATTTCAAAATAATTATAAAAATCGTAAATTTCTCCGAAAAAAAACGGATAAACTCTTTAGTTAGATTGTGGAGGTGAATCTGAAGATCTATGCGTAAATAATTTTTGTATTTTCTCCTTTTATATTTGTTAAGAGTTCAAAGTATTCACTCTTGGAGTACATTTTATAAAATAAAATCAGGAAAAAAATTAACTAGCATTAAAACACAAATTTTAAACTTTACTTCTAGATGTGCTTTCGATCATTATTTTTGAAAAAAAAATTAATTTAAGGTATTAAGAATATTATTTTATTCATATTTCATGCATCTTTTTTATATAAAAATGAATCACTATGCGTCAATCTCGAGAACAGCTGAACCGATCTTCCTAATTCTTTTTTAAAAATATTACTTGAAGTATAAGTATTGTTTTTACGCAGAGAATAATTTATAAAATTGCCTGAAAAAGTCTAAAAACAATACTTTTCTATACTCCCATACAAGCAATTCGTAATAATACTTAAAAGTCAATTTGAACTTTAATACCATACTATAAAGTTCAAATGTTCGTGGACAGGTGCCGGGAAGGCGAAACAATTGAGAGACGTCAGTTTATAATATAAAAATAAGTTGCTAAGCGCAAAAATCATCAACGGCTGAACCAATCCAGCAAATTTTTTTGCGTTATACTCCAAGGTTTTTATCGCGACGAAAATTAAAAAAATTGGTTAGATAATTGTAAAAATTACTATTTAGCAAATTACTTTTCTCAATATTTGAATACTTTATTTGCGCGTGGATTGCCTTGGTTTCGAATCCTGTTTAGCGAATTCGACAGAGGATTCCCAGTTCGTCGAAGGTCATCAAATTTTACCGGAATGCTAGACCTATGTATGATCAGAAAAATAACCGTCATCTGCTACGAAATTTCGAAGGAATCAAAGCTGAAGGCCGGCTCGGGAGGGATACCGGGTGGCCCATGCCAATGTGTAGTCTGATTGTGATCATGTTACGATGTTTAACTTTGAATATCTTCTTTAATTGTTCGATAATCTGTGTTGAACCTCTATCAGAATCATTCTTTATGACTTCCGGATTTATATACTTCAAATTCATAACTTTATCAAACAACTGTAATATTCAACTGACCTAGTCAAGATAGGCTCACGTTGTTGTGATAGAAATTAGAAAAAATCTGTATACAAACTGAAAAATTATTTCGTGCTATTTATTAAATTTTTTATTTACATTATATTTTTTTTGCCGCATACAATGAATTTTCTTAAAGCAACAACCTTCAAAACTTTACAAAAATAACTTCAGAATAAAGTCATTATATCAACCACTTGTATGTACATGAAATAAATACATTTCATACAATTGTAAACCAGCATGTGATTCAGTTTGTAAAATAAAGCTTTTATTCGGTTTTGTTTATAAAGCTCATACAAAAGCCATCTATATTTATATTTAATAGTTGTTGATAACATCAATAATACTGTTGTAAAAAAAAATTGTATACACAACTTAAAAATAATACTAAAACTTCTTCTGGTATTTTCCAAGAAAGTGAACTTGTATGTGAAGCTTTTAGAGAGTATAAAATTAGAAAATATACTTACAGGTAGAAAAATTGGGTTACAATAAATATGTGACAAGTAAACGGTGAAAATTTTTGCAAAAACCTTTTTTTAAGTAAAAACATTGTCGGACATTTTGGTGATGTAATATTGGTATATAATATTGAGAATTCGTTTCGATTATGATATCCGTGCCACCATGATTTTTTTATGAATTTTGGCAAAACAAGCCAAAATAAGACGAAAATGAATATCAATTTTCGAGTTTTCACCTATTTTGCGAATTATTCATGAGTAATTTAATCACAGACTGAGAGGTCAAAAACCCACCCGATCCGTACGAACTACACCTCAAAAATCCATTTTCAACTGTTTATGGCGTACATGTATTTTTAATAGTTGTATTAAATATAGAAATGTTGATTTTTGTTAAACGAATTAAATTTCGATTATTTGTGCTTGAATTGTGTTTAAATTAAAGTCATAATTAAATCTTGTGACATGTTTTAAATTGTGCTATTTATGTGACATAAACACGATAAATTCTAAAATAAAAATGTTAAAAACTCAAAAAATAGGTGAAAACTTGAAAATTGGTATTCTTAATTATCATCTTATTTTGGCTTGTTATATGATTCACTTTTATTGCCAGTATGTGTATATAATATGTATTTATTGTAACTATGTTGTGAAGCAAATACTTTATAAAAAGCATTGAGCTTAACTCTAATCTCAAAATCATTGAAGGCAGCAGGTAGAAACAAGATGGTACCTATGACATAAAATATTACATACAAAATTCGACTATATCGTATTATTTTTCAAAAATCCATTTTTATTTTCCATAAATATTTGTTTAAATACTTTATGATATCAATTTTGAAAAATTGAAAAAATAAAAATTTATTTGAATGAAACAATTGGATTTTCTTACGCTCATTTCTCATTTTTATCTTATTTCGATTATTTCGAGAAACAAACAATTATTATGATAAGTTTAGATTTGGAAATTAAATTAAATAAATGAAAATAACAAGTAACAGAGCAGATTGTTTAGATACTCGACATATGATTTAATTTCATTGTTTGAACTAAACTTAATTATTAATTCATAAAATACTATAAATATCCAGTCTATACAATTATATATACTTGTATAGTAAAATGTATTGTAAGAATATGTGATAATGAGCAAAATTTTTGAAAGCATCAATCATTTATCAAAAAAATATTTCAAACAAAAGTTGTACCTTTCAAATAAATAAATATTTTTTGTATTTGAACTTTTCTTCTATCTTTTATAGTTTAAGAGTTAAGTCAAGGATCCATCGGACCCAACGACCGATTTTGTGTCTTCACAAAATTAAACATACTTTTTATGTTAAGAATGCGTCTCCAAAATTTCAGCTCGCTATCACTTTTCGCTTTGGTATTGTCGTGATGACAGATGGACTACCGGAAATGGACTTCTCAGGTGTTGTCTATGAACACCTATATCAAAATTTTATTTATGCGGTCAATATTTGATAGCGTTACAAACTTTAGGCTAAAATTAATATACTCTAACATATTATGTATGTCGAGTATAACAAGGATATTTTTATGAAGACTCAAAATTTCCTATTTCCAAGTCAATTATTACGTCATCCATAACATTTTTATATTTCTACATTTTACATACCTGAAATAGAAAGTTCGTGCTTTCTAATTAAACGAAACCTTTATCGTTTTAAAAAAAAATGCATTTAATAAAATTTTTGTACATAATTTTTCTAACACACAATTATCAGGTCTTAATAATAATAATATACTTATGGTCGCCGATTCGACGTTCAGTTATATAATACTTACCTGACTAATGTCTACGTCTACACCAAGCAGTCAGTATACGACAAGTTATTTAACATTAATTATTAACATGCGACAAATATTAAAAAGCAGTCTACAATTTTATTTCAGTTTTTGTGTTTTATGGCTGCAAATCATAAAAACAATTATTATTATATAAGGTAAATGTGTTATTTGTCGTACAAAATGAGTTATTCAATATGGAATTACTATGGAAAATTAAGAGTTCAGAGCTGTAATAAATATGGATAATTAATAATTTTATTCAAATAATATATAGTTCTATAACAGCAACTAGATGTCACCGTTGGAACCTTTCAATATGCTTTTAATACAAGATTCAAACTAAACTCTTCAACTCGATCAAACTTAATTTAAAATTAAAAGTTCAGAGTTATAATAAGTAAGGGCAATCAATACTTTTTTTTGTGTCATTTTTTCAAATAATATATAGTTCCAAAATATCCACTAGATGTAACCGTTCGAACCTTTCAATATGCTTTCAATCCATCCTGTAAATTATGGAGGAATCCAACCTGTAAAGGAAGAAGGACCATCTTGTATGGGGGGATCAGTTGAAAAAGTTGTCATCTGTAAACAGCAAATTATAATTCGAAGATTCACCGAAATGGCGCTTGTGTAGCTAATTTGATAAAAGAAGAAATAAACGAAGATAAACGAAATCTTTCCGCTTGCTACTATGGTGCCACCTTATTAGGACACATTTTATAACTTGTTCTTTAGTAAAATTAATCATTTTAATGTATAAACTAGCGATAAATAAATGTTTTATAATTATTACCATTCAGTGTACATAATATATTAATTTAGTAAAGGTACGGTGACATTGAACTCGAAAATTCTAACACAAACAATAAACAATTTTTCTAAACTAGAATTGTTCGAAACGAGGTTGGTAATGTGTCAACGTATATCGAAAGCAGCATGCGAGGATGCAATATACATTTAAATAATATATGGTTCAGTTTATTGTTTATAATAATAATAATAATAATATAAATATTAAAACCTCTATTATAGCAGGTAGTACTTACTACCTGAAAAGGTTATTATCGTTAAGTTGCGCGTTAGTGATTGAGGTTCGTTATAATTCGTTCGTTACCATTGAAGATCGTTGATAACATGGCCGTTGTATGTGTAATAATATAACGGTTTTCTGTAATAATCGTAATATATTTTTTATATGATTAAAATTATTATGATTTTATTGTACCTGTGCAATAAAAAATCATGGGTATGTAGGAGAATTGTCAAGGACCACTGTGAATGGAACTGAATCCTAAATAAGGTTTGAATATTTCTCAGGAATTACTCCTGCAATCGTTCAAAGGATACTACTAATTAGTTTATTACTAATCTGATAATTAAAGCATGACGCCAGAGAATGGGAAGGACACAAACTTGCAAAAAAGACACGCCACTTCACGCTCAAATCAATAGCGTGGCCCCTCATAACTGGGTACTGGATCATTTGTATTTAAAATTTAAAAATTATTTCTGTAGATAATCGCTCTGCTTAGGAACCGCCGTCGAGGGTTCTTTCAGATTTTAATTTTACACATTTCGGGTCAATGTTGCTGTATTACTGCCTGAAGAAAAAATCTTAGAGTGAGTTTCTCGATTTCTCGATTTCTCGATTTCTTACCCCGAAACTTTTGCCTGGAGTTTTTTCCAAATTTATTAAAATTTTTTACTTAAACGTGTTTTAACAAAGTGAAAAATTGAATTTTCGAAAAACCCTCGATTTTCGTCGGCGAAAGCAATTTTTCCTAGGGGTTTCCTCAAGCAAGCGATTATCTACAGTAAGAAATTGTATTTGTCATTTTCGGATAATCCAGAACCTAGTTATGAGGAGCCACGCTGATGATTTGAGTGTGATGCAAATGGCGTGTCTTTTTTGCAAGTATGTGACCCTCCCATTCTCTTGTGTCACGCTCAAATCTTCAAATTAGTAAAATGTACCTCCCATATCTAAATCTGACGCGCTCGGTTAAGCCTAATTATTGATTTTTTTTACTGATTGGCTACCCTATTCGTGCGGCACCATATCAAGGACTGAGATTTGGTGGAAGTACTCAACAAGAGGTAAGGTATCTCTCATGTATTAACCTAACTCATTCGGATAAATCAAAAATTCCACGCTCGGCCTCCCCTACCACTAAATTAATGTATCATTCGTTTTATTAAATTGATTTTGACAGTGTCGTCAATAAATACTCACAAAAATGTGCCTTTTTAAGCACGAATCGACCTAAATACGAATTTTTGGTAGAATTTCGTATTTTTTATGATTGTTGTATAAAAGGGGTTTTCATTATAATTTGTGTGACAAGTTTTTCCTCTTCGAAAATTCTAAAAAGTGTGCCGTTATCTATTTTCGAGCCTCTAAAATTTTCAATGGCAGGTCAAGCTTCAAATTGATCGATATCTGTATTTATTTTATTGGAAACGTACAATTCAATGATTTTTTTCAGTTAATTTCATTTTTAGATTGGTGATAAGAAAAATATATTTGTTGCAATTAACTCATAATAGTTTTAAGGCCAATGTTTAAAGATAAATGAAGTGATATATGTCAAAATTGAACATAAAACTACAGAAACCAAAAATTTATTTTACAATTTATATTTTTATAGCATACTAAATATAGAACTACAGCTCATATAGCTTGTATAGCAGCTCTTAGCTCGTAGCGTGTATTTTATTATTTTTAAAAAGATTTATAACATATATAATATTTTTTCTAAGATTTCTAATGTACAGGATATCACACCACCTATACACACTGTGTACCATATAATTAAAGTGTTGTGTAACAACATTATATACCTTATTCTCATGAAATTATATGTATAGGTATGTTAATAGATATTGTATTATTTTATAGATAGCTTTAAACTGACGGATAATTAACATAAAAAAGGATCTATATATAAGAAATACAATAATTCTTAAATTCTATGTAAAATCAAAGCCTAAATAGAAGAAGTTTGTGAACCCTCAGATATTTGCGTACATACATGTCAATAAAATTTCATCAAAAATTAAACTACCAAATTGATTTCGAAAGTTACATTGGAACAACATAGTAATATAGTTACAGCCAAACGGAATATAACGTGATATTCAACAGTTCATGAGAGGTCGACTACAGTCTAATATAAAAAGACATAAACATTACATAAAGAGCTTATAAATCTTCGTCCGACATCAAGATAGCTCAAATGTGACAGCAGTTAAAGTTTGTAAATTAATATAAAAGAGCAAATTTTGTGTCGACATCAATGGATTAATTTTCATAATAAAATTCTATACATAATTTTTATACTTTATGGTTAATTATAGGGATTTTAATATAAGAATTAAAAATAAAATACAAATGCCATGATATTATTTTGATTAGTTTCAAATGTGCTGTCATTTAGTTACTGTTTTGTCTTCACGCATTTCCTGAATAACAATCACATTTTATTTAAACTATTTATACCTATTATATTATCCTTTCCTTTAAACTATATTAGTTCTATTTAATTAATACATATTTATGACTAGCTTTTACTCGAGGTTTAGTACGCGTCTAATTCAATTTATAAAAACTATATTTTTCAAATAAAATATTACCAAACAGGTAAAAAGTTTATAAGTTTTTTAGCAATTTAAAAAATTTAAATGAGTGTTGGAAATATCGTTTACAATTTATTGTCGTCCTTAAATTTCAAGATTTTATAGATTTTTGGAAAAGATTTCACAACAAATACGAAACTTATCGTTAAATGAATATTATTTTTGAAATCTACAAGTCAAATTACTCATGTAAACATAATTTTATCCAGTTGTCTTCGAATAAATTTGAAAATTTTTTTTTTAAAAATGAGAAATAAGAGTAATAATGACTCTAATTTCAATACATTTATGTTCATAAATATAGTTTGAGCTGTAGATTTGAAAAATAACATTCATTTACGATTGAGCACTGAGTTTATGGAGATATCGCTTGAAATCTGATCTGGAGATCGAAATCCCGGATCAATTTAAAGTGATAGGTAAAAAACTAGCCATCCAACATAAAAAAGTGTTATTTTTGGGTTTTCCTAGACTTTAATTTTCATAGCAAACCAAAAAAACGCAATATGCATTTCTTTGACCATTTCTTACCTATTTACAGAATTGCGTAAAATTTATGAAAAGACAAATTCGCAATATTCTATATTCCTAATCAATGCCCGTTTACTCGTAATCAGAACCCAAGGAACGCAATTTTTCAGCCGTTTTTTTCCATAATCTTAAGAGTGCCCTAAAATATGCATTAAAGTACCCTTCAAAAATCTCCACAATCTAATATCGTCGAAAAATAATTTTGAAAAATTATTTTGTTTAATTAAAAACTGATTTTGAACTGGATTTGTTTTATTGCAAAATAATTTTAGACTCTTAAAATATAAATACAACATTATCGTTGTAAGCTCAAGCTTTATAGTCAATAAAAACCAATATTCAATACCGATAAATACCTGGTTCGAAAAGGACAGCTTTATAACAAATATGTTCCAGGATAAATAAAAAAAAGTTTGTAAACTATTTTAACTTTTTTTTTAGAGAAAATACCCTTAAGGTGTATCCAATACACACACAAAAAGTAGAATAACTATTAACTTTTTGGTTCAAACACTTCGATTCGATCATCTAGTTTTTTATCCTTCTACTTACACAGTTCTTTCGATATACCCCCATTCTCATCGCGTCAGTTGTAATACGACGCATTTGTTTTACGCTATTTCGTGTATTTATGTTTGATTAGAGAAGGGTGAACGTTTAATTTTAGCATGAAACGCGTTTCTATATTATTTTCTATATATACGAACCAAATTCTCGTTCAAAGTAGTACCACTTTTCGAACAGTTTCAATACGACCATATGTTCCAATCGAAGGGTATTTCTTTTTTCTCAGGAAGCATTTCATAGTTGAGGTTAGCTTGAAAGAAACAACGGGCACTATTTACAGGACCAAGTGTAGTCAAAGGCGTGAAAAAATGACTATTTTATATATATATATTTTTTTTTGGATGTAATTAAATTACTTTCGAGCCAAATCTATCGATATCGAAAGTATTGTGATGCTGGAGTCCAAATTTTTTATATATATCGACGTTTTGGGTATTTATGTACCACGCATAGGAACGCGCATAGGAACGCGAAAAGTAGATATTTTAGTGATGATCCTATTTTGAGATTTATTTCATCTACGAAATACGAAGCTCCAAAAATTACATCTTTTTTTAACTTAAATCCTAATAAATAGTGAACCGTTTATCCGATTTTGATGAAATTGTATTACCTGTGTAAAAATCGATTACTTGTGTAAAAATCGATTGTTTTTGGAAAATTAATGACAAATCTAAAATTGGAACTAAAAAAACATGAAAAATAGCCAACTGTGAAAGAATATTTTATGTTATAAAACTGTAAAAATGATTTTTTCTCACTAATATCCAAATTTTAACATAGTTTGTCAAGCCGTTTCCTAGATATTTAAGTAATTAAATTTGATACTTGTTATTTTCACTTAAATTTGAATTTATTATAAATCATTCATCCGATTTTGATGAAATTTTATATGTACACTTATGTTATAGACTTAAATCATGTGAGTTTTATTGAAATCGATTATTCTGGTTATTGAAAAAAAAATGTAATACTGTTAAACAATATTGCAAAACACAATAATTCAGCTTAGTAAGCTTACTGTTACATTACATTTTAGTTTTCGAGAAAAACGATACAAATGATCTCGAAAACTATTGGTCGAAATGCCTTGAAAATTTACAGAGAATATTTTCAAGGTATCGTTTATTTCGATTTTCAAAAACACACAATGCCTTAAAATACAAGTTTTACCGAACCCTTTACTTGACCGCGTAAAATCGCAATTTTATATAATTTTTCGAATAAGTAATATTATAAACTGAAGTCATGATTTTTTCGAAAATACTACACTTAATGCCTTAAAAATAGTGACGTTTGGTGTCGACTTTTAGAATATAATTGCTCTTAATCAAACTAATCAAAAAAATTTCAAATTTATAATAATTATTACTAATTTATTTATTTTCTTTTGATATTATTTAACCATTTTTAATGTCTTGTCCGCTGGGTGCTACCTAATACGAAAACTATAACCATAGTCGTTATCGAATGATAATCGATCATTTGATTAAATAATGGTTACAAAATGTCCCCTACATTAAACTAAAATTTATACTTGAGCAATTTTGTTTATCAATTTTTATTTTCAGTACCTTGTTTACTAAATTCTTTCTCTCTTCATGAGAATTCTAAAAAATAGACCAAAACAAAAATATTGGGAAAAAATTTGTTATAACTATGAATATATTTTCAAACATAACTTTTTTTCTGTATTCCCTAAGGACATGTGTTCTATAGTAATTTATATGTATACATATAGTTCTTAGTTCTGGCAAATTTGAATGAACAAGTTTAGATTGATTTGGTCCCAAATAGAAAATGATTTTTCATTTCAAATAAT
The DNA here is from genome assembly GCA_020423425.1 of Chrysopa pallens. Taxonomy (NCBI): domain Eukaryota; kingdom Metazoa; phylum Arthropoda; class Insecta; order Neuroptera; family Chrysopidae; genus Chrysopa; species Chrysopa pallens. The sequence continues at coordinate 5,121,409 of CM035592.1, forward strand.
ATACCTGTATATACATTTTTATGTTTGTGGTGTTTTGCATCTTCACATTAAAATTTGAATAGATTTTGATTGGTAATTGATTGAGACGTGCCATTGAATTCAAATCTTAACTTGCAATACTGGATAATGTTTTTAAAGTATATAATGTAATAACTTTATTGTTAAAGAAAATTTTAATAAGTGGGGCGTTATCTTCCCCACAATATTTTGGCATATTCCCGTTTGTTCTTCTTAATATGCAAAAACCATTATATTATTCCGTCAACTTCAAGTTCTTCTGTTAATACGAGGTCTATTTTAGGCCATTGATTTTATTGGTTTCTATGTTACATCGATTTGACAACTAACTGTATATCTTGGCAGATCCTGTTATTGCGAGACTTGATGGTCAAGGAATTGATCAATCAAACTCAATTCTTGTAAATTCGTGTTCTGGTTAAGAGCTGGTCATACGCTCCATTCCATTTTTGTCCTAAATGGTGTGCCCAATTTTCTCTTATTTCCTTTCTCTTCCGAGCTCGTAATTTTTCAGGTTTTTAGAAATTTTTTAACAAGAATACGAAACTCAAATGTTAGTTTATTTGTATTTTTCTAGAAGTACTGTTTTCAGAAATCAACAGGACTCAAATTGAACAAAAATGAACCCGTTTGGAATGATTTTTTGTGTGTGAAAAGATTCTATAAGGATAAAAGGATAAAGAGTCTTAGTATTTTAAAAAAGAAATCTCCAGTAGGCGCAGAATATACCGGATCTCATTCATACAACAAAAGTTGTTAAAAATATCTAAACATGCAGAATCTGACAATCGCACACAAATTAAAACAATTCACTTGTATAAAAATGAATTTGAAGCAAGAAGCTTATATATATTGGCCATTTAAATTTTTTTTATATCATATATTCTCTCAAAATAGGAGGCAGGCCGTAAAAAATGAACAAAGAATTAACCTAGCAACATCCCTTTTTGCATTAATTTAGCGGTCGTCAATTAATACATATTTAAGTACTTCAAGCACCTGCATTAAAAGACCTTTAACACGAAAATGCAATTATCTATAATTTATTAAATGGTTACCCCTCGTTCTCCCCCATTCCCACCTCGTTCCCCACACAAAATTTTTAATATATATTAGTACAGTACAGTACAGTAATGTTTTTGTGTGTAAAGTGGTTTCACCATTTTTGACATTTTTATTATCCAACTTTTACAATATTATTATTATTATTATTATTATTACTGACCGACCGTAAAACAAGTCATTTCTACCTGCGTTCCTTGCTTGCTTGTATGCTTGTACAATGATTTATATATAAAGTCCTTAGGGATGTAATCACATTATTGAAGAGGATAAAATTTATAATATAATAATTTTTGTTGTTGCTTTTTTTATTATATATTTCTATGGTTTTGTTCAAGTGAATTATGGTTTCAAATCACATAACATACGGAAATCGTATAAGATGGTTATTTATTCAATTATTATTTTGTGGTTTAATTAAAACTTGCATCGTCTGTGACCGAAATTCGATAATCATTCAAATATTTTTACTAATCTTACTTTATGTAAATAGTTTTAATTATATTAGTGAAAAAAAATCAGTTTGGTAACGTCAAAATATGGTTTATTAAATTTCTTGATCTTATTATTTATTCATGTTCTCCTATTATTAAATTTTTTCAAATACTAATAAAAAATGATTGATTATTTTGTTAAATAACAGAGGATAGATAATTTTTTGTTCTCCGAGGAAAATTTAGCTATACTTTTGATTTTCTCATATTTTGGGGTTACTGAACACGAACTTGAAGATTGACGGCTAAACATTGGCCCAAAACTATGACTTCTGGATCTTTTCTGACTAAATTTTGGTAACTTTTGGTTCTTTTTATATCTTTGACTATCATTACGGTACATTAGCGCCGGTTCACGTAGAATTATATTTTCAAAATTTAAAATACCTTATCGGGAAAAGAAAACCATTTAATTTTAGATAATTTAAAAAAGCATTCATAAAATACTATCAATATCCAGTCTATACAGTTATATATACAAGTATAATAAAAATATGTATTGTAATTACCTATATGTGATAATTATCTAAATTTGAGCTTAAATTGTGGCAAATCTTTTAGCGGGAAAAATTTTGTTTTTTTCTCTCTTTTATATTATAGTTTAAGAGTAAGGTCAGAGATCCAGGCTGAAGATCACAGATTTTGCTCATTCACAAACTTAAACTCACTCAATTAATGTTTAGTACACCTGAAAATAGATTAATTAGGTGTTTCTATAAACACGTATACCAAAATTTTGTTTCAGTCAATAATATAAGGCAGCGTTACAAACCTAAAACTAAAATTAATACACTCTGTATGTCGGGTATACAAATTCGATTTAGTAAATTTGATATTAACATGCTTTTAAAAATTTAAAATAATTACAATATCCAACATTAATATATTTTAGTTATAGTTGTTTCTTCTCCAGAGACTCTTTGATTTTTTAATACGAAATTCTAGAACTAGGGAACATTTTAAAATTGCTCAACCCTAGCCCCATATTATATACATATTTTTTTTTGTTCCTTATGTATTTGATTATGTATGCATTATAAAACATAAAATATGACGTCATACGTAAGTTTTAGAAACAATGTCGACAACGACATAAATGAATGAACCTTAGGGAAAATATGTCTATGTACAGATAGATAGATACTTACTTGTTCTAGAATACATCGAATACACACAATATGTGTACGAGACTGTATATGCATATTCCCTTTTTTCTTTCTTTCTCAATATATTATATGTGTTCCTTTTTATTCCCGGTTTCGTTTTTTTTTCTTTTCTCTTCCCTATATAATAATAGTTAATTCCGTTCACTACGTATGTTCGTTGACTTTTCTTGAATAATGTATTTTATTTTCTTCTCAATGGTATACTACAGTGTAATTATAAATGAATCAACTGCAAAGAAAAAAATTAAGTTATTGGTTTCCAGTCATTTTTACGACTATGTTTTTTTTTACTTGCAAGATATTTCTATCGATATCGGAAGTATTGTGTTCGTTATTGTAAAAAAACAATGTGTATGTGTGTACTTATGTATACGCATTAGAAGTTATACTTCTTTGGCTTTTGAAAAATAATTAAATATTTATTAAAAAATAATTAACTCTCAAGTAATATTTCTAAATATAATTCAAAATTAACGTCTAATATTTTAAAACACTCTCAAAGTTTTTACACAGTTTTTTGCAACTGACAAATTTCTATAAAAAATATATATAATTATTCAAAATTGATTAGGTTATTAATAAAATAATATATTTCACATCAACTGGCTGTTTATTGAATTTAAAATTAACAACACTTTTTGTTAGATACCTTGCGTTCAATCTCAATATACTATGTACCATACTTATAGTAAGTATTGTATATTGAGTTTCCATATCAATAAGTTAACTTAGTCATTTAAACAAATATATATTATTAATTCGATTATGTACCCAACTTTATTATGTCGAGCCCTCACTGCTTACTAATTCACTGTCATCGAAACGCGCCTAAAGAAGTATAACTTCAAAAATAAAAAATTTCCTTGCACTTGTACAATTTTTGATTACTATTTTCGGTAAATTATTGGTATCAAACAAAATTTATGACCATTATTTCAAAAGAATTCAATCAGTTAGATTCATTTCTATTGAATACTACTGTATAAACTTTCTTTTTGCTCATTGCCTAGTATAATATAAAAGTTACAGATTCAAGATGAAAGAAGCTACACGTTTTTTTCAAGGGTTATAATGATCGATTATATATAATTTCCCAATCATTTGCGATTGGTTTCATTTTTATTATTTATTTTGTTCCTTTTATTTTTGTTTGATTAATTATTGATTTATTCATCTGTAAGAAAAGTTTTTATATTGAATTTGAATCGTGCTTCGGTTTCTCTATATAACCAATATTTAAAATAATTAATATCTGTAAACAGGAAATTTTATATTAAAAAAGTATTCTGAAAGTTTACGAACTCAAGACATTTTGATTAAATATTTATTTAAATTTCATTTTTATGTAAAGTAAAGAATCCTATGTTATTTTCAATTTAATTCCGTTTCTAGAAAATAACGTAAAATTGTTATTAAGCTTATTGGACCTGGGACTCGATTCACTATATCGTGCCACGAAAGATTGGTCAGCTGTTTGTCCGGCCGCCGGGTTTTCTCCCCAGTGAAAGATGATGTATCTCAGGAGCGTACGATCTTCAACATGGGAAGGTTTGAAATAAATTCCCTTTTACCTTTTTAAATTACCTTTTTAAATTACTCTAAATTAACTTTTTAAGTTCATTCTTTGGACCTGGTACAAAATGCACTGTATCATTTCGTGACCACGACTTATATAAGGAAATTTTGGCAAGTACTTCAGCCTCCTAATTTATTCCCCAATTAAAGATAATGTAGTCAGGGGTAGTACGATCTTGGACATGGTAAGGCTTGAAAGAAAATTCCATCAAATCAGACATCCAACCTAGAACTGTCGCATGAAATCTCAGCACGTTTGGCTGATCCAATCTTCTAATGGTAATCATATTCTTTTATCGATTGATTTAATCAATTCAAAGCGAAATCTCAGATTATAATCATTCAATCGTTGAATAATTGCTATTTTTGGTTTTCTAAGACTTTAGTTACCCCAGAAGATAACCAAGCAAATTTTTTGATTAATTTTAAAGGTTACCACAAATGAAACAATCCACCCGCTAAAAGGTACTAGCTACATAATTGACTCCCATCCTCTATTATTCCTCAAATATTTTCACGGCAGTAACCTTTAAGCAAGATCTACAGATTTTTATCCACAAACCACTCGTCAAATTCTACGGCACCCTAAGTTGATAATTGTTTCACATACTTGGTCAGTTTTTTCGCAACTTTATTGGTTTTAAAATTCACACGTTCACTTAATAATCGATGTTCGAGAAAAAAAGACACTCTAAATAAAAATTTATTAACACACCTTTTTTTTGCCAAAAAGTTAATTTTTTCTTCGATAAAATAAAACGAGCCTTTTGTTTTATGTTCAGTATAGTTTTCAAACTCTACCTATGAGAATTATGTTATCACACATATAAAAAGTTGTTATCAATTTAAGTTCAAATAAAATTTGTGAGTATTCAGGTTATAGCAAGGGAGTGTTTTACTAGTGTATGTTGGTGTATGTTGGTGTGTGAGCTTCAATAGTGACTAAATAGTAAATTCAATTTTTATACTTTGTTGTAAAAAAGCACGTACTGAAGCTCATTGTTTTCAATTAAAAAGGGATTGTGTTTTGTTTTTTTATGTCTATAAGTCTTTTTCGAAGTGTTATTTGTTCACTCTGTGCTATTGAGAATAATCTGCTTTTGGTCGAAGCTTTTAGTTCAAACAAAAAATAAATACGTCAATTTTATGGCGTTGCATTTACAAACTGTAACCACTAAGCCCAGCCATGGTCTTGATAAATAAATTTTATGGCACAAAATTACAAAAAGTTTTCTGAGAAAAAATGTGTTCGCCATGATTTAAAAAGCAATTTTTAATTGCATGTAAATAATTAATTACAATAAAATAATAAAAGGACTGCAGAAGGATCAGTCAAGATAGTCAATAAAGCTCCGTTTAAATTTTGAAAAATTCAATAAATGAATGTATATTTTCTAACATTAAGTGAAACATAAATCATAACAATAGCTTCAACCTGTGAATTTTGTGTGACGATGATGCGCACGCATCTTAAAATTTAATCATTTTTTTATAACACGACTAAAGAAGTAAAAAAAAGTTATTTGAAAACTTGAATACACAGTCTTTTCTATTTATTGTAACAAATAGATATAGCAACTAACCGTGTTAGTTGTTTAAATACTTACACATGGACCATCAGACATACAAATGATAGAGACATTTGAACTCATATAATTGCTTGCAATCATAAATTTTCAAACCTTTTAAAACAAACCATAATTATTTGAATGTAATTTTTACTTTTAATTATATAATAAATTCAGAATTATATTCGGACAAATCACAGTATTTCCTTCCTGCTTACCTCGTAATATTTCTAAATGTTAATTATCACAATTTAAATCATTTTCATAATAATATTTTTAATTATTTCACATGTTAATTACTGAAGTCTTTAACATTCAAAATAAAAAATGAAAAATGGAAAAATTATCATAATAGAAATTGGTCTGAATGTTCTACGGTGCTGAACACATTTAGGACATACAAAAAAAAAACGAAATAATTAAAAATTATATTCTTTAAAAAAATTTATGTTAATAGTAACCACACGACCTCCGTATATACACACATCAATAAATTACATATATTAGGAGTCTATAGAGACAGAGAACTTTTGCTATATTTCGCCATCATTTCTAATGTATTTTGGATACAAGAACATTTATTATACCAAGCAATTTGACCCTCAAGAGATTAGTGTCTCACTTTTAACATGTCTGTAAATATCCTTGTGTTTGAGGGAACTTAACCCTGAAAATAGCCTCTCCTATTTTTGGAAGTTTTAATTCAGCGGATGTTTTGCTGTATGAGTCCTCTGGCGTCTAATAATAGTAGTTTGTTCTGAAATATCAGAATATGAAATTTTTAATTAATATCCATGTTTTTACAATTTTATACGTTTTACGCACATTATTTTTGACGCTAGTGTAATAATCATACTATTATGTAGTAAGAAATTTGTGTGTATTTTTGTCTAAGCTGTCTGTGGTAAAAATTTGAGTGTCGATTTTTGTGTGCTAATTTAACAGTGCCATGAAAAACGTGTTCTAATTATATAAAATGGTTTACTATAACCTCACTTTGTCACATAATAAGTTTGCTACATAACAAAATATCTGATTTTATTGAAATTTAAAATTGTCGGTACTCAAATTGGTATTAAAATATTTCTTTATTTTAAAAGTAATCACTTTAACTTTATATTGAAACTTAAATAATAATTAATACTGATAATTATTGTGTTTCTATTTTAAAGTGTAAGAATTTTATTTCCTTCTTCATTACGAAATTTCTGGTATATTCATATTTTTTTATGTTGATTATCAACATTAATTTTGGGTGGACCATTTGCAACGCTTAAGTTATGTCAATCTTTGACAAAAGGACTGTAGAATGATCAGTCAACACAGTCAATATAGCTCAGTTTCAATTTGAATTTAAAAAAATTTTCTTACATTGAGTGTAACATAAATCATAACAACAGTTGCAACCTGTGAATTTTGTGTGACAGTGATGCGCGCGCATCTTAAAATTTCAGTCTCATCATTTTCATAACGCGATTTCACGGTTATGGGAAAACTAAAAAGGCTCAGAATCTGTGTATATACGTCAAAAATGTATAATAATAATTAGAATGAAAATACTTTTGGAGAAAAAATGGTTTGTTTGTCGGTTGAGAAGGGTGTACTTCACACATAAAAATGTGAAAATATATATTCATTTGTTGTTAATTTTCATATGTAGATGCTACAACACATGCTTGACTACGATGTGCTACGCTTGTACGCTTGTACGCTCATCAAATTGAATAATAATACAATGTAACATACATTTTCATACTTATAATTAATGTATGAGGAAAAACTAATGAATGTACGAACCACAGAACTACATCTGGACTACAATTGACTGTTCGTTGGTCCTTTTGGTTGTACGCCCGTATCCGTGATCTGTAGTCCAAAATAATTTGATATGTATTGTATAAATGACTAGTCATGTTTATCATTATGTATATAAAATTGCATTATTTAGATGGATGTGGGAACTATTTATCATATGTACTGCAATGGTTTAATTTATACATGGATTATGTCATATAAGAAGTCATGATGGAACAATAAAGAGTGGGGAATTGTCAAGTTAATCATATTTTACATGCTTATTTGTATTTATTTTTTTGAAGTAAAACTTTTTTAGTATCGTCGCATTTTCAACCTCGAAATAAAAATGCATATATATCTATAGAATATAACATGCGAGAGAATGAGATGCAAATATCTATAGGATTTAATGCGTGAGCGAGGCATTATACACTGGTTTATTATAAGATTTGTATGAGAAATAAATAACAAGCAAATAAATTACAGCAGTTGATGGCACACAGCTGGGTTCACTAAAAACGACTCTTGAATGCATTGCAGACTCACTCAGTGTATGCAACGAGTACAGTAATGTTGTAACCACGACTCACTGTTATAATCAGTTATTATTTATTTATCAGAACCTACAAATAAGCACTACTATAAAATTAATAATAATTTTAAACTTGGTATCAATATCATCAAAAATAAAACCTACAATTATCCTACTCCTGAAATATTGTATTTAGGTCCTTATCTTGTGAACTTCCCTTATGTTTTTATTACAAGAGAAACCTATTTAAATAATTTTTTAATTTAAATTATTGTGAGTCTCGAAAATTTGGAATAAAAACAGGTAATAAATTACGCTAAATCGAATTTATAAATTAACTGAAATAGCTGAAATAGTGCAAATTTGCCCGCATCCATATTACTTCCGGTTCGAAATTTCTCGCACTACCTTACATTATAATATACATAAATCAAAATACGACAAGAGGCGAAGTTTTGACGTGCGGAATAAAAGTGTCTAGCGTCGATAAGCCCGGGATGTAGAAAATATTTATTCATGTTGGCATCGATACATTGTAGCAGAGTCGATGAAGCCAAGTCGATGAAGGAAACATTTATTCCTCTATTGAATATCATACTTTGGTTCATGCATCTTTATAAGTAACTGGAGTTTCCACCGTGCAAAACTGGGTAATTTCAGATATATTAGTTCTATGGTTCATGAGAATACTCTCACGTATCAAAAATGGTATATGCTTCCGATCCATTGGACTTGGAATATTATACACCTTATTATAAAGAGTTCACAAGGTATAATATGACCCTCACCCTTGGCGTTAACCACCAGAGATAGACTCACTTTTACCCTGCAAACATACAAATATTATATAACCATAGAATTGTATGGTATATTTTGTATATAATTTGGTTGTTTGTACTTCTGGTATTTTTTATTTTATTTCACTAATAGTCGAGTATTTTTACTGGAAAAAAACACTGAACTAAGTTTAAAAAGCCAAAAAAGCTTTGTGTAAAGCACAGTATTTGAAAATTTTACGTTAAAAGCGAAATTCTGGTACCTGGGAAGTTAATAGTCACAATTTCGAATTTAGAAATAAATTTATCATAAAATACTTAGATTGTAATATAAAATGCGGATAATAGCGGGTCATTAAATGGATCAATTGATAGAAAAGCCAGCCAATTGTAAAATATACAATTACATTTTTTTTTTGGGATTTCTTAGCAATTTTAACCCACCGTATAACTGTAATTTATGTAATCCTTGATAAAACGCAATTTTTATAACTACCATTCTAAATTATTAATAAGCGATCTCAAAAAACGGCAGGTACCTTACACCCCATTTTCGAGCAAATTTGATAAAGTTACACCCCTTTAAGTATTTGCTTCATTTTCCACAAAATATATTATAAAATTTGCCTTATAATGTATCCTAAAAATATAACTGAAAACTGTAAAGTTAAATCTGATTCTTAAGCTTAGGTTTTGAACAAAATTTGGTTAAAATTGCTATGGTACATTTGTACTATGTCAAGTATAACACAAAATTACCCGTACCACTCTTATCAAACAGTGAGGCCACAATGTTGTATATACTATGTTGTTGACCAGCGAAGCCTACCTACCATGTTAGCCTGTCCATCATCACAAGTCCTTTGGGGTAAAGTAGCGGCATATCTACATGTAAAAACATGCATAGAATGGAGCAAACATTGAGAGCGAATATACGGTAATTAATTATTTCGACGGACAATTTTTATTTGTGTTGTTTGAGAATGTATATAATAGACCTTCTACAGAGAGCCTATATATGTTTCTGTATGTATAATTATATTTTATAATCAAAGGCTCTTACTAATCCAACATAATAACAAAAGAAAAAAAACTCCTTTTTAATAGTCAGTATTGGAGTAAAAACGAAGGCCAAGATATTGCGATACTTTTTATAATTAAGGATATTCTGAAGTAAATCAAGTTTCTTTAGAAAATTTAAATACACAAACGTAGAAAAATTTTGTAATACGTTCCCAGCTCACATCCAAATCAAAAAGACTTCAAAAAGAAGTCTTTAAAAATATTTACGAAAGACTCTCTCAATTATGACATAGTGAATATTTATTATTTGAGAAGTCATAATTAAGAACTCTTTAAACAGTCTTTTTTTATAACTTCGTAAGAAGTCTTGTGTAAGAAGAATTGTGAATTCCTTAAGAAATCTTTTTTTTCTAATTTACGAAGGAAATTGGAATTATGCGCTCTATAAGAAATTATTTTTATGAGTTTCGCTAGAAGGCTTTGAGCTCTTCAAAAGCTGTATTTTTCCGGAGTTCTACTAGCAGTCGAAAATTTGAGTATTTCAAGTAATGTTTTTTTCGAGTCTTATAAGAAGTAAGAAAGATGAGGTCTGTTTTAAAACTTGATTTGATTTAAGTCTGTTTCGCTCAGATTATATCTACTGTTTTCGAATAAAAACCAACAATAAAATTAGTATTTGCATAATGGTCTTCGGTTATTTTCTCATTTAATAAAAGTTAATTTGGAGGATCATCAAAAAGCAACAAAAAACATCAACAAAAATTTTAAGATACAGTCTGCAATGCCTTTGAGAAATCGACCTTCGATTTGGATTTTGGACAATATATATGAGGAAATTATTCCCCCAATTATCAAATAAATAAATTCTCTATTAATAAATTTATTAATTTTTTTTAAATATGTGCGAAATTTACCAAGAAAAAAAGGTTATATTTTTCAAAAAATAATTATGACAATTCAAATAATTAGAAAAAACTGTAAAAGCGTAATCGATATTTGTACGAATAGGTAATTTTATAAAACTTGTTTCTCAAGCAAAAACTTAAGAAGGTTATAAAAATTCTAGTGCTATACACTCTTAAAATGAATCATCCTGTGCTAAATGTTGGCTACAATTATAAATGTTATGAATTCTATGAAATATTATTCTTAAAAAAAAAAAAAATTCTTTTTCATATTGTACACCTACTTATTATTACTCTTCTAATTTTAAACAACAAAGTATAAATGTAAACCGACCGCATTTATATGTACTGACTGTCAACCGAACGAACCGTCATGCATCTAAAAAACGAGGCAAAGAAAAAAAAACATGAATAATACCGACGACCCTCTAAATACATGAATTTTTGTTTTTTTTTTTTTTGTTTTGTTCTGTACATTTTTTGTTTGTTGCTATAATGGATTTTTTTTATGTTCATTAAAATATATTTAAAGAATAAGGTCTGTTTTATCTTAAATTTTATTGGATACGACTCATTAACGTTCATTGTTATGTATTTCTAACGACATGCGTTTAAAAAAAAAAAAATGGGTGCGTGTACTTCTGATGTACGTGCGTTTGAAATTATACTTCTTTGGCATCATATGCAAATAATTAATCACAATAAAAAGTTATAAAAGTGCTGGAGAAGGATCAGTCAACACAGTCAATAAAGCTCAGTGTAATTTGAAAAATTAAATAAATATATATTTTCTTACATTAAGTGGTAACATACCACTTAAGATCACTTAAGACTTAACTAACATACCACTTAAGATCACTTTGACGGTGATGCGTGCGCAAAATAAAATTTCACTACCTTCAAATTTTCATAATGCGCTTAAAGAAGTATAACTACAAAAAAAAAAAAAACAATAAATGAAAATTTTTGATCCTGGATTTTCCTGGAAGATCCATAATTCTTGATCTTCTTTCAAAAGTCATTAAAAAATTTGAAAATTTATTATGTTCCGTAAATTTTTTCCACTTCATGTTAGTATGCAATATAATTATATTTTATAATATCATATAAAAATGATGTATATTTCATATAGACATATTTCATTAAGCTTTTTATGTACAATGAAATATACATATTATGGTAATATATTATGGATTATATTTCATATATTATTATTAACATTATTATTATTATATAAAAACAAAAATAATTATTATTATTATGATAAATGTTTTTACAAAAAATAATTAATAATTATCTACTTATTTATATATTTTATTATAAATAATGAGCCGTATTGTATGTCAATAGGGTATTTGCATAATATAAATCAATGCAATTTTATATGATAATACTTCATTAAAAATTATTTTCTGTAATAATTATAAAAAAAATTCGAAAGATCCTGCTAGCTCAAGCCAGAGATTGTTTAATATCGGTCTTTATGCAATATTTCAAAAAGTAGTCCATCTGTTAAAGAAACAATAAATAAATTTCTTTACTGAAAAAAATACCCCGAGCAAATTTAACGCTTTTGAGTTATAATTTTTGTATCAATAGTTAAGGATTCTTAATATTAAAATACTGTTTTGAAGTGAAATTCATTTAGATAAATTTGGTTATATTTTGTTTGGATTGAGTTAGGTGGAAAAATAAATTTATTTTTAAATAATTATTTTCGTATATCACTTAGGTCATTACAGGTTCTGTCGTATTTTTGATCCATTACTGTGCTTTGGTACTATTACAGCTCAAAAATTTAAGTCTTTTAACGCTGGAGCCCATAAGACTATCATTTAATTTATAATTAGCCACCAAAATCTTGTGCTGGATAAAATGGTATTTACATTGGTTACTGTACAATATTCCCGCTACAATCATAAAATATTGGATGTTCATGAATTTAATTATTTTCGGTAATTCTTGTAAGGAAAAGCCAAAACAAAACAATAAATATATTATTCATAAATAATATGACATCTTTTGGCGACCGGATCTGATTGTACCGCGCAATTTTTACAAGTAAATAAAATCAAGGAGCTATCTTTAATTATTAATAAATATAATAGATCATCCATTACAAACTCTTCAAATAGTTGGATATTTACTAGTAGCTGGTATCTAATTGTTTCCAAATAATAGAACAAACAGTTCTCCGATACAATCTAAACAATACAATTGATAAGATTCGGAGAACAAGCAAGCTTGTAGCTGAGTTATAGAAAATCTATGTATATCTAGATGTTTGTGAAAACATATTAAGAGCAGAAATAGTTTTGAATGTATCAATCTGCTTGTACTCAAATACTAAAAATATTATTGTAATATGTATATAAATAGATTCATATCTTCTGGGTGATTTATAAGCTTTCTTTATTTATGTAAATTTTCTAATAGTACACAAACCGGGCTGTAAAAGAAATCAACTTTGTACGTACTCAAGTTTAATACATTTAAAAAAGATTAAAGTTGATTTGGACTCAAAGATACATAGTTAAAAAGTTTAAAAAAAAAAAACACGTGTACAGTTAAGTAAGACTTCCAGAAATGCGACATATATAGAATTACAGGAGTATGATAATTGTAGGGTTTAATTCCGATGATATTCATACCAATTTTAAAATTATAATGTATTTTTTTGTTATGTTCATTTATTAAATAAATTAGCAATTCTTTGTTTTTAGACTGTATTATATAATTGTATGGTAATCACAATGAGAAGTGCAACATTACCGTACAGCTTACATACACAGAGTGAGTCTACAATGCATACATTTGTTGTTTATAGCAAACCCAAATGAGTACCATCAAGTACTTTAGTATCATTGCTCTTGTACGTTAAGGCCAGCGCACACCTTCAGGCAGTCTTATAAGAAATTCTTTCAAGAAAATCTGATCATACATCAGACAAAAACGTTCAGCAAGCGCATATCATCGGAAATCATCGGATACGTAAAACGAACCACAATGAACCAATGAACTTCCAAATATTTTTATTTCATAAATTAATTTTTTTATTTACAGATGGCCTAGTTCAGATAACATCGTAAGATTTTCTGATCAGAAAATCTGATGTCTTATGTAGAAACCTATCTTACCGTGTGCGGGGTCTCACATAAAATACATCAGTTATTTATTTACATCAAATTCACTGATCAGAAATTTTTTTCAGAAAATCTGATGGTGTGTGCTGGGCCTGACTTCTTTAAATATTTCTATCTTATAATCTCACACGTGATATCCTATATATGCATGTGGTTGTCTTCTTTTAAACAGTTGATACAAAAGAAGTTTCACTTCAAAATTAAAAGAACATAAAATTTTACAAAAAAAAAATTGCCTTTTTTTGCCTGTTAATAAAAATAACGGAGCTACAGCATCCATTATTTTGAAAAATTAACTAATTCACTATTTTAAAGGTATTTGAACTATTACTTCAGTTAGTTGTTTCGCCGCATGTATATATAATATATTTATATTCATGTCTGTACATTTATATTATTATCAAACATTTGAAGCATGTATTTTGATCTCTTCACGATTGCATTGTACATTATTCTATATTGAATATTGAATTGGTATCACAATCCCATCAAACTACGTACGTACAAATAAACGTACGATACCTACTTAAGTATGTACTTAAAACAACAACAGTTTTGATTGTATATTTTGAATATATCAAAATGTATTGATTCAATCAATCTATCAATTATCAAAACCAACCAATGAATATCAATATTTCTAAATATAAGTGGTCCAATATTATCCACTTGAAAATGTATTCAACAAAATATAGAAACCTTGGTAACAATTTAATACGATTGATTTTATTGTTGTATTTTTTGGACAAACAATTTAAAAAAATTTTTCAACTTGTAAAAGTAAAAGTGCTTGATTATTCCATCTAATCAGATATGTAGAGACAGTTGACGAGTGTGACATGGGCCTCCAACCTCACTCTCGTGCTAATGAAGGGTCGTGAAAACCAGCGGACAGATATCAATAAAACCTTGCCACTATGAAAATAAATTTTTTTCAACAAATTGCATATAATTGGAACCTAAAAACGATTAAACGCTGATAAATTTTTGATAAAAAGTTTTCAAATTTGTAAAATGAAAAACAATACACTGTTTTTCCAGCAGTAAGCTGTCACCAATTTTTTTTTTAACGATTTTTTGTATCAATTTTTTTACTTATATCACGCATGCACATATAAAATTTCATCAAAATCGGATGGATGGCTCATAATTTGAACCATTGAAATGCAATCATAAAATAGGACAATCGTGAACATCCCCACTCATGTTTATCAAGAACATATAATATCCGTTCAATAATTTTTGAGTTTTGCGGATTTATCTAAATTATTTGAACAGATATACCGATAAACTGCTGAGAATTCTTAGCTTGCTTTCAATTTTTAATCAATTTTTAGCTTGCTTGAAACATTTAGCTCGCTCTTCCAAAAATCTCATGCAAAAATACACATGTCTATGACAAACATATTTTGGATGTTTGATTAATATTAATAATTTCAAACAATTTAAACATTGATTTAAATGTGAAATTCTGTTGGTTTGTGTCATCAGATATAAAATCTTAATTTCTGATTAAATTTCCGCTATGCCATTCAAATAAAAACAATTTGATTGGCAGAATAATATATTACATGTAAAGATGCTCAAAGTTCATAATTGTCAGCGCAATCAGAACAGCAGACGTCTTGCCATGAATATGCGTTATTTTAACAATAAAAACAATTCCCCCTATGACATTTAATTTTTAAAAGGGAGAGAAAAAAATACAACATACAACATTATGTTCAAGTTGAACCTAAAATAATCAAGTTGTCATTGATTTTGAAATGACAATGTCTATGTGCGTGCATTTAGAACAATAATAAGCCTTTGAGAAATATAATAATTACACTAACTTATACCCGACACTTCGTTTGAATTCCATTATAACTTTAAGTCGTTCGGTTGCGCTGAATTCCGTATGTATCCAAGACTTTTACAGTCTTAGAAATACTCAAGTTGACAAACATACAAAATCGAATTACACTTACTTGTACCCGAGACTTCGTTAGCGTTGCATTTCTGTATAAATTTAAGTCGTTCGGTTGCGTTGAATTCTGGTTTTATCTACGGCTTTTGCAGTCTAAGAAATACTCAAGTCGACTCAAGTCGACAAGCAGGCAAAATCGCAGGAAGTAGCAAAGTTACAAAAAGACTGTATGTTTTGCTTTTTTGGATTATTTTGTCTAAAAATTACATAAATTCATTCCACTTCAGGATTGGGTGATTACTTTTCAAAATATATAGCCAGGGATGTCAATGAAAAATCAACCTTCTTGTGGAATTTTTAACGGTATCTAAGAAACTGTATCATCAATCAAAAATGGAATTTGTATTAGAAATATGCAGGTCTCACTCACTGCCCATAAACATGATGATTCTATTAAATTTGAATTCATCGTAATTTTTTTTAGGGGTACCTTATAAATATATAAAGGTGAAAAATGAGTCAGCAATTCCATCAAAATTTACTGAATCTAATATACCGCTATTTATTTTCTACAAGTAGCGAATATCAAAATCAGTTATTGTGCAATTGACTAGTCTAATAAAAATATTTTTCTTAATAATGACTCATATTTTCCCTCCTGTGGTGTGTACATAAACTATCGTACGTCATCGATGCTAGGTGAGAGTGTGGTTGTCGTCACCAGCTTATTAAAGTAATGTAGATGCGAGCCCCGACCGTCAACATATTTGAACGTTGTTGTATGAAGCAAAGCTTATAATAATGCACATATGTGCAGCAGTAAAAAATGTTTAGTATCTGTCTGTCAGTTGGTAGTGTTGGCCAGGACGAAGAAGATGCCGACAACAGATACGAAAGCTATGTACTCTGGATGTAGTGTATATGTTTTTGTCTAAATGCATTGTGGAAAGGTTTTATTGTAGAATATTCTGAGTCATTCTACACAATGGTCTAGGTGCATTGCATCATCATGAAATAATATTTAATACTTCAGGAAGATTGAAACCAAAATTTGGTAAATCGACCGAGTCCGGGCGCTAGTTTTCCTTTCATTGAGTCTAATAATTATTTTTTCTCAAACTCCTCTTATCAAATACAGCTTTGAGAGGTTGTGCCTAGGAGACTTTTAAAGACTTTTCAAACGATACCTCACATGATGAAGTGCGTATCGTTTGATAAATTTCAGTTTTTGAAACCGCGTATTATAATCAATTGTGCCAGAAAATTGTGAAGAATTACAAAATTAACACAAAAAGTATTTTTCGAAATTAGAAGATACTGCAAATAGTTTTTGCATTTTGAACTTTAGCTTTTGTTTGGTGAATGGAGAACAATTATCTGGCTCCAGAGTTTCTTTTACGTCCTCCAGAAACCATGATTGCTTTATTACACCTTGAAAAAGTTCGGTAAATTTTAGTTTTGTATTTTTATCACTTCCTCAAAATACTTTGAACTAAATAATAGTCTAGGATTCTATATGATTTTATGGTAATTAAATTTCAATTTTTTGTCCCAATTTTACTAGACCAAAAATATTTATGTATTTTATAAATACGCATTTCGATTACAAAGTAGTCAACATCTTTGCAACAAGTAACATCTCCTTTGAGAATCATTATGACTAGCTCATTCACTCATTAAAACGGATGATGACTACTTTGTAGT
Organism: Chrysopa pallens; assembly: GCA_020423425.1. NCBI lineage: Eukaryota > Metazoa > Arthropoda > Insecta > Neuroptera > Chrysopidae > Chrysopa > Chrysopa pallens. The sequence continues at coordinate 5,139,081 of CM035592.1, forward strand.
CGGAATACGTAATTATAAAAAAAAAAGAAATTGAAATTTATACAAATATTGTGGTTCTTTCTTAGACTTAGAAGAAATATCATCAAGCCTAGTATCCTAGGAGTACAGACAAGACTGGAAACAAATGTTATTTCAAGCATAAATCGTTTAATTCAGAAAGAATACATTCGTTCCTTGAACACCTAGTAGTTCATTTATTGCAACACAATACAAAACAGCATACTGTGTGTGCACGCTTTTCAATGTTGAACATTTTTATTGGCGATTTTTTTTTCGAAGTTGTGAAGGGAGAAAAATGAAAAGAAGAAACAAGACAATACACTGACTACCACCAGCACTCATGGTGATCTATTTTAAGACGTGTGGAGAAGATGACGACGACTGACTATGATCGAACATAGTAGAAAAAAAATAGTAAATATAAAAAGGGGTCTTCTACACCGTTTTTTTTTCTCTATGTTCATGTATGCATCATCTCTGGATGGTATCGTATCGCCCGGGGGTGGTGGTGTTACCAAGTGGTGTATAGACATACACTTATAGACATTTATGTAGACATATTTTTTTTTTTACGATCATACTGTGCGTTTTTATCTTCACGCTTTTTTACTCAAAGCTTTATGCTTTTTAACATTTTTCCATGTACAGAGAGTTTCAAAACGATTTCTCTTGATTTAGCCAACGTTAAAGCTTTTTAATAAAAATTGTTCTCCTTTTCGCAAATGAACTAAAAGTTTGCTTCTTTTAATTCAATTTTGATTAGGCCAAGTTAAGAGCTTTGTATGATCAAAATATTTCACCTCTTTCAAATGAACTTAATTTACATATAATAATTAAAAAACTACATATTAATTACGATATTTCAAAGATTACTTGAGCAAGGCTTATTAAATTGGGTTAAACGGTATTTTTCAGAGCGACAGAATTAAAAAAATGATAATAACTAATAGAGTTAATTGTTTAGATACTCGACATATGATTGAATCCTAATATTTAACGAAAAACATTTTTTTGTTCCAGACATAAATATTTTTTGTATTTGAATTTTTCTTTTTAGTTTAAAAATTGAGTCAAACATACATTGGATCCAATAGACCGGTTTTGCTCATTCACAAACTTAAACTCACTTTTTAAGTTAAGAATACGACACCAAAATTTCTGACCTTTATCTCTTTTAGTTCTTGAGTAATCGTGATGACGGACAGACGGACCGCCAACAGGAAATGGACTAATTAGGTGTTTCTATGATCATTTATACCAAAACTTAGTTGTACTGTCAATATTTCCTAGCGTTAAAACTATAGGCTTAAATTAATAATCCCTGAAATATTATGTATGTCGGTAATTTTAGAAACACTCTGTACAATTTCTATAAGATGATATAGAAGTGTCTCTCTTTTGTAGAGAAGTGTCTATGTACTATAGACGGGGCTTTCAAACTATATGTTGTGTACTGGAGTACGTGCGTAATACATTTTTAACAGCCTTCTTGAACGATGCTACATAGATGTTAGGCTTGTCTTTGCCTATAAGGATCCACTTGACAATTTATATTACAATACAAGGAAAAAAAAATCGTAATATGAAAAGCTATTTTCAAATGATTTATTTTTTATGACTAGCAAATCTTTTTTTGTTGATTTTCAATAGCTTACAACATAGACAAGCGTACACACAGACACATAGACAGACTGACAGACATCAACTTATATATTATAATAACTATTCTCAATTTCCTATTATATGAGAAGGAAATTTTTGTATACATAATAGGCCATTAAAACATCATATGTGTAAGTGTACAAGTCAATTACAAAAAATATGAACCAATTTAATTTAGAAGTACCAACGAATTCTTGAAATTTGTTTAAAGATTTTTAGCTATTGTACAAGTCAATTACAAAAAATATGAACCAATTTAAATTAGTACTAACCAGAGGATACTTGAATTTTGTTTAAAGATGAGTGACATTTACACGTGTTTTTGTTCTCAACGTATCTAAAATAAAATTATAGATCTTTAGCTATAAATAATGAAGTTTTTGAAAAAAAAAACACATTTATCAATAAATTCGGAAAATTTTTCCTTTCGAAAATATTGAGAATAATATTTTTACAAAAATGTCACAGATGAAAATGGAAATATGTACTGTAGTAAAATTATTACATATAAAAAAAAAAAAATAATATAAGATTAATTTTCAATTTCGCAAACGACAAAAGTGGAGATGCTGTACTAGATGTTATCAATAATCCGAAATCCATAAATTTAACATTATTTATCTAATGGCTTTTCCCTTATACACACCGCTGGATGTATGATACGGGCGGCTGGTGACTAGGGCAGCGTAAAGGAAAATACTTTGATAATTCTACGTCAACCAATCAGCATCAATCACGTGTTAAGTGTTCCGCTAATGATATTGGACCACGTGGTTTTTGTCAATTAAAAAATCTCAAATTAAAAATTGAACGTACAAAACTAAAAAAGAATTATAATAGTTCAAATAATTATATATATATATATATATATATATATATATATATATATATATATATATATATATATATATATATATATATATATATATATATATATATATATATATATATATATATATATATATATATATATATATATATATATATATATATATATATATATATATATATATATATATATATATATATATATATATATAAAACTCTAAAACTATATAACTCTAAAGGTTCTAATAATTTTAGAACTTTAAGTTTTTCATTTATAACATTTTTATAACAAAAGTTTAGCATCTTTATAAAGAAAATAGCTTATTATAATCAAAAATTATTAGCTATCATTTATATATTTAAAATGAAATAAATGATAAAATAGAAGAAATATGAACTAAATAGAAATTTCTTTGTAAACGTAAATAATACGACGATGATGTTTCATGATTTAAAAATTTTAAAAAGAATTTTTCTCGAATCAATGCAATCAATTTTTGTTTGCACGCTCAAAACAAAGATATCAAATACAATTTATAAAAATATTTTTGACATATTTTTAACTGGCTTTAAAAATGAGAGGAGGTTATTTTTATTTTTCGCTACGAAATTATACAATCGATTTTGATGAAACTTACGTTCAAGTAAGTACATAGTTGTAGTATACAATTAATCAGTGGGATTTTCTCGGAAAATGTTCAACTGATTTGTATGATTCCATGATTAGATTAATTCTTATCTATAATTGAAAGTAAAAAATCACTTTTCAAGTCAAAAATTTTCACCTGACTGTAGATTTTCGAATTTCAAGTAATTACCTAACTATAATGTGTCGGAGACTCTTTAATGGGATTTTGAATTTTGCTACGTTATCAACTGAGTACTATGGATGTCAACAGGTGGAGACACGCTACACCAGATGAGACTGATTTACCCAAGGAATGAAGTGAACACGTGTTGTGAGAAAAGATAATCTGAATAAAAAAAATATAATTAATATTATTTTAAATTAAAAAAAATTAAATTGAACTAAAGTGTCACTAAGGTGATAAATATAGCAGGAATAAAGGCTTTATTTGTTTTCTCATTATTTCAGGTATTACACAGTGCAACTGTGTAAATATTGTGAATTCTGGTTATTTTAGAGCAAACCCAATTTTTATTTTTTTTTATTTTCGTATTTTCCTACGTCACTCATACAGTGATATTGAAAACCAAAATTATTGCAGGTCTTTAGTTTTGATATTGGTTCTATTTTTCATTTTCGATATTGATTCTTGTTTTTTTATAGATAAAATAAATGCAATGAACTAAAAATTCTTTGATATATTTTCGTCATCAGAATCAGTCAAAAGTCATAGAACACACACACAGTCATACAGTCATATAATCACAGAATGTGATAACTTATAGTCAGTCATGTATTTCGATATATATATCGAATCCGTTGACATTGAGAATCGAATGTAACTCTTATTATTATATTTCGATTTCATACGGTGACAGTTTTTCACATTTCATTTTTGTATGATAACATTTCCTTCATCGCTTTTTTTTTTGGTATGTACGAACTAAAAATATGTTTGTACAGGGTGTATCAGTGTATATAGTCTTCAAAATTTTGAGAGTTTGGTGCTCAATGTCTATTCTACTTGCTCAGTTTTTGCAGGTTCTGTCAAATCATTTTTCAATTCGTTCAATACGATTTTATGATCGCTTTATTCCTGTCAAATTTTCGTCGGACTTTGAAAATATTATTCAGCAATGTGAGATTTGGTAACGATAGCTCTTCGCATTACCAAGTTCGATGCCTTCATAAAACAATGCTTTTAAAATTTTATATTTAAATCAATTTGTTATAGATATTATTAATGGTAAAGCATGGCATAAGGAAAACTGAGGAAAATTGCTTAAGACGACACCATTGCTCTCCACTCTGGTTCTTCGTAAATCAATTCTCAATCCTTAAACTGGACGTTGGTTACCAGGGTTAGCTGGTAACCAACCAACCTCTTAGTCGATTCCAGCTTTTCTAAGCAGACTGAAGCTACTTAAATACTATTGACAGGGTTGTTTCTCTCGAACCACAGTTCTTTGTGCGTCGGCTTCGAAGTCTCACAGTCGCTGAAGATGATTCTATCGGATTTGTCGTTCTTTTTGACGCTCAGTGCTTTGACGGGAAGTTGTAAAATGCCAGCAGTTCTTCTTGAACTTTCTTCAGCTTCTTCATCGCTGTAGGATATTTCGCTAAAAACCTTACCAACAAAATATTAGCGGCTTTATTCGAGGCATCGCAGCTCTTTGCTAGCCAAACCTCACGCAGCTTAACCTTAACTTTGGTTGCATGATTTTAGGGAGTGAAGCCAAAACATTCACCGTTTTGTGCACACAAGAGCGTTGGTGCTGCGAGTCCAGGAATATCTATAAAAGAAAATCGCCATTAGTTTCGACACAATCTTCAAGTCATCGCAAAATTCGTTATCGTTATTCAAATAAAAGAAGCTCAAATCTAAATAATATATCTGGAAAAAATTTAGACAAATAAGTTACACAAAATGTGTGATAACTCAAGATACAGAGACAAAGTCTCCTGCTTATACTGGAACATCCTGTAAAGTAAAATAATAAGTATTATCGTCTATCGAATAAACAAGAGAATGAATGAAAATACCACGTATTAACTATTTTTCTGTATACAGAGTGCCAATCAGTGTAGAATGTGAAATCTGGTGACATTTAAGTAGAGCACGTCCAATTTTTGAATTAAAATATAATGAAAATACCTCAACCATTTTAATATTCTAATAAGTATTTATTTAACTTTAAAATATTATTTGAGGTTTATTATTTTCGGAATTCAAAAATATTGATTTCTTCCCAAAAAATAATTTTGCAAAATAAACAAGATTCCTTGCCATAAAATTATTATATGAAAATTTTAACCTCTTTTATAAAAGTAAAAATGCTGTCTGCCATTTTAGTGACGTAATATCGGTAGTGTAAATACCGAACAGCTATAATCAACTGGTGATCAGGGTACGTACTAAAGTTTATTTTTAATACACAAAACATCTATGAATGTTTGTATTCTTTGACTCTACACAATTTTCTTATTAACATACCTGTATAAATATGTATTTGTTCAGTTTCATGTAATATGATAGATTTATTTTTTTGGTTTAAAATGATTGAGTACAATAAACGTGTCACTATCGGTATTAAACACATAAATCTATCAATTTTTCGTTCTATCACAAGTAAATCGTTCTCACCCCAATATCCGTTTTTCTATGTGTAAAATCTCTTGCAGTTCTGCATTATTAGAGATAGTGTTGTTCTGTTGTAGAATTTCTATAATATTCTATGTATTATACTGTGTGTGTTGTTAACATTTGTAATTCGAACAATATTCTATAGTTATCAAAGTGACGATAACAATTGACTTCAAGTCAATTATTACAAATGTCTATTGACATGTGTCAATGATGAATAGATTTGTAGTATGATATTTTAAAATTTATATTTGATCGTGCACGTTAAGTACGCGTGTCAGAAGTTATACTTCTTTGGAAGCGTTAAAAAACAATTTTTAATTGAATGCAAATAATTAATAAATAAAAAGGACTAGAGCAGATAAGTCAACACAGTCGATAAAGCTCAGTTTCAATTTGAATAAATTCAATAAATCAATATATATATTTTCTTACATTCAAAAGTACCTTATACCCCAGTTTTATCAAAGTTGATATTTATAAAGGTAATGCTGCTGTATAAAGCTGCAAACTACATCATCTTCAGCTACCCCAATGTTTTCTGTATTTAAGATAGCAAATTTATCATAGAACAGTCAAAATCAGCGACGCAGTTTTTTTTTTTTTTTTAAACTTTAGAACGATTTCAAAGATTTTCATTGAAAAAAATTGTAAACTTTTTAAAATACATTTCTTTTAATAATTTTTATTTTTATATTATGAAACCGTGCACAAAATGTATTTGAGCGCTTGTAAACCTCCTTAACAACGCCACTTTTAGCTACGCCACTGTCTTACTTACTCTCATCCCCTTGAATAAAATACTACTCAATTAAAAGTTAAATAAATGTCCCAAAAAAAAAACACAATGAAATTATTATTTGTCATAAAATTGTATATGTCTCGGTTGTTTTCGGTATATAGAAATCGTAGAACCGGTAGGTACCGTGTACGTGAACGTAACCTATAAATAATAATATTTTTAAGTTAATCTACTATGTTTAACTCACTCTACGGTTATAGTAACAGTTCTTATTATTATTTGGTTAATATTTTTTTTATAAATTTTACACATTTTTCATGTAATAAACGAGATGGTGGTAATAGGGGCAAAACTCTTTTCACAATTTTCAGGGTTTTATACCAAAATGATAAATGAATTATAGGGGAAATTTATGTTTTTTTTTTTGAAAATATTCTTCATCAATTGGATTAAGTTTTAAACTCACTTAGGGTTCCATGAAAGGCATTAATCACACGGTTACAAAAAAAATAATCCCTAATTCCAGATTTTGTGTTTTAAACACGACATGAGTTTTAAAAAAATCGGTGTGTGTCAGAAGTTATACTTCTTTGACATCAGTAAACAGCAGTTTTTAATTGCATGCAAAAAATACTAGACTAGAGAAGGGTCAGTCAACACTGTCAATAAATCCCAATTTAAATTTGAAAAATAAATAAATATATATTTTATTACATTAAGTGTAACATAAATCATAACAACAGCTTAAACCTGTGAATTTTGTGTGACGGTGATGCGCATGCATCTTAAAATTTCACTTTCAACATTTTTTTATAACGCGTCTAAAGAAGTATAACTTTAACAATTACAAAAATGTTTTGAAATTTGGTATACAAAATCTGGAGCATGGTTTTGCCAACAGTTCTAGGCATAACTGGGCGTTATATTAATTTCGGCACCTTTAAGTCACCGTACATGCAAATAGAGCATACTAACCACACTGAAGTACTAAGTTACTTCAACTGATGCACACTTATTGTCACACATATATTCCACGGTAATTTCATACACACTAAAACACACAAGAGAGCCTTATATGTTCCGCCATGTTTTTTACAAGAAAATTCGAAAGGTTGTGCTGTATAGCTATGAAGACGTTCTATAAAAAACCGTGAACAGTATAAGAAAATGTTATTTTTTCGAAATAAATTAATAAAATTTTATTTTATAGTAGCAGAGCTCACAGAAAACCTGTTTTTTTTATGAAAACAATTCATATTTCTTTTCTAGAAAAACAAACTTTTGCAAATAATTAGTAAAATGTTATTCCAAAATGATTTTAGGGGATTTTTCGGAAAATTTCAAATTGGTAACCGTTATTTCAAAATTAATATGGGTTTTGTATAGAGAAATAAAATTTTATCAATTATTGTTTTTAAATCGAAATTCATTTGTAAGAACTTGAATTTAATTTTTTTTCCCAAACATAAGCCTTCCTGTACATTACTAAAAATTGAACATCGGAACCCTTGAATCAAAATTCACAACTTGCATTGACAAATTTTTTTGTTTTATCTTTTCAAACAAACAAAAAAGTTCATTTAAATAAAACAAAAAACATAAAAGTCTTTTTTTGTGGTTTGTGTTTTTGTCACAGCCAAGAGAAGAAACAAACATTAATGTCATGGCTTGTGCGTAAAAAAATATTTTTTTTATTTTTTAAATGCGTGTACTGATAATAATTTTTTTTATAAGTGGAAAAACTACGAAAAATATTGGCTTGGTAGGGTTCCGTTGGGTAAATTAAAAATTAGAAAAATTAATCATGACCACAATAAGTATCGTCACCACAGATATTTCGGAAAATTATTTTTTTTTTTTGAAAAATAAAATATTGGCTAGAAGGGTTCCGTGTACAGAAGATTTTACAAATGTGAATTAATAACTAGTATGGAAAATAAAAATTACAAAAATTAATCGTGGCCACAATAAGTATCGTCACCACAGACAACTCTTTAAACTATTTTTTTGTAAAATTTTTCGAAATTGAAAATGTGACCCTATAAAATATAAATTTCTTTTTCGTTTATTTCATAAAATAAAGTTTATAAGTTTACTAGCGGACTTTATTGTTTAGATACTCGACAATATCAAAGTTTTAAACTTTTTTTAATAATAAGCATTCATAAAATATTCTAAATATGCAATCTATAGAATTATAAATACAGATATAATCATAATATGCATTGAAATTATATATGTGCTTAATATCTTAAATTTGAGCAGAAATTCTGGCTAAATAGTTTGTAAAAAATGTTTCAAACAAAAGTGATTTGTTTTGAAAAAAATATTTATTATATGTCTTATTATCCTTGTGATTATTATTCTATTTTTAAAGGTTCAAAACAATTTAGAATTGAACCGATTTTGCTCATTCATAAACTTGATCTAATCATGTCTAATTTACGTCATCAAAATCATTAAACTCGTTATAGTTTTTCATTTTTGAGTCTTTAAGACGGATGGACGGTAAAATATAACTAAGTTAGTTTTCGATAAATAATCGAAATGGACTGAAAATGTGGTTTATAGCATTGGCTACTATTAATTTGATGTTTAGATTCGACCACGATTAAAAAGTCTATTTATTAAGATTTGTGCGGATTTTGAAATCAGTCTATAATAAAATTGTGAAATATAATATGCTTATATTTAGCAAATTGGATGTCAAATTCAAATTATAAAGTCTGTATTATCATCATATTAATATGAGAAAACTTAAAAACTATAGCAGTTAGCCGAAGCTTTATTTATAATACATTACCTTTATACTCTTTACATTGACAATTTTTGATATAGTGTTTAGGAATTGGAAAATCTTTTATAAAAAATAAAAATTTACCCATATGAATGGATTAACTAATTTAACAAATATGTGACTACACCTAAAAGAAATTATCTACAAATAACATTCATCCCGGAATCAGGTGCAACCGACATCGTGTGGCATGAGAAATATCTTCTTTAAATTCACTGCCCATGGATCAAATAGACCCCGTTTGTTGATTTCCGGGAAATTTACTGACAGTAAGATTAAAATGTAATTTAGAACCTTTTTGCTTATCATCTAAATTTTGAAAAATATATACAATTAGAATTACCCTGGAATCGGGTGCCATTGACATCGTGCGGTAAGGAAAATCTCTTCTTAAAAATCAGAGCACGTGGGTCAAATTGACCGTGTTGAAAAATGTAATTTAGAACCTTTTAGCTGGTCGTCTAAATTTGGTTAAATTGTATTGACGACTATTTTTTGTGTGTTATCATTAATTTTTTTGTCTTTTCTCATTTTTTAACACAGCAGCAATACCAACCCGTATTATTAAAAATATTAAAATCACTGTTCATTACTCTCTCTCGTCATAATAAACAAAGGTGATTTAATCACTAGGTATATTTTTGTTATTGTTGTTGTAACAAAAACCTTTCTTTCTCTGTCCCAAATAAATAACAATCAAAATAATGGTGTTTAATTTTTCATATGATCTTTATTCAAATTAAAATATCAAAAATTTCCATCAATGCTTTTTCTTGTCTTTGTTTTAGTAATAATTTAATAATTCGTAAGAAAATTGTCGAATGTCCTGGAATTTCGATGTTTATGGTAATTCCAAAATTATTTTTACTTGTATTAAAATTTACCTGAAAATATAATATTTGGTCGTTCACGGTTTCCAAATTTCAACAAAATAATTTTTAATGTTATACTTATTTAGGCGCGATATGAAATTTTAAGATCACCGTCACATAAAATTCACAGGTTGAAGCTGTTGTTATGATTTCTGTTACATTTAATGTAAGAAAAATTATATTTATTTATTTAATTTTCAAACTTAAACTGAGCTTTATTGATTGTGTTGACTGATCCTTCTCCAGTCCTTTTATTATTTTATTATAATTAATAATTTGTGCAATCAATTAAAAATTGTTTTTTAATGATGCCAAAAAAGTATAACTTCTGACGCGCGTATATAACGTACACGCGCCCATTTTGTTACTGCTTAAATGATTGTCCGAAAGTTCATGAATTAAAGTCTAAGAAAGAAAGCCCATAAAAGTCCCACACATTTTTTGAATGCGGGTTTCAAAATTCTATTATTGAAGTCAGTTAACATGCTTTCTCAAAAGTTAACTTCTGTAAATATTAGACTCTTCTTGGAGATTAAAACTAATTTTACAATGTAAAACATGGAGCTGGTTTATTTTTAAGTTTACCTTTTTTGAGCACACCTCTGCTAAAAACTCAACTTTTTTATTTTGCTCAAATTCGAATAATATAGTTCTGCTAATAGAAACAATTTTTGATCTCGTATGAATCAATAGTTTGTTGAGACAATACCAACAGAATTTCATTTTCAGGGGTTTTCACGAAAAGTGGTCCTAATGGCTGCATTATGAACAAAAGCTAAATAGCTTAGTCAAATTTATACCTTAAAAGTGTAAAAATCTTACATAAAATATTGTATTTAATACCTTAAAAATTACATTTATTAAGAATTAAATTTTTGATGAAATATATTTCCACTTTAAAATAATTTTACTTCAAAATCATTCAACTTTTTAATTAGATTAATAATTTCGAGTTTAGTTTATTTATTTAACATATTTTAAGGCTAAGAAAAAAAGCCTTCAGCTCATCGATTATTCTGGACAGATTAATTCCTTTTTATTTTTAAAAATTTATTAATCTTAAGAAATTATTTCTATATCGAATATTTAAACATATTTTTGACACCCTAATATAACTATGTCACTTTTAAATATAATTAATTTAGACAGGTGACAAAAAAAAAACAAAATCGGCCAAACAGGGTCTAGTGTAAAAGAATTCATGATTTAAACACGTATTTAATAAAATGATATATGAATTTATGAAAAGGATTTATTAAAAAAAAAAAAAATAGAATTCAACATTGTAATTAACATAATATGAAAATATTTGAATGATTGGTGGAGGTAGGGTAAAGTGGAGTAAATGAGTACGGTAGTATATTATTAAAATGTGGTAAGATAATAAGCAGAAGTTGCTTTTTTTAATAGTTTCATTCATACCACGCCGCACTACTGTGGGTATTTATTTCATTTCGTTTTCTATTAATTTTTAAAAATATTGCGTGTTTTTAAAGGATTTACATAAATTTATATTTACAGAGTCTTCTGTGAATCAATTTGTAAATTTTGAATTGGAATTCTATTGGCAACATTCTGTTGAAAATACCTTAAGGAGTGTAGGCGTGATGACTAAGATATTATTATAACTTCATTATTACTTCATTTGAAGTGTATTTACCTTACGAACAGGAGCCTTTTATTTTTGAAGTATTTAAAAACTAGCAAGATATATATTCAAAAACCAATTAAACAAAGAGGGAAATACTATGTTATGACATCACAGTTTAGTATTCCTATATGAATAACATGCTATATATCATTTTCAAGACAGTGGTGGATTTAAGGGGAGTTATTAGGATCTATTTCATTATTTAAAAATGTAAAAATTAATTTTTATTTAATTTCTTTATCTCCAGGGTTTCTAGCAAATTAAATTTTTGGCTTTTATCGCAAATATATAACACTTCCTACTTGTGTTCACTATCAATTTTATGACCTGCATTGGTTAGATGAATGAAGAAGTTAGAACAAGTTTTATAACTATATATGTGCTCTTTGTATCTGTTTAAAAATGATCTACCTAACTACTAACGTAAACGGCATTGCATTGCGGGCAATATAATTAATATACACCATTTTTATTAATGATTGGGACTCTTTTGATTTGCCTGAATTTCCATTATTATTATAATAAGGTTCCGAGTATATATATATATACCCTGATGTAGCTTTTGAACTAATCATTCCTCACACTTTAAAAAGCCATCTAGTTTATGAACTTACCCTTGATGCTCCAGTTTTGATTCAAAGTAGAGTAATTAAGTTTGAGTTTTCATTCCCAAACATTCTGTACACTAAATAACATTATTTAAATCCGTGTAGAGACTTACAAAAGTGCTACATATTGAAATGTTAAAAAAAAAATACAAAAAATTAAATAAATGACGCGTAATTATATTTTAAAATGGCTAGCGGTGCAATAAAAAAAATTAACTAGTAATTTTAATACATCACTATTTACTTCCATAATTTTATGGAAAAAAGTCACTAAGTAGCAATCTTCCTTATTTACAATAATTGCCCAAAAAAATATATATGCCATTTCTCCACAATAGCGCGAGTTCTTTTCTATGAGTTCCTGAATAAACTTGTTTAATTGTTTAATCTGTAAATGAACTTTCGAAAAGTTCAAGGGAATTGCAAAGCCAACAATCTAGGTAGACCAAATTTAATGTAATTCCTGAATTATCTCTAGGAATACAAAATGGGTAAAGGAAACTGCAAGGCGAAAATGGCCAGAGTAGAATCAGAAGACTTTGGATTTTTTCCAAAGTCTTCTAATTTTAACACGAAAGCTTAGAGTACTTACTAAATTTCATTCAAAATTAAAACTTGCCGGTGTCAACTGCTTGTACAAAGTGTACCAGCTCCAGTTGCCCGCTATCTTCCATAAAATATCTTCTATTGATATCAGCCAAGCATCTCTACAGAAGATATTTTTTAGACAATTTTATTCCACCACGTCAAATCCTATATTTTTTATGAAAATCTCGCCCTCTTAAAGAAAGGTGAAAGGCCAATGCATGCGGAAAAAATAGCACAACTTCGGAGGTGTCGACCTTTAGGCCTATAGTCATCGCTTCTTCTCGGACCAATTGTATTATGGATGTAACAAATGCAATTACTCGTTGTATTATTAAATACAAAAAAAAATATGGTAGCAAAAAATAACTAAAACTGTATTTAAAAAAAACGCAAATCAAATGATATTTGAGTATTTCATTCATAATATTTAATATTTAATTTTTTTTATTTAATTTTATTTATTTTCAGTTTGTACACACCACCTAATTGCTGTGGTTTGTTTCACAAAATTAATATTTTACTCTTTAATATATTACTTCTGAATTTGTTGAATGTATCTACTAATTATTTTATTCAAGATAATAATATTTGTACCGATATTAAATACAGGTGGTTTGTGACGACCCTACGTTTGAATCTTTTTATATTTTATTATTTTCCTCGAACCATGCTTTTTTTTACTTTTTACGGTCGTAAAGTTTATAAATCGAAATAAATTTTCATTTATAAACTATCACAACAATGCCCCCCCCTCCCATTGAAGTAAAGTAATTACCAATCTCAACCGATCAACAAAGTTAAGCAACAACAGACACAGTCAGAACATTGATGGATGAATATCTAGGATTGCTGTGTACTGTTGTTGTGTACATTTAATATATAATCAATGTAGACACTATATAACTTTAGTAGTTGAAAAAGTTGGAAAATCTAATACAACTCGAAGAAAATATGGTAAATTCCATTGTTTATAAATTTTTAATTTGTAGAAAAATTTATTGGTAAAAACAAAACTACTTTTATATATTTAAATCATTAAATAATAAATTTATTTAATTCAGTAATATTCATACTTTTCAGTAATATTTTTCTATTTTGTGAGTTACAGTTGCTTGACGTCTTAATATAGAAAAGACGAAACGTCGCACTTTTGAACAATAGTTTGATTGTTTTATTTAGTGTGCAAATTCCTGTTATCCTATTCTCTTTTTAAAAATAATCACACAATAATTTGATATAAAATAAATGACTCGTCTCTATCTAAGTTATTTTAAGCCAGTCAGACCCGTTTTCTTGAAAGTTTAAAAACGAAGTCAGTTATGTTAAGCACAAAACCTTCCTTTTTTGGTTCTCAAACTCTTTGAACTGATTTCCCATCCGAATATAAGATTAAGAAAATATGTATATGACAATTGACAAGAAATACATTATTGATTATATCAACCGGTGTTATTGATTATATCAACGCCTTTAAAAATGGTAAAAAATTACAGTAGGATAAGGTCGAGAAGTTGGTGAGTTTTTAAGGATAAAACACGGTTTATAACGATTACCGGCAATACTACAAGTTCTATGGAAGAAAAATTGAAATGGTAAAGTTTTAGATAATAAAAAGACCTATAACTTTTGTCTATACAGTTTTTTCACATAACGTAATAATTTTTCGCTTGAAAATTAGAGTGATTTTTCGATATTTATTCAAAATAATGTGAAAATATAAATATTTTCAAGATCTTCAAACTGATGGATATGCCAATTTTCGTTATGTTTTATAAATTATGCAGCTTTCAATGTTTTTCAAACCCAATTTACATAAACGTATCTTGTAATAATTGTAAGCTAATTTTTTCTTTTTCTGTTTATTAAAAAAAACAAGTGTGTTTGCGTGTTTTTTTATAATTTTAACTGTTTTTATTTAAAAACATTCATAAAATCATTTATTAAAATGGTTTTATTTTTATTTTTTCCTACAAGTTTTCTTAATAAATTTGCAAAGCATTGTGTGAAATAAGTTTATTGGATTAACACTCATAAAATTATTAATTTCATTAGTTATTCAAAAGAAAAATAATGTACCTTTGTAATTAAAGTACATAAAATCATTTTATTTATCTTTTAAAAAACAGTCCGTTTTTTTAATGTAATTCCATTAATAAAATTTGAAAATAACAAAATATATTATTCCTTTTTTATAAATGGTTTGTAAACGGAGATTTAAATAAATCAATTGATTCATTGATATTGACAGATTTGCACAATGTTTTATAAATACGATTTCCAACAGATAAATAAATTTTAAAATTAAAATTAAATAGAAGAATTCTTAAAAAATTTAGCAATATTTATATATTTTATTAAAAATCAAACAAAAAAGTGGTATGTAAGCGCGTCAGAAGTTATACTTCTTTGGTATCATCAATCAACAATTTTGAATTGTATACAAATAATTAATTACAATAAAGGACTGAAGAAGGATCAATCAACACAATCAATAAAGCTCTGTTTAAATTTGATTAAATTCAATAAATAAATATATATTTTCTTACATGAAGTGTAACAACAGCGTCTACCTGTGGAGTCTGTGTGACGGTGATGCGTCACACAAAAGGTCCTGCAAACATTAACGCCCAACAAACGCATTCAAAGTTTCTAAAGCTATCTTTTTTCGTGAATTATTAATATATTATCAAAAAATTATATTTATCAAAAAATTTATTTTAAAACAAAATAACATCATTTAAAGTTTGAACTTTCTAAACATTAAATATGAGCTACAATCAGTAGTAGATAGCGTAGAGCTACGAAGTGTCACTAAATGTAATATGAGTGCTCATAAACGTAAAGCTACACTAAGGTAACAACACCACTATTTGCCGTACTAGCTATTCTTACGATTAGTAAAAACTTTAAGACAAAATAACGAATCTACGAATCTGCTACGACATTATAAAATACTGTTGTAACTATGTTTTTCACGTATGAACTACCTTAAAAATATTTATCAAAAAATTTATTTTAAAACAAAATAACATCATTTAAAGTTTGAACTTTTTAAACATGAGATATGAGCAACAATAAGTAGTTGTACGAGAGCGTAGAACTTACGAAGCAGAGCTACGATAATAATATTTGATATACACTTGTATAACTTTATACAGAATATGTATGTGTATACATATGAGATTTAGAAGTTTCTATATTAAAATCTCATATAACGCATGAATTATTTTGTTAGAAAAAGTCGACAGCTCAACTCACAAGCATCATTGTCGTATTCTGATACTTATAATACTAATGGGGGCATTAAATGTGAGTTTGGGGGGTGAGGTAGAAGGTAGTCATAGTAAGAGACCTGGTGGACATAATTTTGAGTAAATGTTTGACAAGCACGTCTTTTACAATTTCTAAACACAAAATCCAATCTCCGTCAAGATAGCAGAACGAAATATTCAAAATTTAATTAAAATATGCTCAAAATTAAGACTGCTGTTGTGAGAGCACTACTTCTAAAATTGTCCTTTGAGAAAAACGTACAAAATTTGTTGAGTCTTATTTCGATATAATAAAGCTCAGCTCTAAATGGTAGTTTGAGCTGTAGATTTGAAAAATAAAATCTATTTAACGATTAGGTGCTTAGTTTTTGAGTTAAGGTCTAAAATCCGATCCAGAGGTCTATAGTTCGGATATTTCAAACGACATATCGAAAATCTTATCCTATCAAAGTGTAAAATTCAAGTACCCAGTGGGCTTCAAGTACGCAGTTCTGAATTTTCAGTCGTTCTTGACAGAATCTAAAAAATTTAATGCATTAAAAATTTGATCAAAGTGCATACCAAAAATTTCCTAATTACAGATTATAGACTTCATATTTATAGCATTTTATGAATGCTAATTAAAAGTTGTTCATACAATGAAATTCAATCATATGTCGAGTATGTAAAAAATTAAGTCTATTAGTTATTATCTTTAGTAGTTCTTATTTTGCTTGGCTTAAAGCTTTAATTTAGTTCACAGTTTTTGAAAAACTTGTCATGAGACAGCTACACTAAATAGAGCTTAATGTAAGCTACCAGAATGAGAGATTTCCACCATTAATTTGCGTTGACTAACCATATCAGTTTTAAGCAGTTGATACTACTATTTCGCTACATTGACGGCTGATACCTACGCTTTAAGCTGCCAAATCTTGGTCCGCAAATCGTTGATATTGTGAAAGATATCTTACACATATATATATATATATATATATATATATATATATATATATATATATATATATATATATATATATATATATATATATATATATATATATATATATATATATATATATATATATATATATATATATATATATATATATATATATATATATATTGATTTGATTCTTCAAATAGACAGCCAGCTCCCTCACTATAAAAAGCAACCTCCCATTACATTCAAATGTAATCTCATTCTATCGCTAAATAAAGTTAAAACAAATAGATAACATATATAACATTAGCTCACCCTTAACTCACCCATTTACAATAGAAGGGCTTAAACCACCCCAATAACCCTTATAACAACTCTATATATGTATTTAATGTGTATCTCTTGGAAATTTTCATACATTTTCACTATGAAAATACTAAACTGTGAATAAATTGCCATGATAAATTTATGATTTCTCTAATTTTCATCTTGGTAGGTAATTAAAATATTTTAAGTATAAATATTAAGCGGAAAAATGTAACTTTGATAATAAGTGAAGATAACAACTAATTAATTAATTGTTTAATTACCATACAAATATATGATGATCAACTTCTTTAAGAAATTTTATGTGACATCAAAATATCTTGCATTGAGCTGATTTCTTTTTCCAAAGCTGTAAAATTTGCGAGCTTGCCCAAAAGCTTCAAATCATTCATTTTGTGCGATATCTTCGGCTTAAAATGGTACTTCCCAAAAACAGAATTTCCAAAAAATGGAATTTCCCAAAGCAATGAAAAAAAAAACTAATAGCCATTAATTTGAAGCTTTTGAGCGTAGTAGTCGGAAATTTAATAGGGCACCCAAAATGAAAACGAATTATTTTCAGTGTTTTAGTAGGGGGAAAAATGGAACATGAATTATAATTCTAGAAAAACGAATTTTTAGCTTGCGTACAACATATCAAATATTAATAATTATTAACATTGCTGAATTATTCAAATATTCAAATTATTCAAAATTATGGTGATATCTAAACCGTTTATAAAAAAACCTTTAATGAAACAAATATTTGCTATTTTTCAGTTAATTGTCTCAATAAAATGCTTTTTGCTGTAAGGATTCAGTTTGTGCGTTGATTTCTTTGTCTTCTATGTCCAAAACGTAAAATAACAAAATATTAGCCTCGGAATATCAACTTTTTTAATTTTATTCATAGCAATGAATAAGACTTGTATTGGAAAAATATTACCAATTATTTGCGATCAACTTTTTAAAAACAGTTTATTTTCGTTCATTTTATATCCAATATGGCACCAATATTAGAATGTGCCCCAATATTGGGTCCGGACTCCGGACCATTAAAATCACATTCATAACATATATAAAAAAAGTTAAATTTAATTTATTAAATAGCAAAACCCTTATGTTAAAAATTACAACAAAAATCAAATAACCGTTTAATTTATTTTTCTACATTTTGTTTTGTTCATTCCTAATAAAATTGAGAAAAAATTACAAATTTTCCAATGTGAAGAAAATGGATATATGTACACGGAAAGGTAAACAAAATGGAACAGTTTATACAATTTCTCAATTGGGACAGCTAAAACTTATTTCAAGGAAGATGAAAATGATCGGATATAAAACTCGGTGGTTAACTAAACATATTCTTCTTCAGAATTCAATCGAAACACTTCGCATTTAATTTTTAAGATATCGCCTGAAATCAGATATTTTTCATAGACTTCAACAGATATCTCGATAATTATCCATCCATTCGTAAAAAAAGAGTTTTATTTTCCAAGATTACAAATGCCGTAGATACCCTTAAAACAAAAATTCAATTTATTTTGGATTTTTGGCGATTTTCCGCCCCAATCAAACGCATATTCCAAAATTTCCTTGAAATCAAGGTGACCAAGTTTGAGGACTAAAGTGACAAAATTTTACTTTGAAATTTTGAATTTTGTTAGGTCTGTGCGCATATTTTGGTGCGTGCAGCACAGCGCAATTTGTTGTAACATACAAAGAACAATAATATAACATACAAAGATGGGTCAGTGCAAATTGAAGACATGACGCTATGCAGCGCAACTGGCGAGACGCGACAAACGCGTGGAACAATGCCCGAGACAAAGTTTCGTGCGCCACGCGTAGCAAGTTTCACTAGTCACAGTCTCCTTATTGTGCAATTAGTTTAACGTTAGTTGTATATTGTGTTCACAGGTGGCTTTACTGAATGTTTTTTAATCATAAAGATCCTTAAAATTGTCAATAATTTAATACATAAACGTTATTTATGTAAAATATTTACCATAAAAACTAAAATTTTGCCAGGTTGTGACTCATTAATAAACATCAGTACTTTTGACACACTTGTAGCAGCGCTTTGCATTATAGGATAAGAATTCTATTTATGTATTATCTTATACTGGGCGAGAAAACTGCATTTCAATATTCGATCTCCAATACGACGCATGTGGCACGATCGCGTCATATTACTCACGTCATGTCGCGTTGCACTGCACCACACGCTCCGCAATATGTGCCAAGCCTTACAATCGATTACTTCAAAAAATTATTATTCAGGAAACAGAAAAAAAACGATAACTTATTAAATAATATAATTCTTGTAGTTTATTTTTGCAAGTATAAAATACAATTGGTCCAATTAACGTTGCCAATTTTTGGTGGCACACCTATTTCTCACTGACTTTAACATTGCCACTACTCGATGAAACATTTAAGCCTTTTAGTTAATCTTTTCAGATTGTTTCTTTATTTCCGATAGTTTTCAGTTTAGGTTCAACTTTCATACAATACAAAACGACGAAAAAAAAAATAGAAAACTCTTGTATTTCGGGAAAAAAATAATATGTTGTAATAATATATGTAATGCATGTTGTTGTAACAGCTGTTTTACACTACAATTCACATTGTAAATGAAATATTTTTATTAAAGGTGTAGTGCTGGAAAAATCTCTACAATATTTGTGTATTTAGACGATGCTGGCTGGCTAACAACGTAGCGGTGATGATGGTAACTATGGGCTGTCTACCCACTAGTCGTCGTCAATGAACCGTTTAGAAAAATTATTTCATTTTCTAAAAATCATTCATACAAGGAAAATTTTTGTTTTTTTTTTTTGTAAAGAGTTTGCAAAATATTGAAAATTAATATCAACGATTTTATTTTTTTAAACAATACATAATTGTACAGAATAAGTCAAAAATAGGATGGGGCATTTGAAGGGACGGGGAAGGTATGTAGCTACGCTTGACTTTATATGGAACTATCCCAGTATTCACTATGTACAAATCAAATGGAAAACCATAGAAAACCATCGATAAGAATAGCCGACATCCGATACTAATAATCAAATGTCTCCCCAATATCACTGAGATAGTGATTCGGTTCAGAATGTGGAATACACTTCATACTTAGATGAAGTACATAAATGATTTAAATTAAAGCAGTAAAATTACAACAGTCAAAAAAGTTAAGTTTCCCAGTTGAATCGATGCAAGACCAAAAAACCAAAGAAAAATTCATTGATCAATCAAAATGAAATCAACATAATTATAATTAAAATTTAAATTGACTATTTAATATCTATATGTTAAAACTGGTAAGCGGACGGAATCCAGTTAATAATACACATAGCCATATATCGAGTATCAAAACAATTAACTCTATCTTGTTTATATACACATTTCAGCACCGTGCGAATTTCTTCAAGGTGAAGTAATTTACAACAAGACAAAGCAACAACTTCTCCTAAAATATTTCAAAATTACAAACCATAATTTATTTATTTTTCTCCCATTGTAAAATGCACTCTGTTTTTTTGGTTCGTCCGAAAATCGAGAAAAAGGATTCGTTTGATAGTATGCTACCCCCAAATTTGAATTGGAAGTTCGTATTCGTCATGAATGCAATCTTAGCCTAATTCCTAATAAATTTTATGTCCTCATCTCAATTTATATGCGGATACTAAAATAAACTTTTGATCCTGTCAAGCGGCGAGGTTGATTATTGATTAATGTGCAATTAATTAAGTGATGTTCAATCGTTTCCACTCAAAATAAAAAAAATTGGGTGTAAACTGATTTCCTTTACCTATCTTTTTTTGTTAATGAAGGAAAAATTATTCTGAGGAGTTTATTTAAAATAAAAGGAAATAATAACCTAGGCTAGGGTATATGGACGCCACAATTAAAATAAATTTTTAAATAAAATTTATTTTATTAAATTAGTTTTGTGGTCTAACTAATAGATCTGCGAAATTCTTTACCCAGTGATTATCTTTTACCACACTCGGTTCAATTTTTCTAACTCTTTGCTTTTTGTTCCAGGTATATCTTCGTTGCAATATTTCCAAAAAATCTGCTGAATTTCAATTGCTTAATTTCAAGAAGGATAATTGTGATCTTTTTGTATTTTTGGCAGATTTTTCTTCTCAACAGTGGGAACATTTAAAAATTTTTTCTGATTATAGCTTTCCTAACTTATCTCATAACAATTGAAGATAACAACTAACAGAGTTAATTGTTTAAATACTCGACATATGAATAAATTTCATTGTTTGGGATATTTTTAATTAACATTTATAAAATACTATAAATATCCAGTCTATACAATTATATATACTTGTATAATGATAATAAATATTATCATATATACAAATTTGAGCTAAAATTGTGATGACCTCAAACATTTTACGAAAATATATTTCAAACAAAACATGACGTTTGTTTCAAAAAGATAAACATTTATTGTAGACAAATTTTTCTTCTATCTTTATAGTTTAAAAGTTGGATCAAGCATCCATTGAACCAATTTTGCTTATTCACGAACTCACTTTTAGTACGTCACTAAAATTTCAGCTGGCTATCTCTTTTTGTTTTTGAGTTATCGCGGTTAAGGACGAACGGACAGTCGAAAATTGACAGCATTACAAAATTTGGATTACAAAATTAATATACTCTGACATATTATATATGTCGAGTACCAGAATCTTGTTTTGAGCACTCAAACAGCTGAGCTTTCTTTAATGAATGCGCCCGTATGATCTAATCTAATTAAACAAGTAGAACATATTTAAATAAAAAAGTTACTTATAACAAGTGCGAGCTTCTCCAAGTTCATTATGGATAAACGTACGTACGTACTATACCAACCTACCTCTACCTTGTCGAAGGATATAGAAAAACTTCTAGAAAAGGGTAAAGACTACTTGACTGAGTATGGCACAATCTTTTCTAGCTGCATTCCATATTAATAGAGTAAACAAAAAAAGCTTATATAAATATATTTCTTATGTACAGAAGAATAGAGCAAAAAGACAACGTCAGTTTGAATAAAAATTACCGAATTTTGACATTTATGGAAGTTATACTTCTTTAGACGTGTTATGAAAAAGTGCGTGCGCATCATCGTCACACAAAATCCACAGGTTGAAGCTGTTGTTATGATTTATGTTACACTTAATGTAAGAAAATATATATTTATTTATTCATTGAATTTTTCAAATTTAAACTGAGCTTTATTGACTGTGTTGACTAATCCTTGTCCAGTCCGTTTATTATTTTATTGTTATTAATTATTTGCATGCAATTAAAAATTGATTTTTAATGATGCCAAAGAAGCATAACTTCTGAGGCGCGTACAAACCGTACACCCACCCTTTTTTTTTCGCCATAGTCTGGTAAATAACATAGTTTTTTTTTTTATACTTAATAAAACACAACAAAATGCTCAGAAATTTATGAGAACTGTCAAAGCTATATTTTTCGATGATAAAGATTATCGAAAATTTCGAAAACGATACACTATGATACTCTGTTCTATCGAAAAGTTAGAAATATATTTGCACCGTCGCTAAAGTTTGTGTCGTGTGAGATTTATACTAAGTAGACCCAACAGACTAACAGAACTGTGTTTGTTTTAGCTTCAGCTGGTTTTTTATTCTGTTTTTCTTGAAAGCTTTTTATAAAATTAACTCATTAACATCGTCAGTATATCTTATGAATTTGTTTAATTTGTCTACGTGACAAGATTTGCAATACAAATATTTGTGATTAAATAATTCTTGGACATTATAATCTAATTATCGTAGACTTTACTTGTCCCAAACATGGGTATAATGTTTGGGAAGCAGTTTTTTTTTTGGATAACCTCAAAGTTTTGTAAAATTCGTAAGATAAAGTTTTTTGACGAATTTGACTATGTCTCCTGTTCGAAATTTTTATGAATAATATACTAAGCAATGCTTGACTGAGATTTCATAAGCGAAATGCGGTAAGTTCTTTTCGTAATCCTGTAAGTGTTAGATTTTATATACTTAAAAGGGGTGGGAGGAGAGTTGGGTCTAGCTAGAAAAAGGTTTCAAATAAAAGTTGTAGAGAATGAAATTTTAAATCAAAAATGGTACTCGTTTTGGTTGTTATTAAAATTAACGAAGCTTTATTGTTCAGTTTTGTGTTACATGTCTTTGACCGTATTCTAAGAGTTTTCGAGGAAAAAAACTATAGAATAAACCTGAAAAGTGAATGAACTGGTTTTACTAAACCTAAAGAGATTCCATAACCGAACCTTACGTTTCCATCTCACAACAAAATGGGCAAATGTCGACTCTGAAATATTGGTTGCATCTCGAAAATCAATATGATGAAAAATCTAAAAATTTTGACGACTTTGTCAAAAATAATTAACCGATTTTGTTTGATACATGCATGCACTTCTAAAATATCTTATCATTAAAAAGCAATTCCGAAAACGATTTTATCCTACATGTTACAAAACGAGATGTCGGACAACGCACTTCCGGTTTTATAACGTGGAGCATGACTATCCTAGCAAAACATGAAAAAGTTCTTCAAGAGAAAATTAAATATAGTCATATAGTACAAAATCAAAGTAATTACATAATTAGAAAAACATTTAATTCGATGATTTAATGTATACAATAAAATAAATAAATTACTTATATTCCTTCAGAGTAAGGACACATAAAAAGGACTCTCTCTCTATTCACCAGATACTGGAAAGATAGTAGATAGGTAACGAACGATAAATAGAAAGGTAGATACACATAGACTATATGACTATGTTGAAAATGTACTTCACAAGAGTTGAAAAAAGAGGACTATCAAGTTTACGATTGACCTATTTTTCATTCTACCAATAGTTATATTATTGCTCTTACCGTCAAATAGGTACAAAACATACCTTATCCAACTACACATACAGAGGGTTTGTAACACATTCAAACGAAGAATGTGTAAATACTTAGTCTAGTATATTCAATCAATATAAATGACGGTTATCTATAATATATTAGCCAAAATCGTTGCTTACAAAACTGAGGAACGGCTGGACAGAACCAGCTAATAAAAAATACTAAATACCGAGAGTATATATCAAAATTTTGTGTCATAGGTTTCCTACACCAAATACTGGGTGCTCACAAGAAATACCGTGTGCTCAAATTGTCACAGCAACGCGTGACCGGATCTGCTAATACTAAATAGATTAGAACGCATTTTTGTTGTTGTTGAATTTTTAATGACTAAAAAATTTGCCAGTAAAAATGTCCACGATTTTGAAAGAATGAGATGGAAGCCACCCCATTTGAGAACTGGGAAAAACATTACAGGTAGATGAGTCAACTTTTTCAAAACGCTCAAAACGTGTAGGAATGATCCGGCAAGAACATTGGGGTCCCTATGAATTCAACGGCAGAAAAGAAAATACTTTTTGCTTTATGATATAAACTGGCGATGAATAGTAAATAAATCATAGGGTAAGCCGGGTCATGCTTTAACATCATCTGCAAAACCAAATATCCATGGTCCGAAGCTTCTTCTCTGTATTTAGTGAGATCAGCAGGGTGTAATTTATTCTGAGCTGCTCAAACCGAATGAGAGTATCACGGAGAGTTTAAAAGTAACAGCAGATTCAACCAAAACACTTAAATAAATAGAAGGGGAATAGAATACAAAATTTGTTTTAAAAGTAAAATCTCCTTTTTGTAGGAATTTAAAATTTCCTTCATAATTTACGAAAACAACAAATTATCTATTTATCATCTTTGTGATAAAGTAGCTTATTCCATTATCAACATTTAATAAAATCCCTGTAAATTGAAACTATAACACAGAACCTACCATTATTACTCCGCTTTTCAGTAAGTAGGCAAATGGTTACAGAAGCACATTGAGGACATATGGATAGAGAGTTGGCTACCGTAACCTACCCCACACCCTTTCTGTATGTATACATCGTCATCGGCTCTCCAGTTGCATAGATGTGATATTTGTATAAAGAGAAATATTTTATAAACATTTGCAATCATAGTTTTTCTTTCTTTTTAAATATTCTTTCGTAATTCCGCTTGGAAATTGATGAAAAAATACACAAAAAAAAAAAAAAAAAAATGTAAGCAAAGCGGAAAAAATTACACGAATAGAGAGTTAAGTTGGTATTTTTATTTATAATGTAGAAAAGAAACAAATTTTTCATCTGATATTAAATGTTTTTTCTCTATAGAAAAAGCGTTTGTGAATTATTATTCTTTATTTAAAATAGAAACGGGTCAAATATGGATATCTTTTGCTTTTTCTTAATGATCGCTTTGTTTTGATTGAGAGGTTTGAGGTCCACGTCAAAATATAGTTGATTGTAGTCGCCTGAAGTTCGAAGTATATTCTTTAATTATGACGAGCCATGGATTTAAGGAACTCAATTTTATTATCGAGAATGCTTTATGAAAATTTCAACATAATATCTATTTTCATTTTTGAGCAAAGTAGGGATAATTCATTCAAAAAAGGCACAATTATGTGTTTAACAACACAATTAAAATCAATTTATATAAATAAATGGTAAAATAAAATTCGAGAAATGTTTTGTAAAATTTTGAAGAAATGTTAAAAAATACGGCTATAGTAGAAATTATTCAAAAGCATCCCGGAAAAAGTAGAATTTCGAAACTTTTGATAACTCAATGCTGTCTCGTTAAAAACCAAAAAATCAAAATTATTTCGTTAGATAATCACTTTCCTCAGGTATCATAGTTTTCAAATTTTTGGTTAAATTAAACATATCTATAATAAATTTCAAGTTATTAAGAGTCTGGTCATGATATATCATATAAGGGTTAAAAAAGGCAAACTATTAGTCTAAAACTTAAAAAGTACGACCCAAAATTAGTAGGTTTTAAAAAAAAGTTCATTCAAATCCGTTAAAATTTAGCCAAGATATCGAAAAAATTAATTTTTTTACCTGGAGACGTCACAAAATCCAAAAAAATTAGTTTTGGTTTATTGCGCTTAATTCTTATCCAATTTTGGCAAGCAAAGTATGAAATCCTACTAAATTTAGTCCATAGTTTTCAAATTTTTGGTTAAATTAAACACATCTTGAATAATTTTCAAGATATAAAGGGCCAGGTCATGATATATCATGTAAGGGTTAAAGCAAACGAATTGATAGTATCAAAATTAAAAAGTATGACCCAAAATTAGTGGGTTCCGAAAAAAAGTTCATTCAAGCCGGTTAAAATTTAGCCAAGATATCGAAAAAATAATTTTGTAACCTGGTGACGTCACAAAATCCAAAAAAATTAATTTTGGTTAATTGCGCTCAATTCTTATCCCATTTTGGCAAAGAAAGTATCTAATACTACTAAATTTAGTCCATAGTTTTCAAATTTTGTGTTAAATTAAACACATCTTGAATAATTTTCAAGATATAAAGGGCCAGGTCATGATATATCATATAAGGGTTAAAGTAGGCGAATTAATAGTATCCTAATTAAAAAGTATGATCCAAAATTAGTGGGTTTCAAAAATAAGTTCATTCAAATCGGTTAAAATTACGCCAATATATCGAAAAAATTAATTTTTTTACCTGGTGACGTCACAAAATCCAACAAAAATAATTTTGGTTTATACCGCTCAATTCTTATCCAATTTTGGCAAACAAAGTATCTTATACTACTAAATTTAGTCCATAGTTTTTAAATTTTTGAATAAATTAAACACATCTCGAATAATTTTCAAGATATTAAGGGTCCGGTCATGATATATCATATAAGGGTTAAAGCAAACGAATTAATAGTATCAAAATTAAAAAGTATGATCCAAAATTAGTGGGTTTCAAAAAAAAGTTCATTAAAATCGGTTAAAATGTAGCCAAGATATCGAAAAAATTAATTTTTTAACCTAGTGACGTCACAAAATCCAAAAAAATTAATTTTGGTTTATAACGCTCAATTCTTATCCCATTTTGGCAAACAAAGTATCTAATTCAACTAAATTAATTCCATAGTTTTCAAATTTTTGTTTAAATTAAACACATCTTGAATAATTTTCAAGATATAAAGGGCCTGGTCATTATATATCATATAAGGGTTCAAGCAAACGAATTAATAGTATCAAAATTAAAAAGTATGATACAAAAATAGTGGTTTTCAGAAAAAAGTTCATTCAAATCGGTTAAAATGTAGCCAAGATATCGAAAAAATTAATTTTTAACCTAGTGACGTCACAAAATCCAAAAAAATTAATTTTGGTTTATTGCGCTCAATTCTTATCCAATTTTGGCAAACAAAGTATCTAATACTACTAAATTTAGTCCATAGTTTTTAAATTTTTGGTTAAATTAAACACATCTCGAATAATTTTCAAGATATTAAGGGTCCGGTCATGATATATCATATAAGGGTTAAAGCAAACGAATTAATAGTATCAAAATTAAAAATTATGACCCAAAATTAGTGGGTTCCAAAAAAAGGTTCATTCAAATCAGTTAAAATTTAACCAAGATTTTGAAAAAATTAATTGTGTAACCTGGTGACGTCAGAAAATCCAAAAAAATTAATTTTGGTCTATAACGCTCAATTCTTATCCCATTTTGGCAAACAAAGTATCTAATACTACTAAATTTAGTCCATAGTATTTAAATTTTTGGTTAAATTAAACACATCTCGAATAATTTTCAAGATATTAAGGGTCCGGTCATGATATATCATATAAGGGTTAAAGTAAGCGAATTAATAGTATCAAAATTAAAAAGTATGATCCAAAATTAGTGAGTTCCAAAAAAAAGTTCATTCAAATCGGTAAAAATTTAACCAAGATATCGAAAAAATTAATTTTTTTACCTGGTGACGTCAAAAAATCCAAAAAAATTAATTTTGGTTTATAACGCTCAATTCTTATCCAATTTTGGCAAACAAAGTATGGAATCCTAGTACATTAAGTCCATAGTTTTCAAATTTTGGGTTAAATTAAACACATCTCGAATAATTTTCAACATATAATGGGCCTGGTCATGATATATCATATAAGGGTTAAAGCAAACGAATTAATAGTATCAAAATTAAAAAGTATGATCCAAAATTAGTGGGTTTCAAAAAAAAGTTCATTAAAATCGGTTAAAATGTAGCCAAGATATCGAAAAAATTAATTTTTTAACCTAGTGACGTCACAAAATCCAAAAAAATTAATTTTGGTTTATTGCGCTCAATTCTTATCCAATTTTGGCAAACAAAAATATAAGGGTTAAAGTAAGCGAATTAATAGTATCAAAATTAAAATATATGACCCAAAATTAGTGGGTTCCAAATAAAGTTCATTCAAATCGGTTGAAATTTAGCCAAGATATCGAAAAAATTAAATTAAACACATCTTGAATAATTTTCAAGATATAAAGGGCCCGGTTATGATATATCATATAAGGGTTAAAGTAAGCGAATTAATAGTATCAAAATTAAAATATATGACCCAAAATTAGTGGGTTCCAAATAAAGTTCATTCAAATCGGTTGAAATTTAGCCAAGATATCGAAAAAATTAATTTTGTAACCTGGTGATATCACAAAATCCAAAAAAATTAATTTTGGTTATAGAGAAATTTTCATTGTAGAAATAGCTTTAATAAGTCTACGAACGGTACGAATGCTATGAACGTAATAATATTTTCAAAATTAGACACATAAAATGAACTTACATATAATAAATTGTACATCCATTTTTCTAGGATACCATAACTCAATACAGACTTATATTTCAGAACCAGAAACTTTAAGCCCTTATCAAATGAGATATAGGTCTGAGAAGATAAAATTGTAATTATTATTATAGCCCTCTCATCCCCTTTTTGCAAGCTCATATCGTTAGGTAATATTTTTTCATTATCCTTATTATTGAAATAAAAACATTATAATCCTTACTATTCAAATTAAAATTAAAATCGACTACGCTCGAGAATGTACAGGTGGCTTTTATTTTCCAGTTAAGTAATCCTTCCACTCCTTTGTGTCACGCTTAAATCATTAAATAACCGTTATCCTTGTATTATTTACTTCAAAACTAGTGAAATTTCTACCATGCTTGAGAATCTTTTTTGTAAGTTTGGGATCCTCTCATTCTTTTTCGTCCCGTTTAAGTAGTCAGATTAGTAAAAATACTCATCTCAGAACTTAATCAACCTTCAGTATCTCATCTCTGATACGCCCGATTAAATCTAACTATCGATATTTTTTACCATTCTTATCGGCTACCTAATAAGCGCGCCACCATTTAGAGGGCTAAGATTTGGTAGAGATGTTCACCAAAGGGTAAGATGTCTTCCATATCTTAATCTGACGCGCTCGAGTTAAACCAAAATCGTTGCTTGGAATCCTCTTATATTAAATGTACGAAGCCGATTGTTTCTAGAACAATCATATTTGAAAAAATTCACAACTTTACCGAAACACCGTTACAGTAAATGTCTACGAACTCGTAGTATATATATATTAAATAGATAAACATACAGTTGATCGTAGGTTTTAATTTCGTGGAATTTTGTAACGCAAATATGATATAGAATGAAATTATATGTGTATATTAGTAAGGTAAATATCTACATTTAACAAAAAAATAAAGTAAATAATTCAACGTTATATATTCATAAATATAGAGTGTATTCTATACCACATATTTGAAGTCTATGACCTAATTTTATCATATTTTGAATTTAAAACATAAATAAATTCTCTGTACGATGTTTCTAAAACTATTTATTATTTCAATTCATATATGAAATATATACGAGGGGTTTATATTAAATTTAATTGTAAAAAATCAGTAGTTATCACAAAAGTGATAACCGGGATACTTCCTAAGAAAGTCATCCATAGCTACTCATCTTACCCTGCCCATTTTATGACTTATCCAATTTTTTTTTTTTCTGTACAATGTGTGTACTGTTTACGAAAGACTATTATAAATAATCCACTATCATCTTTCAACGTTATAAGTTTTACTCATAGAAGTGGATTATTTATAATAATTTCACCTTACTTAATGTATAAAATACACAAATAAATATTATTATTGATATAATTATTTAAATATTTATATATAAATTGTCCATTTGTAAATACTAATAGATTATGGCCAATTCACACAACCAATTAGCCTTTTGAGTATATAATATGTAATTTCCTTCCAACATCTTGTCAAATTTATAAAAATGAAATTGCATAAATGTTTTGAGCTACGTAATTTTATTCATGGATGACTCAAAAAGTATTAAACTTTTCCCAACATTTGGGATAAATTTCGATATTTTTGAGTATATACGAAGTAAAGCCAGTCAAAAAAGCCTCAAAAATTTTCGATGTTAAATTTTTAACTGAAACTTTTTTCCTTGCCCTTTTGATCTTACCGCAATCTCATCCCTTTCAAATACATAAATAAAGAGCAGGAGAGATTCTTGATAGAGCGTAGCTCCTGTACTAAACAGATGTATAACAAAACTTTACTCAAACTCTTGCCCACGAACTTGTGATTTAAAGTTTTTTTAGAACCACGAGAGTTAGAAAAGGAAAGCTCACCAATGAAATTGTTCTACATTCGTACCTCGATAGTATAAATTATGAATGCAAATTTATAGATTGAAAATTGAACGAGAATTTCCAACTACATTCAAAGCAAGGCAGGGTGCCTGTAATTATATCGAGTCATTGACAAATATACTTCTAAAAATTTTCATATGGCTTGGTTAGTATTAGGATAACAATCTTTTCCTCTATGAAAATTGGCCGTTTTTTTTCGGAGACCGTAAAACTTTCTATGGGCTTCACTGGCCTCAAAATTTACAGATACAAAATTGAACGAGAACTCCCAACTACATTCAAAACAAGACACGCTGAAATTCTGAAAATAAAAATACTGTTTTTTTTTGTGATTGTAGTAGAAAGATCCATTCAACAACAAATATTAAAACCATTTTGTCCGAGAAGTAATAAGACCAGAAATCCGTTGTCCGACAACCTGAAAAACTGATGTTGGTGGACAATGGACATTCAGTTTTATAATATTATAGAAAAAATCATTTTTATATTTTATTTTAAATGATCTTCCGATGACAATTTTTACGAGCTCCAAAATGACAAACGCTCTATTTTTCAGAATTTTCGTAAATACAAAAGTTGAAAACCTAACGACAACTAGTAATACAATTTTTTGCAAGTGTATTTATCAATGCTTTGATATGATGAGAATCACCAAGACTATAAATTAGCTCCGATATCTAAAACTGAATAAATTTGTCAACCAGCTATTAATGTTCTATATGTGAGAGTGGGGGGTTGTTTTCTCGATACTACTATGAAACCAAACCTCAACCAAACGTGATCGAATGATAAAGGACATACAATGAATGAATGGTCACTGGTAGATATAGATATACGTTTGTACCTACTACTGTGAACCATTTAAATAATTGATGAAAATGTTGATTAGTATTAAATCAATAATCAACAAACCCAAATATACACACATTGACTGACTGACTGACACACACACACAATAGGAGGTTGAGGTTACTACCTTCAAACATCGAAATAACCAATTTCTATGATATACTACATTTATATGAATATATTTGAAGTAATCGTGTTCACGAAAAATGTTCAAGGTAGAAAATATTAAGTGTTTGCGATGTAAACGATAATGTTTTCATATTGAGGCATTAAATTTAAAGGTCCTATGGATTAAATGTATTTTTGATGTGCTTAGACAAAAGATAGAGCGCGTTAAGTCGGAACAGGTCAAAACTATCCCGATTTTGACGAATAATTTTTATGATATAGGTAATTAAAAATGTTTCATCCTTAAGGCCTGGCGCATATTGGACCGCGAATGAAACAGCGCGACGTGGCATGACACATTGCGATTTTTTCTTACTTACACAAATGAATGAGTCAGCTCAAATTGACGACACGACGCTAAGCATGACGTCTGACGAGACGCGTCAAACGAGTGGCAGAGTGCCTGAGACACAGATTTTCACACCACGCGCAGCTTGTTTCACGAGTCTACTAATAAAAAAATAAACAAAAACAAAACACAAAATGAACAGAAACATGTCTCTATTGGACGAGAGAACTGCGTGGCAATATATGATACCCAACATTACGCGTGTCGCATGATCGCGTCATTTCACGTCGTGCTGAGCCACTCGTGTCGCAACATGCGCCAGACCTTATAGTTTAAAAAAAAGCAAGTGTCAAGCCTTAAATAGCCCCTACCATGTGTAGAACTCAATCGAGGATATAATTTTTTATAAAGGTTCTCACATGGTGGAGGCAAACTGGGGCTAATCAAACCGAGACACTTTTCTTCCACTCCTAGAAACCTATATTTTGATATAAGTTTGTTGCATGTCTCGTTCAAAATAAAATTGATATCGAAAGCTCCAATTAGAAGTAACATGCATTCTAGCCAAATTAAGAAATTTCAAGGGAGTCTTTTAGATACATCGTAATACCATGCACACATCAAAAATTGATCATGTATCTGAATTAAAGGACTTTGGCTCAACCGATGAGTTTATTCCTTTAATATTACATAGATTCCCTGTATTAAATATCTATTTATATTTATTGTAATACAGTTACAATATCCTGCTGTTCGAATATTCGTAGGGCAGAGAAATCTATATATTAACTACACCACTATATCATACACCAAGCAGTTACAGCTAGCTATATCATTTAAATTTCTATAAAGTATGTGTTTTACCCATGTTTTCCAAATACCTTTTTCCTCATACATAGAAGTGTTTTTACCTTCTTGGAAACATTATGAAAATATTTCGAAATTCCATGTTACAAGTCAAGTGAATTAATTTTACAAATACATCTTGAAAATATCATTAGAAGTAGATATCACTTCTAAATCATATTTAGTTTTATTTGATCCTTAAACTTTATTCTATTATTTTACTTCAAAGCATGTGCGTTTAATAAGCTTTCAATTTCTTAAGGGCTTTTATTCTGAAAAGGAAATATTTTATAATGTATTTCATTTAGGATTACTTAAAACGAGATTTATTTCCAAGAAATTTACTCGTTTTTTTCGGTGATAAACAATCTGGATTTGAAAAAAAAAAAATTTTAATTGAGTAAGAAAACTCTAGGATTTTTCGAATAAGTTTCGATTTTATGCCCCAATTTCCTAGATCAACAAAATTTGTTTGTTTGTTTGCAGACATAAATTTGTTTGCATACCGTCATCAAATTAGCAAACGTGTAACATCTCCTCAGAGAATCATAACAACTAGATAATTCATACTGATGATGACTACTTTGTAGTCGAAATACGTATTTATAAAATACAAAATAATTTGATCTAGGAAATTGGGGCAAAAAATCGAAGGATATGCCATGTTGTGGAGCCCCTGAATAAGTGGTTTCAGAAAAAGCAAAGTTTTAAACTTCGCTTCAGGCGTTGATCACTTTTGTTGGATTTGGGTGAAATTTATTGTAACCATAAAAATCTGAATCGAAAATTTATAATTTTTATGGAAAATTTTGGTGTTTTCAAAACAAAATAGTGTCATAGCTGGAAAATGAACGAGTGAACATTTAGAAGCCGCCTTTTTGAAAATTTTCAAACAAAATAGCGTCCATTATTGACAAAATTAACAATTAAATAAAGGATTTAACATGGAGTTTTCATATTTTCCAATATTCCATAATTACCAAACATTTTACAACAAAATTCCCACAAGTAACTCGTTAAGAATTTGAGATGGAATTACTGAGCATTTTCATGTCGTTAATACAATTTTTGTAAAAGTTGCTATAACTTTTGGAACAAGACTGATGTTACCAAGTAATCACTGACTAATTTTACCTACTTGGATCTCCCATGGCTATATTCCATAAACTTTTCATTTTTTAAATCTTCAGAATAAAATAATATTTTTTTCAAACCATCCTAAAATAGTTCCTTTTTATTATGCAAATGAAATCTGATAGTTGTATCATTGGCAAGTATTCTTTACACTCCCGATAGATATGTATTGTTTATGGCTGATATTAAGTAATTTTTCTCAATTGATAGATTAAAACAGACCTAATATTTCATATGTAATCTATGATATAGTTAACTAACAGTGTTGGTACACTCGGACTGGTAACTGGTAATAATAAATTTATTATCTGAATTCAGCTTGATAACCTATTAAATAATTATTTATTGAATATTAAAGGTAGGTAGTTATTAAACCTTCCAAAAACCAATTGGATTATTATTATGATATTTTTAATGCTTATATCAACAAAATATATATTGCATTATATTCATGACAGAGAGTCAACCGACCGATTCAAAATTCTATGAATCAGGTAAATGAAGAATATATACCTAATAAATTGGTCATTTTGTAAGCATGAATGAGCTTTCAATTTCTGTTGAAAATTCTTTTTTACTTTCGGTTGAAACTTTTGTGCACCAAGTTATTTTTTAAGGTAATAAATTTTTAATCAGTTTTCCCGCTATCATGTGTTGTTAGCGGGTCAAAAAGTACTTGGAGTCCCTTCGCGCGGAAGAAGTGAGACTTCGAAATGCTCGCTATCTCTTTCTATTCTCACTCTCCAGGAACATTTAACACAACAGTGCTTTCATACCCTCTCCATAGTAGCGTTAAAGTTTAACGCAACCTTGTTTGAAGTAGCAATAGAAGTTTCATTTCAAAAAACATCCTCTATGGTAGGAAGCCTACGATGCTATATGGGAATTAACTCGAGGATCGTTAGGACCTACTCGATTTTGAAAATTAGATGGTATAAATAAAAAAAAGCTCATAAGACGTACACGTTTTTAACGGCGGTGGAAGTAGTACAGTCTTTCGAAAAAACAGGTACCTGGACATACTCAAGCGTTTCGGATATTCGTAGGGTATAACTGCCAAGTCTCTCAGAAGATAGAGGTATGTTAATCAGGTTTTATGGTGAAGATGGCCGTACAAAAGGATTAAAAATGTGTAGGAAATAAATTTACTGAATCGCCTCAGATTTTTATTGGAAATATCAAGTCAACCTTAACGTAGCTCCCATTTAAAAAGCTGACAATATTCATTCAAGAAGGTCAGCTTGATTTCTTGATAATTCTAGTTCTTAATCTGATGATAATTTTGAAAAATTTTCTTATTCTACCGGTTTAACACATTTTGTCAGCTCCAACCGTAGGTAATATGTATATGGTTAAAATTGGACAATTTCAGAAGTGAAGATCTTTTGGACAATAATAGTATATCTATTTCAATCGGCCGGTTCGTCTTCAATCATTGAACATAAGAAAATTATTTATTATTATTTTGAGTGTTGAAATCACTAGTAGCTCAATATTGATTGCAACCTTTTAATTTTTTATCTTTAATTTGTTATATAAAAAAAAGGTTTAATATACGTAAATGGATTATTACATTCTATTTAATGACAATTATAAGTAGAATTGAAAGCCACAGGTAGCGAAATAAGGAAGCAATAAGTAAATCATATTGATGAAAATTAACAGGAGATACTGAAATAATTAACATTAGAAGAGCTTATTTTTAGCTAATTAAATTCCTACATACATATGGATCGTGGTATATAAAATTTTGTAAAAAAAGTTGTAACGTTTTAAATTAAAGAATTAATTCTTGTTTTGCAAAAATTTATTAAATTTTTGTTATAATTACCACCTGTTGTTTATTTAATTACATTTTTTTATTCCATTTAGGTTAATACTCCAATCATTCCACACATTTTACTGCCAAGTTAATCATATCGGAAGTAAAATATTCCTGAATGTAAATCAATAATTTGTTTCGAATTTTCGATTTGATACATCTCTCTGATCTAATTTCTGCATTGTCATTAAGAATCCTGGTTCTATAAGAATTTAATTTTAAAAAATTCTATCATAACGAATACCTTTGTCATAATAACTGCCAAATTGACTCAAAATCAGTTTAGTGGTTTGAATTATGCGTTGATCAGTCAGTTAGTCATAGTTTCTGATCTGGTTATAAAGAGGCATTTCGTTCAGCCGATTATGAGGGTCTAATAATCTCTCAATGGATTTTATTTAAAATTTTTCATTTCCCAAACGATGTATCAAAAATTGTAATCTCGATGTAACTAGTATATAAGATGATGTATTATAGATAAAGCTTAGGCTAGGTGCTATAGTTTGTAAGTTGACTTGTATTTATATTATGATGTTAATAAAGAATTATCAAACTAAAAAAAAAGACGTTCATGAGTATGAGCTCTTCTTCCTGTCAATTTAAGGAAATCAGTTGAATATTACTATAGACAAAAGATTTGTAACTATTCAATTTGTTGACCATAAATACTAAAAATTGTTCAACTCATACATAGATTTTTTATTTATGATTTATTTCCGGAAAACTTCATCACGGTAAGTTTTTATTATTTTGATAAAATGAAAATATCAACATTAATTTATAATCATTTTTCTACCAAAAATATCTAAATTGTATACAAATTTATTCAATAGTGGAATTTGTATATTGTGTATCATATAACGCCATGTATTTTTTACGATATTTAAAGTTGAATATCTTCGTTAATTGTTTCAAGAATCTGTGCTGAACTTATATCAAATTTTTTCTATATGACTTCAGTATTTATATAATTCCTAACTATATCTAACAACTGTAATGTTCATCGGATCTCCTTAATTGAACTTATATTATACGATTAAAGATTTAATGAAGTATAAAAATCAAATGTATTTTGTAATTAGTCTTGCATTTAATAATATATATTTTAAAACAATATGGTTGTCAACAATATATTTAATATCTACTTTGAGTGTAGGTGTATAAGATATTACAGGTATCTGTGTATCTGTGTAATCATAATAATAATAATATGAATAATCAAATATTTTAGTTTTATTAAAGCACATTATCTATTTAATATTATAATTATTATTATCATTACACACCAATGAAATTATAAATACCTACCTTACTTAAATTAAACATACGTTGATTCAAATTATTATTATTATGAATGATAATACTAATTAAATTATTATTATTATTATTATAATTAACATTGTTTTATAATGTGTTTACATCTGTTAAGAAAATAGACAAAAGATTTATTACTTAATAAGGTGGTAATGATTTGTATAATGTTGTAATAAATATGGTTTATAACTTTAATAATAACTGAGTTAATTGTTTAGATACTCGATATATGATTGAATTTCATTTTTTGGGTTATTTTAAATTGGCATTCTTAATATACTATAAATATTCAGTCTATATAGTTATATTTACTTGTTTAAAAGTAAGATGTATTAATAGCAAAAATAAGATGTATTATTATGTGTTTAATAGCAAAATTTGAGCTTAAATTTTGGGAAACTTAAAAATCTTACAAAAAAATGTTTCAAATAAATTTTGTATTTGAACTTTTCTTCGATAGTTTTTAGTTTAAGAATTGGGTCAAAAATCCATTGAACCCAATATTGGCCGATTTTGTTTATTCACGAACTTTAACTCACTATTTTTCTTTGTTTTTGAGTTATCGTTATGACGAACGAACAAACGGACAGTCTGAAATCTGGTAATTTGGTAACAATTTGATATTTCTATGAACACCCTTACCATAATTTTATTTGTGCAGTCAACATTTACTAGCGTTAGACTAAAACTTATGTACTTTGACAATTTCTATGAATGGCGAATATATTAATATATACAGTGGAATTTTCTGAACGTGGGTAAAAAATTCAAAATTTGACAGAAAAGAATTTCAAGAAAAAACAAAATACTTTAGAAAAAGTCATCCTGTTACACCCAGTACAGTACAAACTCATAAATAACTATTTTATGGTTTTTTCATGAATATAAATCTTTATAATAATAAATGATTTTTGGAAAATAAATCTTAATTTTATTAGAAAATTTTATTTAGTGTTAAAATTGATTGATAAGGTTCTTTCTAATTGAAAGGTATACACTATGATGTAGTCTTAGTAGAGAGGTTTGAGGTACGTAGAGGTTTGTTATTTTAATTACTTTGCACCCTGGTGTTTATTATAGTATTCATAAAATATTTATTACTATTTATACAATTGTTTTATTGTTATATTATTAATGATTCATTTACTATTAAAATAATGTGCACATATATTTAACAACTAATTTAAAATAAATACCATGTATATACTGTACATTATAAAATACATATAAGAATTTAAACAAGTGAAAAAAAATCATATTTATTAAACCGCAAAAGCGAATTATCACCAGAAAACATCGAAATTTTCTTGGCGCCTCGATTTGACGATTAATTTTAGTAAAACAAGCCAAAATAAGACGAAAATAAGATATACCAATTATTGAGTTTTTTTTTATCGTGTTTATGTCACATAAATACCACAATTTAAAACATATCACAATATTTAATTATTATTTTTTATTAAATGACTTTAATTTCAACACAATTTAAGCACAAATAATTTAATTACTTTAAAAGAAATCAACACTTGTTTATTTAATAAAGCTATTAAAAATACATGTACGTCATTTTCGACTGTTATTAATACATGGATATGTAGGGTGTAGTTTGCACGGTTCGGGTTGGTTTTCGGCCCCCCTACATTCAAACTGTGATTACCCATGTATAATTCGAAAAATCATTCGACAAAAACTCTAAAATTGGTACTCTTCTTTCTCGTGTTATTTTGGCTTGTTTTGCCAAAATTCATAAAAAAATCGAGGTGCCACGAATACTGTAATCGAGCCTAATTAAATGATTATTTAAGCATATTAGTTTTATTTTTCTGAATAATGTTAAACTTTCAAATGGTCTGTAGGTAAATTCACCTCTGTATATAAAATATCAAAGGAAACAGATATTTGATAAAGCGTAACCAATATTATTTTCATAAATACCAAACTTAATTAATACAAAAACAATAAAATCAAATAATTATTACCAAAAAATAAAGAATTAATTTTTAAAATTAAATTGTTATTATAATTATTTATTTATTTGTTTGATAATTCAAAATTATTAAATATTTAATGCAATAATAATAATTATTTTATTCATTGATTTTTATAATAAATTATTATAATTATAAACAATTTATATTGAAATCTATCCATTTAGCCCCCTATTCCTGCATTTTTAATCATATATCTACCTAATTATAACGCTTACTTATTATACCAGATGTTCAAAAACATCCAGGCAAATGAATATCAAAAAATTGTACTAAATGTTGATTTTCAACGTTTTTTGTTACAAAAATTGAAAATTTCACACCATCTATTAAAACATAGTGAGCATTGAAAACATTACACATTTGCATTTACTGTTTATTTGAAACCTTTTTAAAATCTGAGGCATGCAAGAGGTTAATTCCTGCCACTATGTGATTTTTATTAGTCCTTTCCCTTAGATATTTTGATTCATCACCTGAAAAAATTTACAGGTATACTGAGAAACTATTACTCAGACTGTCATACTAAAAAAATAATAATTTAACAAAATTGCGAGAACTCGAAATAAAAAAGATATTTCCTATCCAACTTCTAAAACAATAGCTAGTTTATAAAGGTATATTTAACGATTGGATGCATAGTTTTTGAAATTTAACTAAAAATTTTATCCAGAGGTCCATAATACCTATGAAGAACTGAAATGAAAGATTTTACAATGAATATCACAAGACAGGATTTGATAAAATATATTTTGACGTTACCGAACAAATAAATTTTTATTTCGAAAAATAAGTTTTTAAATTATTAAATTTTATCCTTTCTATAATTAATTACTTTTTGAGAGATGGTCGAATTTCGACCACAGGTGATACTATATTTATATACCTAGTATTATTGAATATTCTTAATAAAAAATATAATTTCAAATAGATTTTCAAAACACATGAATTATAATGATTTTCTAATTAAAATTAATTATTTTTGTGATATGTTTATTTATTTATATTAAATATTATTATTATTATTTAAATAAATATATATGAATTTATAATAATTATTTGAATTGAATTGAATTCACTTTTAAAATTAAAACAATAATATTAACAGATGCCACCACCATCATCATCATTATTATTATTATTATTATGATTATTTGAATTTATTGAATTAAATGAATAAATAATTTATAAATTTTATTAATTAAATATTATAATCATATAGTTATGTATATTATGTTAATTAGTTTAATTAAAACATGCCTACCTGAGTGGAACAACAATGCAGATTTTATATAAATTTAAAAATATTATTGGAATTATTCATAATTGATATTTTTCAAAAATTTTCATCATTACGATTTATTAAAAATAAAACCAATTATCATCATTTCATATTGCAGTTACAAATTTGGAGATCTTGGACCTCATAATTCATCTGTAAAATACTTGTAAATTGTAAAATAATCAGAGAAAAGTAGATCGATTTCTTTAAGATAAATAGACAAGCACTTTTTGCTTGCTTAGAGACTTATAATATTCCGGGAGGTAGCATTGGAAATGACACAATCGTTTCAAGTCGATTAATTTATGTTGGAATTGCATGTTTATTTGCAGTCATGCACTGTTATGAAAGTAAGCGAGCTACGAGAGGGTGGACGGGCGGGATTAAAATTTCTGCTGAGTAGCCATGCAATCTCCATCTAAGACAATCACATGTCATATTCAGCTGACAATTATTCCACTCATAAATATTCTGCTGTCAATTTTTTTTATTTACAACATTATTGAAACTATCTCTATTATTAATTGCAAGCGACCTAAAATATATTTTATTTCTACTCCACCTTGGGTACGCCTGCTGAACCGTCATCAAGTTCATTCAAATGATCCCCATTTTCCACTGTTATTAACCCATGGATTTGTAGGGTGTAGTTTGCACGGGTCGGGCAGGTTTTTGACCCCTACGTTCAACCTGAGATTAAACTACCCATGGATAACTCGAAAAATAGACGAAAACTTGAAAATCCTTATTCTTCATTTATCTTGTTTTGCCTAAATTAATCGTTAAATCGAAGCGCCACGGATATCGTTATCGACCCGAAAATTGAATAAAAGTGCATCAGATTACTGATCTAATCTAGGTGTATATTACTTAGTTACTAGTGGATTGTAGCCTGGATAATCACGAATCGATAGAAATGAAAAAGGATGCCAAATTTGCCCAAATACTAGATTAAAAACGACCAGAAACCGTTTGTTAAAAATAAAATAAAAGGTAGTATGATACATGCCTGCATGGAACATGAAACAACTAGCACGTACAAATGCTATTCTCTGCTATAAGTACTATATTTTAGTATGTTTGTTGCCACTTGTTCCAAAAGAAAAGACAAAATTGCATTCATAATTTTGAGTAGTCGTGGCGGTGGTGGTGGTATTTGTGACATAATAATTGTGTTCTAATTTTCATCAACTATTTAAGTTAGTAGTACCATACTCCAAAACTATTTTAACATAGTTTATAGCTTCAATACCAGGATGTCAATTTCATGGGACGTTATTGTCGATTGCAACTTATGTTGGTTTTTATGCACCAACTTCTGTATATTCAGGTATCAAAAAATTATATGAAATCAAAGATTTTTTTCTTTTAAAATTGTACAATCATATACCTTGGTCCAATATATGGTCGCGTTTTGGGATAAAGACCTTCCTTAGAGCGGGGGCCAAATCAAGATTGAAGGCAGACACTTGTTTATCTAGTACGAGAGGAAAGCTGCAAAAATAAAATTGACGAATAAATTATTTTATATTCGGAGCCTGTAATTTGATGATCCCTCCAAGCTTCAAATAGACGGAAAATTATTGTTTTGTTATTTTAATAGCAAGATCATTCAATAACAAATAAATCATTTTGTCCAACATATGAGACAAAACGACATGTTGTCGTCAATTTAAGGCTTATGTAACTAATATAAAAATTTTACATAAACCGAATTGCATTGAATAATTAACAACCCGGTATACAAATATTTGCTTACTAACATACATTTAAAGTAAGTAATAAATAAATGAATTTTTTTTTTTGAACAGAATATCTCATCTCTGTTGTAGCTACAACAAAGTAACCTATTTACTAGCATTGCATTCGAATCGAGTCGAAAGAAAAGCCTTTTAAATATTCATAGAACGTTTTAAAACATTTGTTACCGAACTTCAGAAATTTATTCAACATTCATACAACATAGAACATAGAAAAAATACACACAGTCAAGCCGACTGGCATTTTGTTCTTATATTGAGTGTCTGTAAAAAAATTTTGAAAATGGTGGACCCTAAAGGCTATATCTGCAACTTCCCGTTAATTTCATACCTAAGCAATTTAAATTTAACATATTACAATGTTTTTGATCTTAAAATTTTGTTTTTGTGATTAAGACTCGATTAGTGTTTGGAGTTGATCGATGAAGACGAGGTAATATGGAGTAAAACCAAGAACTTTTTAAAAATGTTCGATTTTCTAAGTTTGAAGTTAAAAAAGGTAAAAAAAACCGGTACAACTCGAAAAATAATATTTAAAATAAAAAAAGTTTGATACCAAAGGTAATTGGTTTAAAAAAATTAACTAAGAAATAATGATTGACCTTAAAATTGGTTTTCAAGGTTGCACTAAACCAAATCAAGGTCTGTAGATGCCTATTCATATTTTACCCTAGATTTTGTGATGTTTTTATTTTCGATGTGAAAATAGTTTGTTTCCCTGAGAAAATTTAGTAAAATTTAGAAAAGCGCCTTCCCTTCAAGTTTAATTTCAAATTTACCACCTAGTGCAACTTTTATATTAAACTTATTTTTTTTCATGTCATTAATTTTCGAGTTATTTTAGTGTCTCTGCTTTTCTTCACTCCCAGTATACTTCTGGCCATAGTCACTCACACAAATTTTTCACAAAAGATTTTATTCCCTCTTTTATCCTTCTTTTTTCAATTTTTCAGTTGTATGCATGTATGCATGTATGTACGTAATTGAAATGCTTGCCTATGAATATAAGCCAAGATTTTTGTGTGTACACTGATCGATAAAAATTCTAAAACATTGGATCCAAATACGCCGTGTGGTCGTAAAACATGTTTCTCAGAGACTACTCGTTAAATTATTGTTATTTTTGAGTTTATTGGGACAAAATTAGTGTAAATTATGAGTTTTAGCCTCCCAAATTAATGTTCATAATATTAAGGATAAAATTACCCTAAAGAAAACATAAAATAGAGAAGACAATTATTTGAACCTTTTTGATAATTTTTTGGACTTCTAAAAAAGAGTATTAGAATATGTATTTCGGGCTGTATATATAAAAATATCTCAGATAAAAAATTTGAAAATAAAATTTGGAACTAATCACATAAATGTATTTCACTCAAGTTGCAGCTTATATCTCCTTATCTAATTGCGATTTTAGCCAATAAAATTGTTCAATTCAATGAACAATTCTTTATTTATTCTAGATTTTACTAAGGTTACTAGTGACTACAATACGAATCAATAATAGAAGAATGCTCTTAGGAGGTCAAGCATTCAAATTCGTACCGCGCTTAGTGTTCCGTACCACCAGTGATCGCATAAGAAAGGTATTATAATTTTGTCATCAAGCCAAGTTAAATAATTTTGATTCAAACAAAAGTTGCATGTTTTACGAAAAAAATGGGTGCGTGTACGTTATGTATGCGCGTTAGAAGATATACTTCTGCCGCATCATTAACAAAACAATTTTTAATGCAAATAATAAATTAGAATAAAATAACAAATATAACTGGGGAAGGATCAGTCAACACAGACCGATAAAGCTCAGTTTTCATTTGAAAATTCAATAAATAAATATATATTTTCTTACATTAATTGTAACATTAATAATTATGTTTAATTAATTAATTGAGATTTGTTTAATTTAACCAAAAATTTTTAAACTATAGACTAAATTTAGTAGGATTTCATTCTTTGCTTGCCAAAATTGGATAAAAATTGAGCGCAATAAACCAAAATTAATTTGTTTGGATTTTGTGACGTCAGCAGATTAAAAAATTAATTTTTTTGATATCTTGACTAAATTTTAACCGATTTGAATGAACTGTTCTTTGGAACCCACTAATTTTGGGT
The DNA here is from genome assembly GCA_020423425.1 of Chrysopa pallens. Taxonomy (NCBI): domain Eukaryota; kingdom Metazoa; phylum Arthropoda; class Insecta; order Neuroptera; family Chrysopidae; genus Chrysopa; species Chrysopa pallens. The sequence goes on from CM035592.1 coordinate 5,183,771, forward strand.
CATACTTTTTATACTATTAATTCGCTTACTTTAAACCTTATATGATATTTCATGACCAGGCCCTTAATATCTTGAAAATTATTAGAGATGTGTTTAATTTAACACAAAAAATTGAAAACTATGGACTAAATTTAGTAGGATTTCATACTTTGTTTGCCAAAATTGGATAAGAATTGAGCGCAATAAACCAAAATTAATTTTTATGGATTTTGTGACGTCACCAGGTTAAAAAATTAATTTTTTCGATATCTTGGCTAAATTTTAACCGATTTGAATGAACTTTTTTTTGAAACCCACTAATTTTGGGTCAATCATTTTAATTTTGATACTATTAATTTGCTTACTTTAACCCTTAAATGATTTATCATGAACAGCCCGTAGATATCTTGAAAATTATAAGAGATGTGTTTAATTAAACCAAAAATTTGAAAACTATGGACTACATTTAGTAGGATTTCATACTTCGTTTGCTTAAATTGGATGAGAATGAAGCGCAATAAACCAAAATTAATTTTTTTGGATTTTGTGACGTCACCAGGTTAAAAATTTAATTTTTTCGATATTTTGGCTAAATTTTAACCGATTTGAATGAACTTTTTTTTGAAACTCACTAATTTTGGGTCAATCATTTTAATTTTGATACTATTAATTCGCTTACTTTAACCCTTAAATGATTTATCATGAACAGGCCCTTAATATCTTGAAAATTATAAGAGATGTGTTTAATTTAACCAAAAATTTGAAAACTATGGACTAAATTTAGTAGGATTTCATACTTTGTTTGCTTAAATTGGATAAGAATTGAGCGCAATATACCAAAATTAATTTTTTTGGATTTTGTGACGTCACCAGGTTAAAAAATTAATTTTTTCAATATCTTGGCTAAATTTTAACCGATTTGAATAAAATTTTTTTTGAAACCCACTAATTTTGGGTCAATCATTTTAATTTTGATACTATTAATTCGGTTACTTTAACTCTTATATGATATATCATGACCAGGCCCTTAATATCTTGAAAATTATTAGAGATGTGTTTAATTTAACCAAAAATTTGAAAAATATGGAATAAATTTAGTAGGATTTCATACTTCGTTTGCTTAAATTGGATAAGAATTGAGCGCAATAAACCAAAATTAATTTTTTTGGATTTTGTGACGTCACCAGGTTAAAAATTTAATTTGATATCTTGGCTAAATTTTAACCGATTTGAATGAACTTTTTTTTGAAACTCACTAATTTTGGGTCAATCATTTTAATTTTGATACTATTAATTCGCTTACTTTAACCCTTATATGATATATCATGACCAGGACCTTAATATCTTGAAAATTATTCGAGATGTGTTTAATTTAACTAAAAATTTGAAAACTATGGACTAAATTTAGTAGGATTTCATACTTTGTTTGCCAAAATTGGATAAGAATTGAGCGCAATAAACCAAAATTAATTTTTATGGATTTTGTGACGTCACCAGGTTAAAAAATTAATTTTTTCGATATCTTGGCTAAATTTTAACCGATTTGAATGAACTTTTTTTTGGAACCCACTAATTTTGGATCATACTTTTTAATTTTGATACTATTAATTCGCTTACTTTAAACCTTATATGATATATTATGACCAGGCCCTTAATATCTTGAAAATTATTAGAGATGTGTTTAATTAACCAAAAATTTGAATACTTTGGACTAAATTTAGTAGGATTTCATACTAGGCTAAATTTTAATCGATTTGAATGAACTTTATTTTAGTTAAATTAAATAAATCATATAATAATTATTCGTGCGAATCTTCAAATTTCATTCTCATCCCTTTTTCATAACGCACCTAAAAAAGTATAACTTAATTTTTTAAACAAACAAGTTTTGTTTGCAGCATTTTGTCATAAATTGTTTAGATTTGCAATTTAATATAATGAAAAATAGCTAAATAATTTAAAATCAATCATACGTTGGGTAGTTAAACAATTAACCATTATATAATTTTTATCTTAACTATTTTTTAAATTCGATTATAAATAATCTTGTCAGCATATTTAATTGCTTGTACCAAAAAAGAAACACAAGAGGTGGTTTTTAATCCAAAAGAATTAAAAATGATTGATATTTTTAATTGTTTTATGTAAGCATTAATCAAAAATTAAACAATCACAAACCAGCCCAAATGAATAATGGATTAACTATTAATTATCTTGCTATAATAATTATTCCGTATTTAAAATGCAAATAAATTGTTTTAATAACTATAAATTAAAATAAAAAAACAAAAACCTAAAATCATTATTTGTCATAAAAAAACAATTACAATCAATATATTTAAATTGAATGTAATTTGTAATTACAAATTTATACAATTGATATTTGAAGGATGAGAATTTTATATTCTCAAAGCTAATAGTTCAAGAGTCCATGGTGTATTTTGCACTCAATAATATGTTGCATGCCAATATTAAATAATATTTGGGAGTCAAAACAACGAAATTATAAAAAATGTCATACAAAATAAATCCTAGTTAAAAAATTTAATTTTCTAATTTCCATGTTATCATTTACGGTTTCGTTTAACAGTCATTTCAAAATCTAATTTGAAAATCATCAAAAATAATTAATCTATCCCATTTTTTTTAAGCTTGAAAAGCATTCTTTTAATGTTTTTCGGATCATTTTGAAGCTATATTGAACCTAAAAGCAAAAATAAATTATTGTAATCGGTTAATAAAGTTATGGGATTTTTAATGGCAACTTTAATAGTGATGACCTTGGAAATGATTTCAAGGTGATTAGAAGATCAATATTTTATATTATTGGGATTGGAATTAAAGATTTGAAAATAAAAAATTTGGAGCTTTTGGGTACGAAGAATGTAGTTTTAATTTTGTGGCAAGATGTTTTAATTTCAAAAAAAACAAAAGGGAACCTCGAAATAACCTCGAGTATCTTCGCCGAGGGCAAAATGAATAACACGATTCAACATTGATTAGGAATTCATTATTAGGAATTCATTATGTATCAAATCTACCATTCAAAAGTGAAACCGATTTTGACCTTGGCAATGGTTTCAATGTTATTAGAAGGTCAATTTTTTATATTATGTTTGGAATTATAGATTTTAAAAATGTAAGGGTTGTCCAAAAACAAAATGGATCTTGAAATAACCTTGAATCTCATTGCCAAGAACAAAAATTAATCACCAATCAACTATCCGTTTAAAATCCATTTTTACCTGTTGTCAAAATAATTTTTCAAACCCCTGTATATACCTGTAACTACCATAATCGTGATTAAGTAAGAAATTCAACGGTGACTCTCAAATTAAAAAAACAATTAGATAACATTTAAAAAAACACACCTTAAATGAATTTAAAAAAATATGATAATTTATGCTTGGTTATGTTTAAATTATTTTTTTGTATTTAAATCAATTCACAACATATGTTTGTGACTGACTCTTTAATAGATTCATTCTTTAAAATGAAGTCAGCCTCTTGTATGATTTAAATAAGATTCTCACAGTAATTAGTCGATTTAATTAATTTTATAGTCCAGTGTATAAAAAAAACTGTTTGTAATGATTAATTTGTTCAAAACAATAATATGATTTATTGGAGGAAATCATTAATCTTTTCTCTTTTAAAAATATATCTTTTAAATGTTCAATAAACTTTAAGATCTTCATTAATTAATAGTCATTTATTAGAATTAAACTCAATAATTATTGTAACATCGATAGAAGTAAAATTTTTTGAATAATAAAAGTATATTCACACATCACAATAACGTCACAATCCAGTCATTCCATCTCAGTCAGAAATTATATTATTTGGTGGAATCTAACGGATGGTATCGACACTTGTCCGTCACAGATAATAAAGGTATATTCACACATCACAATTACGTCATAATTCAGTCAATTCCATCTCAGTCAGACATTAGATTCTTCGGAATCTAATGGAAGGTATCTACATTTATTCATCACAGGACAGTCTCAGTTATGATATTTTGTTGCTACAGATATTTTTACAATTTGATTGACAGCATTGATCTTAACGCCTATGTAAATATAAATTTTTGACATCGGAGCAGATAAACAAATAGTTTTCTTTTACAAACATTAACACAAGTTACTTCTGATATCCATAGAAATAAGTCAGAACTAACAAGTAACTTTCAATCCCCATGTACCCAGTTTTAAGAATAAAATGATATTTCATTAATGAATTGTAATTAGACATTTTTAAAAGCATACAATAAAAGTTAAAAGCTCAAAAAATAATTGGATTGTATTTATCTAAAATATAAATAAGCTTCCTAATAATTATTTTCTTTTCCTTTGTTTCAGGTATCGCTATCGTTCAGTTACCTGCCTGCTGTGCTACCGAAATAAATAAATATATCATTGTTTAACTAAACCAAAGTTAAATTGTGTGCAAGGATAAAAACAAAAGTGTTTTATCCTGTAAGGAGCACAACACAACGTCTTAATTAAAAATATCTATAAAAAGGTAAGTTTTTGCAAACGAATAATCCTGGTGCCTGTAACCATAATTAATACCATTGATGAAAACTCATCTATTAATAATTCAGAATAATGTTTGAATCATTTTTACGTAAATTTTCGCCAAAAATCTTAAAGGAGTATATGATTAGAAAATTTTGTCAGACTCTGGAGTTCGGGAAGTAAATTCATTTTTTAAGAAATTTTCTCTTTATTTCAATTTTAAAACTAAGCCTTTCTCAAAATTTTATTTCGCATTCAATGACCTCCCATAATTTTTTGTATTTCTACCTTTTTCCACAGATATTTCACTTCTCGACTGGACTATACAAGGTGTCTCACAAAATTGTTTTTATCCTATATTTCTCGCACAATCACACAATTTTCAAATCCCATGCTAAGGCCACTCATATGTAGGATTTATATCATATGTATTAAAGACACTTCTTGTACCCTTGCATTTATAAATAATAACCCATGCTGCTTGGCACTTAGACTATAAATAAAAAATAATAAACCTCCCCTATATAGTAAGAATTTTAATTTAAAATCATAAAAGTATGTTTATGATTATTTGTGTTACGTCTCTTACGTGCTTAGAACACAACAGAATATTTTCTCATTAAATTATCCTGCAGTTTGTGTCGTTTTAAAAGGAAGACGGAGAATGCAAAAAAATAAAAATGAGACAATTTTTATTACGAAATCTTATCATAACAAATATGATTTAATTTTATTTTTCTTTGCTATTTACGTTTTGGAGTTGATTAATGTTTATAAAGGAATATCGTTTAAACATAATCCTGAAGTCTGCAGAATGTTTCGATAGAAACTCCAGGATATATTGTAATTTGTAACGTTTAAAAATGCTTAAGGTACGCACCAAATATTTGCATAAGTGCTCGTAGAAATAATCACTGAATAATTTAATTTTCGTTTGTCCGTCATCTGTACTTAAGAATGGAAAAAGATTGCTATCTAAAATTTTCCGGTATTGACTAAGTCCGTGAATGGATAAGCTTGTCCATTCAGCTTCATGGATCAATGACGCGTACTTTTAACCAAAACACTATGAAAAAAATTTAAAATTCAAAAAATGGCAATAAGAAAAGATGGATACGGTCTACTTCATAGTTGGCCGCACTTCCAGTCGCAAGGGATGGAGGAGCAAAATGAACTAAAGGTCCAGCCATTCTTTAGTTATAAGTGGTAGAACTACCACAACTTTGTGTTAGATATATATATATTTTTCCGATGACCAATTACCAAGTCAACATCAACGAATCTATTTAAGCTGAGAAACCATTTGCGCTGACTCTGAAAGATAATTTGTCTACCAGAAAATTATTTCAGTTTGTAATTTACAACAATTTTGTACTTTTTACTGAATTTTTTTGAATTCGATTGAATTTTTGTGAAAGTATTAAACTTACCTATTATAATTAGCTGTCATAATCTCAATGTTACCTGTGATTTTAAAATTAAATTGTATCATATCTAATTTGATACATAAAAGCCTAGATACCTTCACTGCCCTTGCCTAACTAGATACCGACTACCTAGCCCTAACTAGTAGTTACATACATAACACATGACCTAACAATATGAAATTAGTAATCTGTTATGTAAACAAAAGTAATAATATTATTATCCATACAGTATTGTATTCACAGGGTGTTTAAATAAGTTAATACAGTCGATTGTAGGTATATAATTTAAATTTAATATTACAAATTTAAATTACGATTATAAAGAGTCTAAAAAGACTAGAAAAATAGGGCGATTAATATTGTGAATTAATTCCACTTGGAAGAATTTGTTTTTAATATGTGATAGATTTTGTTTCTATACATAAAATTGTTCTTTGTCTTTTGGTTTTTCAAGAAATTTTTGGAGTTGTTCGATAGAGCCATTTAAAAGTTATTCCAAAAAAACCACAATTTTCGGTAATCGATTTACCAGTTTGAATCGAACCAAATTATATTCAAATTCTAAGTTTGCTCATGCCCTTTCGAACGGCACATACTTTCACACACACACATACATACAGACATAGTGACAACCTCGCTTCCTGTAACCTCGAAACTTCGAGATCTAATGTAAACTTGATTTTTTCAAAACGGGGTAAAACCAATAACTTCCCGATTTTTGAAAATCTTCAATTTTCCTAGCTGGAAGTTAAAAATTATGGGATCAATTCTGTCAAAGTGTGTTTTTTATCAATTAAGAAAATTGCAAATAATCAAAAAGAAATTTTCGCCAGCGATTTCCAGAAAACTCATTTTACCATAATTTGGACCCAAAAAATTCAAAAATAACGTGATTAATATTTGAAATATCCGCTATAATCTAAAAATCATGTTGCCACTTCAGGATATAGTTTGTGAATTATTCATCAATCAAATGCAAAGAATTTTTGGGTTATATTTATTCCTCAAAAACAAAAAAATTAAGAAAATTTGTGTTTAGATTTTTATACAATTTTAATTTAAAAAAAAATAGAACCTAGTGAAAATAATCTACTTGTATCAGTACAGACATACATATATTTTTGATACAAACAATGAAATAGACATACAAGAGACCTGGTATGTTTGTGCAAACATATGCTTTGTGTATTTATGTGCGAGCGTTTGTGTGTTTGTGTGTTTGTTGAGCGAGTACAATTGGAAAACTAAACAAAATTATATTATTTGAAATACAAACGACCAGAGACCGAGGTTGGAATGGGTACGTTCGTGTACATACAGTTTTAACAATATAATAACGCACCTTTTGGATTATTTACCGTTCACTGATCACACGGATGCACAAATTATATATACAGGTTGATTTTCAAATCGGTTTTTATTAGAAACTTTATTTTATTCAATTGCAAACGTGTTTGACAAAACGTATAAAGGACTTTAAGTCAGAATTTTCACCAAAAAAAAATGTGTGTGTGTGTACGTTTTACTTCTTTGGCATCTGGAAAATAAAATTTCAAAAAACAAAAGTGCAGTAAAGATCGAAGAAAAATATTAAAATTAATCAAAATAGGTTTTAGTAAAAATAGATATACGGTCAAAATAAACAATCATTAATTATGTACAAAGCTATCTATCTGTATCCATAGGTTCTTCTGGTAATGATTGAATAGGCATGTGAGTGACAACTATATAAGTTAACTTAGTCATTTAAACAAATATATATTATTAATTCTATTCTGTAGCCAACTTTATTATGCCATTTTTATGGGATCGTGCGTGCGCTCCTCACAAATTCACTCTCATCCAAACGTGTCAAAAGAATGCTGAAATATTATTCAAAAGTTTTCAAGATTTCTCTGCAACGTGCCTTAGCTAAAAGCATGCTAATACCAAATCTCGGCAGTGATTTTTAACGCAGTTTTATCGAAAATATGTTATGAAAGTCAGTGAAATTAAAAATCATTTTTACAAGCATATATAACTTATCCTTGATTGAAAAATTTCAATTTGTTTCAAAAACTATTCTTTAAATATTGAACCAGCGGTCTTCATTTACGATCAAGGTCTTTCTTCAACTTCTAATTAGCCCTTAATGTGATTTCGGATAGAAAGTTCTATGGAATGATAAATTTTAAATAAAGCAATCGATTGATACTGCGAAATTTTAAATTAAATATTATTTGAGTGACTGTTTTTTGAATGAACTAAAGTATAAAATTAATGGCAAAAATTTTTGAAAAGAAGATTTTTACCATTTTTTCCTTAGAATTACTTATGTCAAGATCATGTTTCATTGTTTATAAATTAGCCTTAAATTTATTTTCTTTTTTTTTAGAGTATTTAAAATAAAGCTTGTCTTTAAAAGAGCTCTTTTAACTATTAATTCATTTCATGTTTGCTTTTTAGTTATAATTATTATTCTTTTTAGAAAGCTCTTCCATTAAAAAACTTACATCATAGGAATGCATAAAAATATATGGAGGGTTTCCCAAAAAAGAAGTTGGGACTTAAAGATATTTGCTTACTCTGATGTTCCATAATAAATTCACAAAAATTGCAAGACGCTGCATCTTCCAAGCTTGCATAGAAAAAAACCTGGTAATTTTGTAGCTTTTCCACAAACATGAAGAAAATTGCATTCTTACGAAATGCGTTTTCTTCAAAGCTAAAAATTTAACCCCTACAAAAGTACATACATTGCAAAAAAACGTATGTGATGAAATAAATTGTTTTAAGATGAAGCGTACTCGCTGAAACTTTCAAATCATCCTCTCAAATTTTCTAGATATAATAAAAAAGCACACATATGTACATAATAGAAAAGCTTCTAGCTAGTAGATGAGAGCTTTATGTGTTGAAACATAGAAAATAAATGGATACACTTTAATTTAGGTATATACTTGTTTTTTTTTTTTGCGTCTATTATAAAAAAGCTTCGAAGTGTACGAAGCAATTATTGCTTACAATAAAAAATAACATTGTATCGTTTTCGGTAAATATTTTCTATGTATGTTCTACATACATAAAATTCGATATGTTTTCGAAATAAAACCAATGTTGTTATATTTGTCTAATATAATCTTGTTCGTTTTTCTATCGAGCTTTGTAGAAATATTGAGCTCACTTGAATAAGCACTTTGAGCATGTAAACTTGTAAACTGTGTTGTTACTTGTTATAATAATTGAACGTAAAAACAAAATTTTTCAAAATAGATATATTGAAATAGTCCCGGTACCCATGAGCATATCATCTTATTTTTATATGAGCTTACAATTTTTCTGGCTTCATTACTGTTACAACTGTTTCCTGTAAGAAAATTCAGAAAAATAGGCTGTTCTTTTTTTTGGAACCTGTAAATTTTAAATTTTCAATATGAAATATAATTATTATTTTGTCAAATACAATTGTGAGCCGCACATTGTAAGTTACTTAGAAACTTGCTTTTCTATGAATTTTAAGAAATCGAAAATCTTGATCAAGACTCAAGCAAAATTCTAATGAATATTGAAAAACTTTCGATATAAACTTTTTAGTGCAGTCACAAAGCCCAATCTACCCTTCTCAATTAAACAAATGATTGTTTTAAAAATTAACCAATTTATTATAAAGACGAATTGTCTGAATATGTGGTCTAAGATCTAAACATATGACATTATTGTGACGCTGTCAAAATTCCCTTACCCTTGAATATACTTCTAAAACAATCAGTTTCGCTTAGACCAAATATTATTCAGACAACCTATTTTTGCAAAAGAAAGACTTTTTAAATACATTTGTAACGAGACTTTTAGTAACGGTGATTTTGAAAGGAAATATTTTATAGAAGATTTATATTATAATAATAAATTTTATTTAAAATAATTTTTTACTTTTAAGTTTCAGCTTTTTGAAGTCGATTAAATTTTTGCGAAAAATTTTTACTTTTCACTTTTCCATAAACAAACGCGGAAAATGTCTTTTGTGTGATACAGAATCAACAAAACTTTGCTTTGCTTGCCCTCAGAGCCAAATTTAACCTTAGTGTCACCCCTGGACACTTTGTAAAACACCGACCCACTACCAATATTTTACATAAAATGAATACATTTATAATACAATTTTTTATTTGAACTTTTAGCAATCGGCTGAAACCTTTAAGAATATTCTAGAAAACTCCAAACCCAAATTCGATCGATCTAGCCGTTCAGAAGTTATGTGAGAAGTTAAATGAGTTCAAGGACCTTAAAACGCCGATATCTAATGACAACACCTTTAATCCAAATTGGATAAAAATCAATAAATTGGAATTTTTGAAAATTTTTAATTTTCATAGCAAGAAATTAAAAATTATGAATTGAAATAATTCTTAATTTATTACTGAAACTTTTTCTCAATTTTGTTGATAAAACTACAAAATTTATAATTTTGACCTTGAAAATGAAAATAAATTTTATCTTTAATAATTTGAAGATGTTTTTAACACTAAGACACTTTTCAAAACGGAGAAAATTTCTTCTCTCCCTCTACGAATGTTTCCGCCTCTAAATATTAGCCACCCTGGGTACTAGTCCCGTGGCCCCATTTATAAATCCAAGGCTGTACGCCCTTCTCCTTAGATATGCAATTTGAATCCAAATTTATATGGAACCAATTTCAAAGTGTACCCTATGCAATATAATATTCCAAATCCAAGTATTTTCGTAGGTTTTAAAATTAAAATTTTCGAAGTAAAACGTAATAAAAATTTGTATCACGTATCGTTAATTTACAAACAAATCAAATGAAAGTTTATTAATGATATATTCTATTCAAATTTCCAATCAAAAAGTTTGTGATCATCCAAGTATATTAGTAAAAGAAAGATTGTCGTGCTGATCATCTATAATACAATTATTGATTCAATATAGAGAGACAGACCAGCAAGTAGACCATCAAACAAATATCCCTGAAATCTATATTCTTAATTTTATTTAATAAACAAAATATATATGTATTTCATGAAACAAAATTTGTATGCAAATCACCACTTTTGAATTGTTGAAACTCAAATCTAATTAAATAATATATTCTATACCATCATAGATATTATTTCAATACAATCAGTTTCGAAATGATTGAAGGTAGAAATGTGAGATAAGGAGTTGTACTAATTCCAGACGAGAATATCGTTCGTTTGGGTAATTTTATTAAGTTAATGATTAACTTTGATACAAAGCTAAATTCCTCTCTTAGTTTAAAATGCATTGTTCCTGAATTATTACCTAGTTTGGGGGGCCCACAATAACTACAGACACCTCTCCAAATAAAATTAATTTTAATCTTAGTAGGTTTTTGTGAGAATTCCAAGATTTCAAAAATTTTCAATTTTTCAAGATGTACATCTCTTTTATTGATGGATTTTAGGCCCGGTCTCCTAAAAAACATGCAAGAAATCGTTAAATCGATGTTATTTTTTAAATTTATCGGTCATATTAGCAATAAAATCATAATTTCAGAAAATTAAAATCCGATAAATTTTTGAATGTGCCTGTCGAACATTTCGGTAAATTTATTTCGGTTAAATTATATTTTTAAGGGCAGTTTGATTTGTGAATCATCGTTTAACCGATTGAATGCAAAATCATTGATATATAGCCCGAAATATCATCCAGACGTCAAGATTGGGATTTGTCTTGTCATGTAACCAAATAATTGGTATTTTCGGTTTTCGTGAACATCAATCATTCTAGAAAACAACAATGAAAATCAATTAGTTTTTTTTGGCGATTTTACAAGCTATTTTATAGAATGGAAAACCACGTAATGTAGTATTAATGCATAAATTTCGATGTTTTGCCCCAATTTCTTTGATCAAAATGTTTTATATTTACAAACCGTCATCAAATGAGTAACGAGTAACATCTCGTCGATCCGCATATTGCGGCGCGTGAGGAATAGCGCAAAACGGCACAGCGCGTATACATTATTTTTAATATACACAAATAAATGGGTTAGCGCAAATGGACGACACTAAGTATCGCGAATGGCGAAACGTGACAAATGTGTAACACCGTGCCCGAGACACAGTTTCTCGCGCTACGTATCGTACGTTTCACGAGTCTTCCCAATTAAAAACTATTAAACAAAAAACAAAACACAAAATTAACAAAAATGCGTTTCTCAACATGACGCTTTGCAGTGGGAATGGCGTGGCGCAACAAACGCGTGGTACAGTTCCTGAGACACAGTTTCGGAGCCTACCAATTAAAACCTATACGCTCCTTAACAAAACGCGTGTATCAATCACGTCATGTCTTATCGCGCTGTGATATATGCTCCACAATATGCGCCAAGCCTTGTTCTACGTATTTCAAAGCATTTCTTTACTCAACTTTCATAAATACCCTATACATGATTAAAAACAAACAGGAAATGATCCTCTGACTATAGAATATAGAAGAGACACGATCGATGATGTCGACCCTTTTTCATATAAGTGATGCGTAAGGTAAAATTTCTATTATTTTATTTTTTCATTTTACGTGAAACAAACAGAAATAAAAACTACCCTATACTCTTCCTATTCCATAATTTGATTATGAATCAAAATATAATAATAATAAATAAAATTGCAAACGGGGTAAAAATAAAAAATTTGTTGTAACAGGTAACAAACAACACGCCGCTTGTAATCGAATCGAGTGAGTCATTGATTACGTCAACACAAAAAAAAAAAAAGAATTTTGTTACGTGTGTGTGCGGGTGGTCTGTACAGGTTGTTACCATTAGGGCTGGCTATTTATCTATTTAAAAATCTATTTATAACATTCATTTGAACTGCCTGAAATTAAATCAAACATAGAACTCTTAATTCAAACCGAGTCTAAACATTCAATCCGAATGAAACAGGCTCCATTTACTCTTGGGTATGGCTGTAAGATCTAGGCTTCTTGGCATCTGATCGTTACTCGGGACTTTTACTTTTTTTGTTAAATTTGGTAAATGGAAATATAATGAAAGCCATAGGAACTCAACAATTTTAAAAACACTTTTCGTCCCGTTTAAAATTTATGTTAGAATAATAATAAAATAAAAATAATTTTTAATGTACCCTGTTTTATAACGGACTAAAAAGTACTAACTAATTTCTGACAAACTAATTTACCCATTAATAGCTCAACTAATGCTGCTTCGAAGCATTTAGCTCATTGGGTTTTAAATTAATTACAAAATTGTATACGGACAGACATAATATTTGAAAGCGATCTAATAATATAAGTTAAATGTTTAAATACTCGACATATGATGAATTTTCATGAAATTTTCTTCTTTTATTATAGTTTAAAAGTTGGGTCAGGTATGTATTTGACTCAAAGAGTCGGTTTTGCTCATTAACGAACTTAAACTCACTTTTAATGTTTAAAATGCGTCACTAAAATTTCAGCTCGCTATCTTTTGTAGTTTATGAGTTATCATCATGTGGGAAATGGACAGTGGGAAATGGACTAAGGTTTATATGAACACCTATACCAAAATTTTCTTTGTGTGGTCAATATTAGGAACCGATACAAACTTTAGACTAAAATTAATAAACTCCGAAATATTATGTATGGGAGGCAATTTTTTCACTCAGGGAACTTTATTTGCCTCTAAGCATCTTTGGTCATCTATTAATGTAAATGGCTAGTCATAATATTTACAGAGTGTATGTATAGTATACCTATCGATAAACGGAAAAAAAGGAGTTGAAATAATAAAATTATGATGACACATTGATTAGAAAAAAGACACGTACACGTCTGCAAAACACATCGATAGCATATAGTTTTGGAGGAAGGAAAAAAATATATATCTTTTAAAAGAAATCATACATTTCAAAATTAAAGAATGGAATTTGTAAAATATTTTTTATATGAATGAATTGAATTACAAAAAGTTGCAAAAAAAAAAATAGACCATTCAGGAACTGTGGTGGTAAGCTTATGTTCATTGAAATTGAGTCAATTGGAGCTTAATTTCATAGACAATCAAATAGGACACAATCAAACAGAATAAAAATATCAAACTACAAAGGAAAATTCAACAAATTTTGACAGAATAGATCAATTTCACTACCTCCAGTTACTGTAACTATTTTACAGTATACCTTCTAGTATATGTTCGGAAACAAAGTGATACCGATAACATTTTGAATATTTTCTATAATTCAAATATCATGAGGTTTTGGAAATTTTCACTGTTCATTTTTATAACACATGCAAAGTCCTGGGCCTAACAAAGAAAATACAGTTTTTTTTTGGTTCAAAATTAGCTTTATTCATCAACGTAATCCCCATCAAGAGCAACGTAATCATTCCAGTCCACTGCGTTCTGCACTATCGGTGTCTCAACGACCACATTTGAAGTCAGCAAACCAATGTTATATTATTGTTTCTAATGGAGCGAAGTCCCCATAACACTTTGCCATTGCTTCGCTTGAACGGTATTTTTTCCCATCAAGAAGCAGTGTAAAATTAAAACACGAAATTGTTTTTGATCCATTGTTTTGAAAATAACAAAAGTAGCGTCACTCTTAGCACAATAACTCACAAACTAATGAATAGAATATCATGATATCATTTTAACAGCTGTCTTTTGAAGGTTAGTATTAACTGAAAAAAAGGTGACTGCAATAAAACTAGCACTATCTATGTGTTAGGCCCGGGACTTTTCAGTCCATGTATAATTTGATAAACATAATATGTCAGAGTATATTAATTCAAGTCTAAAGTATACAAACATAATTTTGATATAGGGTTCATAGAATCAACTAATTTGTCCATTTTCGACTGTCCATACATCATCATGATATCTCAAAAACAAATGTTGATATCAATTTAAGCTCAAATTTGGATAATAAACACATATAACTGAATAGATTGGATATTTATAATATTTTATGAATTCTAATTAAAAAGAGTTAAAACATTGAAATTCAATCATATGTCGAGTATTTAAATAATAAACTCTCTTAGTTGTTATCTTCACTTGTTATTTCAATATTTTTCGAAATACAATTTACTATATTATCCCCCAGTTCATTTAAATATTGTTAAAAGGCAACAACGAAGATTTCCAGTTCTAAGAAATGTTTATTGATATTGTATATAATTTGTTCTTCCTACAAGAATAAAACTAAATGTTTATCTTAAGTTTGGTATGATATGAAACATTTGTTCGACCCACTTACTTGATTTACGGGGTTAATACTAAAATCAAAATGTAATCAATTAAATATTTATTACAAAATTAATTTTATAATCATTTACACAAATCAAATTGAAAACCTTTTCATTCTAATAAAATTGTTTAAGTTGAGATTTATTTTGGGAAATAAACAGATTTAACTTTCAAGTTTATATTAATAACTGTTAGTTTTAGTAAAATAAGCAAAAATAAGACGAAAATGAAGAATTGCAATTTTAGAGTTTTCGCCTATTTTTCGAGTTATCGACACTTTTTTATAGAAATTATCATGTTTATGTCACATAAATAACACAATTTTAAAGTCACAAGATTAAATTATTATTTTTTGATAAATGACGATAATTTAAACACAATTCAAGCACAAATAACTGAAATTTAATTCGGTTTAAAGAAATAAACACTTGTATATTTTACACTGCTATTAAAAATACATGTACGACATTTTCGACTGTTATTAACCCATGGATTTTTGGGGTGAAGTTTGCATGGGTCGGGTTGGTTTTTGGCGGCTACGTTCAAACTGTGACTACCCATGTATAACTAGAAATATAGGCAAAAACTCGAAAATTGTTAAAGTTAATTTTCGTCTTATTGTGGCTTGTTTTGCCAAAATTCATTGAAAAATCGAGTTGTCACGGATATTGTAATCAAGGCCATTTATTAACCAATTTAATTTATTAAATTTCACTTGAAATTGTCGACAACATTGAGGACAAAATTGTGTTTCCGACCTTGTTAATTTTGACCACAAATGTAAGAAAAAATCATCTATTTAAAATTTTATCAGTTATTTTTCAGATCTTGTACGAAATTGTAACCGAAAGCCAATTTTTCGAATACATTGCTGGAAATATCTTGTAAAATCAGTTTTTTCTGTTGAGATTTTTAGGCCACATAAAAGATTTATTTTAATCCAAGTAATAAATTATTTGCCAGCCTAGAAAGCACCGATAAAGCTCCTATTTGAACACAGTTTATTGTAGCTTGAAGCTTTAGCATAATTATAATTAATTGATTAAAAAAAATCAACTAAAAAACTGATTAAAATAAAAATTTGTTTAAATATTAGTCCAGTGCTATTAGGTTGTTAAAACTGCTAAATGATGGAACCCTTTCATAATGAATGGATTTGAACGATTTTTTAGGATAAATTCCCTAAATTACTTTATCTATTAAAAATTGCTACGGTTTTGAAAATGGGGTAAAATTCACACTATCTGGGGGTTGAAAACTTTAAAAATAATTTCTGAAATCAACCAAACATTTTATTTTGAAAAAAAAAATGGGCTTTAAAGCTTTTTCGAAAAGTGTTTTGAGTTATTCGAGATTAAAAATGCGGATCTACGACTAACAAATAAATTTTATAATGACATTATAAATATGATTTTGTTGGCCCCAATTTCCTAGATCAAAATATTTTTGTATTTTTTTAATACGTATTTCAACTACAAAGTAGTCATCATGAGTATGAATTAGCTAGTTGTAATAATTCTCTGAGGAGATGATAATCGTTGCTAACTGAGTGACGGTTTATAAAAACACAAAATAATTTGATCTAGGATTTCATTTCTGGTGATCCAATATTAGCCAAATTATAACTCGTTGAAAGTGACAGTTTCGTTCAAGCAAAATTGAAATACTGGCATTTAACGCCGAACAACAAATTTGGGGAAAACTCAATAAACGTTTCGAAATTACGTTAACATTCATTTAAATGGAGTAGTCTTGGAGTAGTGCCAAAAGTGCCAAAAAAGGATTTTAAAACTTTTTTTGAAGTGTTGAACTTAGAAAAGAATTTCTTTTAAATTATTTATTCCTTCAAAAATTAAGAATTTAAAAAACGACTTTATTTTAGACGTCGGTGTAGCCATTAAAATTATTTGAAATACAATTAGATAACATAAAATTTGAAGCAGTTATCCTTGAAAAATCAAATTGAGTTATAAAAGGAATATTACTTGATTAGGAATAGGATTATTTTCATGGACAAAAAAATTTTAAAAAGCGGATAGTTTTAAAAGACAAGCTTTTTATTTAATAGTAAAAGGAATTAAAAAAGCTCTGGAATTTTGAAATCCATCAACTATGATGACTTGCTATTACCTCGGATAGCCTGAATGGACTCGACTATAAAAAATAGATAAATTACTTAAAATAATATAAATTCATTAAATATGTATATATTCGTGAACAGGAACAGAATACACACATACATACATGGAACAGGAATGACAGGATAGACTGATTCAAATCCTTTTTTTTTAATAATTACTTGATAAAATAAAGCCTAAAATATATACACTGTTTTTTTTAATAAAAAATATGAATTTTAATAAATTTAGTGTGTTAAATATTTAAATGCATAAAACGATTTAACGAGATAACATGAATGAATCCAGAACATGTGTGTGTTCCCTGATTTTAGATATTATTCGTATTATAAAAAAAAAAAAAAAAAAAACAGGAAATAGGAAATAGGGAACAAATTATTAAAATTATTAATAATATTTAAGTTTATCATATAGTAGCCATTATTCATCGAAATTTATATCCTCTCTGGTCTTAGAAATAAAAACGGATTTCTATGTTCGGCAAATCTTTTTACTATTCCGTCGATTATATTATGATATATATTCAAGGGTCGCAAACTAATTATGTGTCCAATTTGACCATATATAAAAAAAAAATATAAAAATCGATAAGTTATACTTCTTTGGCACCATTAAAAAACAATTTTTAATTGTATCCAAATAATTAATTACAATAAAATAACAAAAAGGACTTGTGAAGGATTAGTCAACACAGTGAATAAAGCTCAGTTTAAATTTGAATAAATATATATACATTTTCTTACATTAAATGTAACATAAATCATAACCACAGCTTTAGCCAGTGAATTTTGTGTGACGATGATTCACGCCCATCTTAAAATTTCACTCTCATCTTGTTTTCATAACGAACCTATTTTTTCGAATTGCATTATAAATATACAAACACTAAGTTTGAGCACCCATTTCCCTTACAAATAAGGGATTATTTTATTGTTTTATTCCATAGACGTTGTATTTATTTATAAATATACTTCTTTATGTTACCCAAATAAAAAAAACAAAATAAATAAATAAATAGTAGTGGAAATATTACAATTTTATATTTCATATTTTTATATTATTCACAAAAAGGATAAAAAATAATATTATATATGGAATGAAACTAGAATATATGGAATATAATGGAGAGTAAGTATGGATAGAGTTGTTTAGTTTGTGTGTATTTTTGTAGACATAAAACAATTTTAGTCACGTTTTTACTTTACCTAAAAAAGTTTAATTCCTCATTCCAAAAAACTACACATATATATATATATATATATATATATATATATATATATATATATATATATATATATATATATATATATATATATATATATATATATATATATATATATATATATATATATATATATGCATGCATATGAGTGTACAACTATACTATCAAATATATATACAATATATAATATGTATTGCATATACAAGGTTATTCATTCAAATATCGGCAACAGTATGTAAGCATTCACACTTAAAAGAGAGAGGAAATGTTTTATGAGAAAATTAATTGACAAAAAACATGTGTGCGAAGAATTGACACTTCAAGATAAGAAGATATTTATAGAATTTCCTTTGTAGTATTATTGTAGGGTTTATTCCTTATGATATTGATACCAAATTTAAAATTACTATGCATTTTTATTGTGATGTTTGTTAGTTCTGAGGAATAAATCATCAATGTGTTTATTCTAAAGTGTATTATTTATTCAATAAATATATCAATGAGTAGTGCGTCTAATATTTCAATACAGATTGCATACACAGAGGGAGTCTGCATTGCATGCATGTGTCGTCTATGGCAAACGCAGTTGTATACTATCAAGTGTTGTGGTTTCGTAATTTTTTTTTTTTTTTTTCAAATTGTTGCCTTCTTAAAGTTAACTGAATTTCCATGACATGATGAGGCGTAACTTAAAACTGAATTAATTTTTAGTAAAATCTGCACAGAAGTTTTTATTTTGAGTTTAAAAAATAGCAAAAAGTTCCGTGATTTGAAATAAAAAATAATTGCTTTTTTGAACTCATTAGGAAATTCATCGCTTCTAAACCAATTAGGAATTACAATATGCCATTCATGTTCAATAAAAATTCATTTAGCAGTTTTATGAATTACAGTGGTCAGTGATTTCAAAAACATATTTTCGAAAAAACGCGTCTAAGAATTTGATAAAGGTATGATGCAAACTTAATTCTAGCAATGAATATCTCGAAAACTATTTGTCGGATTGTCTTGAAACTTTCATGAAACATTGCAGGGAAATTTGTACTTTTCAGTAAATATATTCAGTGAAACATCTACTTGAATGAATCACTCTGTAATGATAAAAAGAACTTAATAATATGTTGCCATACAATGAACACCATTCGTATATATAATGTAAATTCAAACATAAATAAGCGTATATTTTGTCTTTTAGTTTTTAGAAGTTATCTTTTTATTGGGGGTGTTGGGGGTTGAGAAGGAGGTGTTTATAAATATATTTGTACTCTTTAAGCTGTCTAACCACCCAGTACAGTTTTTATTATTTCCACCTATCATAATAATAATCATAATCATTTGATATTAAAACTTTATTTACCATACATGAATACCAATAATGTATATGTAAGTGCAGTAGCTTAAAGCTTTAAAAAAATGAACTGTGGATAAAATAAAATCAAAATGCTTCTTCATATGTTATCTTTACCATGATAATCAATTACATATACTTTACCATGGTTACATGCATTTTCAAAGTTTCAAATAATTTTTTCTGATTTCTGAATTTTTATCAATCCGTACAATGAAATATGACGCTGAAATTGAATAAAAAACTACAGATAATATGAAGCGAAATATGAAAACTGCAACTTGTGTTTCTATACCTTATGTACGCGGGTCAGAAGTTATACTTCTATGGCATCATTAAAAAAACAATTTTGTATTGCATGCGAATTTCTGCGACTTTAAAATAAGTTTAAATAGTACCACTATGGCATTATTCTGATATTGTCATAACTAAGCCCATTCTTTGATATTATTTCTGCCACTTAGTACAATATAAAAAAATGATTAAAACATCATAATAAAAATATTATTAACGTTATAAACACTGTCAATAAATGTTATTATTGTTAGTTATCGATTTAATTATAAAGACAAGAGACAAGATTAATATGATAGAAGATAATGTCAAATGATAATAATAGCATTTAAGAGAGTTCAACCAAACATATAAACAAATATTATTATTAATAGTCAACCATTTTTATTATAAAAAGTAATTAAATCGATGAGAAATAAGTTTATTTTCTATCAAAATAAAATACTGAAGGAGGAAACGACATATCATCATTGAAATTATTAGATTTTAATCAGAAAAAAATAAAATAAACGTTTTGATTTTTATACTAGTTGACCCGGCAAACGTCATTTGGTCATATAAATTAATTCTAGAAATTATTTTGGTAGCTAAATCAAAAAAAAGTTATTGTAAGTGTGTGGGGATGTGGTCTATGACTGAAAGAAGAATGGAACTCAGTGGACGATGATGGCCTATAAAAATGGACAAAACACAAACGATTAATTTTTTTAATTATTTGTACTTTTTTAACTTAGAAGTTATACTTCTTGTGTCAGAAGTTATACTTCTTTGACATCATTAAAAAACAATATTTAATTGCATGCAAATTAATTATAATAAAAAACAAAAAGAATTGGAGAAGGATAGTCGTCAACACAGTCCGATAAAGCTCAGTTTAAATTTGAAAAATTCAATAAATAAATATATATTTTCTTACATTAAGTGGTAATCATAGCAACAGATTCAACCTGTGAATTTTGTGTGACGGTGATACTCGCCTATCTTAAAATTCACATTATTTTTTCATAATTCGCCAAAAAAAGTATCACTTCCATAGTCGTTTCCTATGTACAATTAGTGACAGTTATAAACAAAAATTGGGTGTCCTACTTTTTGGTTAGTTCGTCTTTAGCCAACTCAACCAACCTGGGTGGTTTACCAAAGTGAGAAATGACACTGGTAGACGCCTGGCGGAGATAACTACTGATCGATTGATAATTAATCAGTAATTGACTATTGAGAGTTAAAAACTATTATACTACTAATGGTTACAAACACTGCGACACGGGAATTTTGTATACATAGATTAAAATCCGTTTAGCTGGTTTTTTTTTCCTCTTATAGAATCGATATTAGTGTAAGGAAATGATATCGTAAATTTAGTAAAGAAACAAATTATTATTTTATTTTTGGTTAATTAGGTTTGTTGATTAGTATCTCAAAAATATTGAGAATAGGAAATTGGGTGGAGTGTTAATTTGATGTATTACAAATAGTTATTTATAAATTTGAAATGTTTTTTTTAAATTGAAATATTTAAAATGAAATCTTTTAGGCTTCAAATACCTGGCCGAGATATTTTGAACTACTGGTAAATTTAAGAGTCTGCTAATAAATAATTGAATTTGGTCCGTATTCGCGGCACGTAAACATTTCATTTACAATCCGGTCGCTGAAGCACTCTACAAATAATCGTGCTTCAGGATACTGCTAGTCTAATAAATGAGTAAATAAATTTTCAGTAGACTTTGTACCAAAAAAATATTTTTGTACTGCGTCAAGGTTTTCTAGGGTAATACAGAAAAACAAAAAATAATATTTATTTTACGATTGGATGTGTAGCTAACGATATTTAGACTGAAATTTGCCCTAAATATTGGACCTCGGTATCCGATTTTAGGTGATACCTCAAAAACTTCGCTTTGAATCGTTAAATAGATGTAATTTTCTGCAGATCAAATTACTCTCAAACACAGGCTTTTCGGCTTTTTTAATATTCCTTAGGAATGCTCTAAAAGAACTCAAAAAAACGGATAGCAATTTTGATCCCCAATTTCGATAAAATTATATACATCTATTATATACAGGATGTCCAGTTTTTGAAATATCACCTACAATCAGATCCGGAGGGCAATATGCCGGATAATATCAACCTACATCCCGAAAACTAGCCATCCAATCGTAAAAAAATCCTTTTTGGACCAAAATTAACCAAGAAAAAATGTTTAATGTTTTTTACAGAATCCAAAAAATCCATGTATTGGGACATTATATAAATCCATCTTATTTTAGCCAAAATATGAACAATCTTACCCACAATAAAACTAATTTTATATCACAATTTAAAAATTTTATGCTTGTTTTAATTCTAAATTCTAATTCAGCCTTTTCTGACCGAATCTAGAAGGAGTATCCAAAATTTTATTCATCATTTCCTTCAATGAAACTTTATGAAAAAAATTTCTTTGTATGGTTGTTAAAAGATTGCCAAAAAAGCGTAAAGCTCAATGTGTAAGTAAAGCTTAATTCGCAGTCATTTCATAAAAATTCAATACTATTTGTCTAAATATACTGAACTATTATTAATTAACTTTCAATTTCAATTTAGATAACACTTTAAAAATAGTTTTAAACCATTTTTATACCTGAAAAAAAAAAACTCAATTATAAATTCAACCGAAATTTGTTTATATTTTATCTTATTTTTAAATTCTATCATAAACTAAAAAATAGAATACTATCAATAAAACACTAATTATTATTTATTGAGATGATCTATATCTGTCTTTGTTTACTAGACACCCTCTTGTATATATAGTAAAAAGAAATTTGACTATTTATATTGTTTTTATAATTACTTTATTTTTTTTAACATAACTGTTTGAACTAAATGCGGCTAATAGTCGGTATAGACTCCTTCAAAGCGCTTTTTGTAGGTAGATTTGGTAGGTCTGCGAATAGGTCTTAAACTTATTATACCTGTAAGTGATAAAGGATTCCTATCTAATTGGAATAATGACAATATAAGATCAATTTTGCTGTCATTTATTCTTAATTAAGGATCAATTACCGTTAATTCTATACACGAAAAGTGTCAACCGGTTCCGATTTAATTAGCGTTACGCTTCTTACTTCTCATCATTTGAGAACGACGACGACTTAAGACTTTCATCAACATTTATTCGCTTAGAGACCGATTCCGATTCCAAGACCTCTATCAGCATTTGATAGTTCTCACATCTCATGGTTTTCATCAGCTCACAATCGATGAGTGCCCACAAGTATTTTAAAATATTCAAAAGTTAAATAATTTTTTTTTTTTTGTAAAGTATCCAATTACATTTCTATGATTTTTTGGTATCGTATCGGTTTTTGTGAACACACACAAAAAGAAGGCGTTATGTGTTTTTTTATATTTCATTTCATTTACTAAAATAAATGATTTAATAGAACTAGTTAACATTAAAATTGGGATGTAGAGAGAGACTGTAGACCGACCGTAACATTGATGAAGAAAAATTAAAACAGTTTTTGTAAGAAACACATTTTATAAACAAAGCCGTTCTTTTATATGCAGTTACATATTATATTAAGAGTATGGCATGGAGTTGTAGATAAAAAACAATACTCATTAAGTATTGTTAGTTCATAAATTTAAGCTTTGGACAACATTTATTCCACGAAAAGTCTATATATACAGTGGAAAGATCACCAAGCAGTGACAGGGGACGTATTTCGATATTTTTATAGCTGTACAGTCCCTTCAAACTGAGCTTGAAAATATGCAAATAAATAAAGTTAGTGTCAAGTAGGTGCCTTGTGGAGGGTCCTAAGTCTCCCAATAACCCTCCGCCTCTTTTAAAGAACGAAATATCATTTCGTTACTTTGCGCATCTATATATTACTTCCAAATTTAGGAAAAAGGTTATTTCGTAGCTGTGCGCATCTGTACATTACTTCTGAATTGAAGAAGAGGCACGGAAATTGGTGTTTTTGAGGGTGGCATTAGTTTATTTGGGTTTTTTTAAGCCACTTTTCAACATTTTCAACTACTAATGTTATATAGTGACTACAGTGCGTATATATTCAATCTATACAACAACAGTACACAGCAATCCTAGATGTTCACCCATCCATGTTTTGACTGTGTCTGTTGTTGCTTAACTTTGGTGCTCGGTTGAGTTTTTATTTGGGTTTACCGTTGCATTTGTGCAGTCCTTTAGGTTTTTGCTCTTTCACAGTTGCTCCAAATTGGCTCAGAGAGTTAACCACAAAATATAAGAATCAGACCTATTTGGTGATTGCATGTATAATTTTTTGGATTTCGTTACGTATCGAAGAACAGTAAGATAGATTTTTCAATTAATGTCTTAGAAATAAGTCATCTAAAAGTTTCTAGATTGTTATTATTAGTCTAAAATGTCTATAAAAAAAATTGTCAAAATGAAGACTTCTGTGGCCGAAATACTTATTAAAAATCAAAATTTTGAAATTTAAATTTATTTAGCTATGAACTACCGACTTACCGTCAGCATTGTATACTTTCATGCTTATTTGGGAATTTAAATATTAACTATTTCATAGACCTTTTGTAGACATTTTTATGAATGTGTTAAGTCAATTTTTTTCTGTTCTCCCCTTAAAAAAAAAAAAAAAAAAATAACACTAAGACATTTTACAACACTTTGATCATCATGTAACCAAAAACATCTCACACATTTTGAATAATTAACAACTTCAATACAATTTTATAAACCATTTTTTCGATTTAACTAACGATTCCTGCTCGATGTGGACATGATTTTTAACATACGGAATATAAATTTTTTGTATGTTTAACATTGGTGTTTTTTGGTTAAAGATTATCATTAATGAATGTAGTTGACACTTTACCAAAAAACATGGTTTTGATCTTGTAAATTAAATGAAATTAAATTACTTTTAGAACATCTGAAGCCAGAGATTAATTACATCTGAATTCAGGTATAATTATTCTATTTCACTTGCATTAATCTTACAAGCGTAAAAAGAACTAATCGAGTCAAATTTTCGATGTAGTGTTTTTACGTTTTTTCTCGAAAATGGCTACAACAATTTTCTATACCTAGTAAATATTTCCAAAAGATTTTAAGGTCTCCAACTATCAGTCTGGACTTATGTTAAACTTTCCTTTACCTTTATAAAGGCCGCTATTAAGAGCTACAAATGATCTATCCCTAAGAAAATATATTTTTCAAGTTTAAAATTTGTTCTAGCCATAATTTGTATTTTTCTACAATATTTACTAAATTAGATTTGGATAACGCGTGGCTTAAGTAAAATAAATCGAGAAGGTTGAACGAAAGCACGGTATTAGCTTTCAGATTTTGTCATTTCAAATAGTGTAAGATCCCGCAGGATTAGTTTGCTCATCGGTTTTAAATTTCAAACCAAATTTTTATGTTTATTTATAATTAGGAGAATATATATTTACCAAATTACCTATCAATATTAGGCCGCCAGTGTTTTTAATTGATTTAATAAGGGTTACTAGCTGTTAAAAATAATAAATATTAAAGATAGAGTGAAAGAGAATTAGCGTTTAACATCATTTGGCGAGGAAAGTGATTGCCGGCTGTGGAATGCTTTTAAGCCAATGCGTGTGCTACGAATGCTGTTAAAAATAATAAATATTAAAGATAGAGTGAAAGAGAATTAGCGTTTAACATCATTTGGCGAGGAAAGTGATTGCCGGCTGTGGAATGCTTTTAAGCCAATGCGTGTGCTACGAATGTTCTCAACCACCGGGGAGTAATAGAGACGACTTATAATAAATACTCCAAAAAATATCGGGCAATCAATATCCTCGTCTGACAAATGATGTTACGCACTAACTCTCTTTCACTCTACCTTAAATACTTACTATTTTTAACAACCAGCAACCATTATTTGCGGGCGAATTAAATTAGGAAACCATATATGATAGTATAAACAAAATTGTTTTAATTTGATATATGAATAATAAATAAACGTTATGAACGTATAAATGTAACAAAATCATACCTTAAGAGTTGCGACTAGGTCAAAAAATCAATTAAAAATACTTGTGGCCAAATTTTGATAAGCAACCTGATATTTATATATTCTCTTAATTATAAATAAACATAAAAAATTGGTTTTAAGCAAAACACCGATGAACGCACTAATTCTGCAGCAGGATCTAAGACTATAAAAGAATGAAAAAAACAGATAATTAATATTGGCGAAATTAAATCAAATATAAAATGTTTAAGGAAATAACTGTACATAAATTTGAAAGGAGTAAAAAGAACACTAACCATTCAAGCAAGGTATAAGGAATCAGGTTTAGGTTGTTATAGGTTTATAGGTGAGGTTATGAATGTGAGAATTATTAATGTTTGCTAGTTTCCTTATAAGTAACTTACTAAATGGTAAATGAAGAATAAAAGGAAAACCTATGAGGCTTCACTTGGTGTTTGCTTGCTCTACATCGACAGGAAATGAATCTGAAGTATGTCTTGCATTTATTATTATTATTATTATTATTGTTTTAAAGTATTATATATAGGTTGTATTTGAATTATTCTACTCAACGAAATATCGAATATTCTTATTCGAATGAATAGAAAAATATTTTCTTCAATTTTTGGACTTGCCGCTAAGAAAATCGAAGATTGTCAAATATCGAAAAGTTATTGATTTTTGAAGATTCAGTTTTGGAATAAGAATTCCTGTTTAAAATAACATGAATGACCTTAAAATAACCTTTAAAATCATTGCCGTGGTCAAACTGAATACCATTGTTGAACTTGCCTCTAAAAAGCATATATAGTTTGTCTGTATCACTTAAATTCCTGTATGCCTCTAGACCAAATATTTCAGATTTTGGTGGCAATGGTTTTTATCTCCTGTACAAACTTGTATACGATTCTCTTTTTTGACAACATCAAAAATGAAAAAAAGAAAATTTTCATGATGATTCAACGAATTACGAATTTGATTTGAAAGTAGAATTACACAGTAGATAATATGAGCACCCTGTACTACTTTCTTTTAAATAAAACACAAAATGTCGTACAATTTATCTTATTCTAAAAATATCCACATTTTAAAGCAGTACGAATGAATGCCAGGAAACACATAAATAAATAATTAATGTCCTTTTTCTTTTTACTCCCTATGTGTGTGAGTGAGTGAGTTTATTATTTAAATTGTATGTCTATTATTCATGTTTTAAATGAAAAGAAACAAAAAAAGAAAATTTTAAAGTGGCTCACGTCACCTCTATATAATAACTGGGAAAACAGGAAAAACAAATTTGAAGCAACAGAACTCTGTCACTGAAAACATATCAAGAAAAACACGTCACACTATAATGTGTTGGAGTCTATGTAATTGGATTTTGAATTATATCGCGTTATCGATGTAATATTATGATGCCAACAGGTGAAGACACACTACATCAGATGAGAATGATTTACCAAAGAATGGAATGAACACGTGTTGTGAGAAAAGATAATCTGAATAGAAAAAACTATAATTAATATTAATTAAATTAAAAAAATATAATTTGAACTAAAATGTCATCACTAAAGTGATAAATAAACAGGAATAAAGGCTATAATTGTCGTTTTCTCGTTATTTCAGAGCAAACTCAAAAGGTTTTTATTTTTGTATTTTCCTACATCACTCAAACAGTGATATAGAAGATACAAAATAACTTATTACAAACATACTTCTCAAGCATTAAATGCGTCTTAATTATAGACTTTTCTCAACCGCCTCAACTTACAAGACTTTCTTAACTTAATTTAAAGCAGTGCAAATCCTTAAAAACCACAAAGAATATGATATTTCAAGCCATAAAAGAGAGTACGGTGTTGAGAGGACTCCCATAAAAGGCACTTTCTTTGTACCAACTTAGCCAGAATATATTGACTTCCTGACTCCTTGTGGAGAGACTGTGAGAGTGCATAAATTCGAACATACCGCTCAATATATTCATTATTTGGCAGAATTTTATTAAGAATTACTTCGATTCATATGCACTTTATCTCTTCGCAAGACTAATCAAAGGAAATAAAAGCCGTAGCAGATAATGAGAATATGGCAGGTATGCAAAAAACGCTGTGAAGATTATCATGGACTTCCTTGATCTTTAAAATCGTATAAGAAAGAGAGTAGTTGAATAAATAAGATTTTATTGTGAATTTAAGATTTTTGATTTAAATATATTTTTTTTCATCTATTTTCATTTTGAATTTTTCTTGTAGTACTATTGTAAAAATAGGAAATTTAATGCCCCGATATAAATGTTTAATGTTTTTTAAGTTATCGTGATAGCAAACAGGTAGACACACCTGAAAAAAGTCGTTACAAATTTTAAATTTTAAAATTTATAATGCTTGAATATATTTCAAATATATGTCCATTATATAAAATGACTATAAATTGGTTTAATCTGTATATAGAGGTCATAATGATTTTTCATATTTTATCCTACTTTTTTTTTTTTTTTTTCAAGGAAAATCGCTTTTCTGTTTGATCCCTAATTTTCATCGTCATTAAATGTAATAATTATTTATTAAGTGTTTTGATTAATTAAAATCCTTTTTAAATTCTTTGTGTATAAAATAATTAGAGAATGAATATAGTAGTATTATAAACAATATAAAGGTTTTACTGTAATTACAGTAAAATGTAAGTATAAAAAAACACACATAATAAAATACTTTAATTAATTATTTTAATTAATAATACATTAACAGTCTTTTTTTATTATTATGATTATTATTAATTAACATAAGGCGTGGTGAGTTTAATGTCTTAAGGAGATAGGTTGAGTACTACCACAGACAAAAGATTTGTAATGACTACTATTAAATTTATTAATTACTCATTTTTCATTGTTTCTTGCTTGTGAAAATCAAGATTTTCTCACATCATTTTCAAAAACTTCAAAGCAATTTTTATCAAAAATAGGATCTTTTTTTCTCGACATTTCAATTTAAAGAGTAAACTGGTGTATAATGTTTAAAAAACGGTTGGTTTTCAACCGACTTCAAAAAGTAGCATGGAAGTCTGAAGTGATTTTATAAAAATTTTAATCGTAAGGACAAGAATAATTATTATCTATTATTACAGTAAAATTAATTCATTTTTGAAGTTATACTTCTTTTGACACGTTTGGATGATAGTGAATTTGGGAGGTGCGCACGCACGATCCCATAAAAACGACACGATGAACTTGGCTACAGAATAGAATTAATAATAATATATATTTGTTTAAATGACTTATATAGTTGTCACTCACGTGTCTATTCAATCATTACCAGAAGAACCTATGGATATAGCAAGCTTTGTATATTTTAAATATTTAATAAATATATTTGATTCGTTCATATCATAATTAATGATTGTTTATTTTGACTGTTTATCTATTTTTACTGAAATAAAATCTTTTTGATTGATTTTAATATTATTCTTCAATCTTTATTGCAGTTTTGATTTTTGAAATTTTTTTTCAGACGCCAAAGAAGTATAACTTCTAACGCGTGTACATAACGTACAAAAAATTAATAAATAATCATACTATATATAAATTTTAATAAATTCTGGAATAGAATATATTAAGAATAATAACTATTTTCAAATAATAATAGAATTCAAAAACAAGTTTGATTGAAAAATAATTGTATTGAAGTTACAATTCTAGAATATTAATTAATAACACCTTTTGAAAACTTAACGTAAACTTATCTAACGTGAATGAAGAATGTTACAAACTATATATGAATGAACTATCAAACTCTTTGGATCAAATATTCATTACGTTTTGGTTTGGTGTCTTAAAGTTATCTCAACAAAATGTATAAACGAAACACCTAATTAAGGTGTAATCGTATTCATACCGCTAAAACTATCTTATTTTACTCACTATATTTTGAATAGTTAAAGATAAGTTTTTCTTAAAGATATTTTACATACTGATTCTGTCTATTGATTCAAAGTTGGTTTAATTGGAGTCATATATTAAAATAGTATAAAGACGATTTACTTGTAGTTTGAAGCTCCATGACTTAAGTGTTTACCTCCTGTCCAAATGATCGGCATTCGAATCCCATTACAGCTGTTTAATGTTATTTTATTTAACAAAAAAATTTGTAATTAGGTATTAGTTTTTATTAAAACTCAAAAGTAAGGCATATCAGTGATATCTCTTTAAAAATAGATTTGTAGCTAAATTATAGTTGGTGTAATATTAATTACGGAAATTCTTAGATGAAACGTTCTTATTCCAGAAGCCTGAAAAATTATCGATGACATCCACAAGCTTATAATTATTTAAAAACAAGAAATTAATTCTTCGAAAACCTGAAATTTGGAAAAAAAATAGTAATATTCAGGTTAAGGGACAATGCCAACTTTTTCGCGTGTCTTATTTAATGACGTTGCATTTTCTCTTTAATGGTTTTAGTTTGGCCGTTTTGCATTTCCCTAGAATAACTGTAAAAACTTCTTCACATCTAGGCTTTATTTTATTTTACCAGTGGCTCATCTAACGATGATAGACAGCCCTTTGTCTCATTGAAGAGAAAATACCTCATTATATTGATTAAGACCCTGTGTGATATTTATTAAGAATAACATAATAAACGTTCGGTGAAAACATCAAGACAAGGCTTGTACTTCGCAACGTTTCGTGTCCTTTGCTAACACTTCATCAGGTGGTCTATAAAGGAGATCGCCTGATAAAGTGTTAATTAACAACATAAAACGTCGCGAAGTAAAAGATCGATCTTTTATCGCTCCAATTCTTAATAAATATAGAAAATACATCGTTTAAATAATTTATGCTTTAATTTCACAGCTTAGAGATAATGAGAACATATTTTATCACAAGCAAAATGCATTAATGACAGCGTAACATATCATCTTTGAATTACTAACCAAAGAAGAGATAGCCCATTTCTTTTCTCTATAGTACAAACATTAAAATTATATCACTATTTTACGGCGTTGACTTGATCTTTAACGATAAAATAATATAAGATTTCATTTAATTTATGTATGCAAATATATTAAATTTGTAAAAAAACTATTAAATCATAATACTTCTAACAATTCGTTATTTATTCTAAAATAATTGAACCATAAATTACAGCTCTTAAAAAATCAAAATGTATTGTTTGAAGTTGAACTAAAGCCTACATGCTGAAAAAAAAGTTTTTTTTTTTTTAAAAGACAGAAAATATGAATAATTTCATATAGAAAGGTGTTTAAAAAAAAATTTCTTATAATTTCTAGTTTTGGGGTCATAAGATTTAATGCAACTGATTTATAACTATAATCGTCAATTGAAATAATGATTTCATTGCATACACTTTTTTCGCCACTTGTATCTCTCAAATAGACTTAACTATGTTTTCGTCATTAGTACAATATATGCAGCTTCAATATAGCTCGCATATAATATGCATATAAACGCTCACAAACATGGCAGCCATAGCTTACCAATATTATAT